>JARHVA010000063.1:1860000-2397500 GCA_037957365.1 Torreya grandis | reverse complement strand
TTATTTAGGTGCTTGTAGGTTTTTTTATAAGTCCACAGTATCACACATATCTATCATCTAAATCAACTCTACCAATATTACATTTTATGTTAATGTTATGCATAGGATTTTATTGAAGGCTTCAATAGTTCCATTGGCTTATGGATGATTTAGTATTGTTTTGTGATGGGTGGTCATGAATTCTACAAGTAAGATGTGAAAAGTTTCATTTAGGAAGTGGGTACCACAATCACTAGTAAAACTTAGTGGGCATCCAAATTGGGTTATGATATGTTCCCAAATCAAGTGCACAATAGTATTAATAGTGCAATCTCTTATTGGCATAGCTTCAGCCCAACATTGAGATAGTTAGTTATTATGATGATATAATGTGAACCTATTCATCATCCAACTAGAGTGATGGGTCCAAAAAAATCAATGGCCCATTTCTTAAAAGGTTCCTAAGAGATAATTGGTCATAGAGGCATGGCATCTCATCAGTTTGGTTTCCCTACACACTAACATATGTCACACTTTCTAACATATACCTTAGAATCTTGAAAAAGATTAGGCCACCATAATCCATCCATCAGAACCTTATGTGTGGTAACCTCTTTAACATAGTGTCCTCAAACAATACCTTCATAAACTTCTTGAATTACCTTGTAACGCTCATGCTTCATGACATATCATTGAATAATTTTGTTTTTTCCAAGCTTATGATGTTCCTCTTATGAGTTGAAAAGGTGTATCATGGATTACGAGTTATTTCTTAGCCTATCAAGTTAGATAGTCAAGCATTGAGCCAGTAGTTAAAAAGGCTACAATATCTTCCAACTCCCCAGGCACATGAGTATCATGGAAGAGTTGTACATCAAGCAAGTCATCTTCAATAGTACTTGGTGGTTATCCAAAAACAATTCAATACAGATGGTCAGGGCCAAAATTGGCTTTTCTAAGTTTGACCATGATTGAGAATTAAAACTCTTAAAACAACACTATCCAGTGATGTATTCATCCATGTAGCATAGGTTTGTCTACTAAGTACTTTAAGGCCTCATGATTTGTATAAAATACAAAGGGAGTTTCCAATAAGTACTATTAAAAATTTTGTAGAACATATACCATTGACAATGCTTCATATTCTATGGTGGTATAATTCCTCTCAGCTAGAGTTAGTTTCCTACTAGTAAAGTAGATTAGGTGATCAACATGACCTTTCCTTGGTTGTGTAAGGATTGAAACAACTACCATTATAGATTCATCAACATGGATGTGAAATGGTTTTGTCTAATCAAGGAATTAGAGGATTGGAATGGTAACCAGCTTGCCCTTTAAGGCCTCAAAGGCTTCTAGGTAGGAGCAAGTCCATATGAAGTGCTCATTATGTTTTAAGATCTCCTCCAAAGGCATAGAAATATTTCCATATCCATAGATGAATTTATTATAATAAACTATATGTCCCAAGAAGTCATGGACATCATACTAAGACTTGGGTGCTAGAAGGTGAAGAATAACATATACCTTTATTGGGTCTACCAAAAGTCCATCCTTACAAATAATATGTCATAGGAGCACACTAAAAGGTGTAGCAAATAGGAATTTTTTTAAGCTCAGTGATAGCTATAAGACTCAATAGTGTTCAAACATGAGACTTAGGTTAGAGCAATGGTCCTTGACCAAGCCATAGACTATCCAATCATCCAAGTAGACTTGAAGAAACTTATGGATGAAATATTTAAAGACTTATGTAGCTATATGTGAGAACATCATTGGTGCATTCTTCAACCCATAAAGCATGATAATATACGTGAATGATCCCCATTTAGTAACAAACATCATCTTTGGTTGGTCTTCCTTGGCTATTTGAACCTGATAGTATCTCAAAAATCCATATGTGAAAGTATATATCTCATGCCCAGCAACACCTTCAAGGATTTCCTCTATGAATGGTGTTGGGAAAGGATCAGTGATGCAACACATGTTAATGTATTGATAATCAATGAAAATTCAAATTCATCCATCTTTCTTTATAGTGATCACCAAAGGACTAACCCACTCATATTCATCAATTGGGGTGATTACTCTAGCATGTAGCATACTGTTAATCTCTTCTCTCATGTGTGTCCATAGATTAGGATTCATTTTATGTGGCCTTTTCTTGACTGGTCGAGCATCATCTACTAGTTTAATATACATATTTCTTAGGGATGGATGAACTCATTTCATCTCATTTTAGCTTTTTGTAAAGTCAACTTGATATTTTTTTAATAACTCAGATATCTTTAAAAATGTAGTGTTAGTGTAGTAATTTCCTACAGTATCCATTTTTGGTTCTTATTTTGTGTCAATCTTGTGTTGGACAATTTGAATTGTCCCAAAATATGGGTGGTCTATATCAACACCAGTATCATGAATAATTTATCTACCATAATCTGTAGGAATATCTAAATTATTTCACAAAGGGTCAATTGGATTTGATCCTTCACCTTCATCTACTTGAAACACTAAATTTTGTTTTCCTAGATGTATCTCTTCATGTTAGTCATGATCAAATAATGGTTCTAGCATGAAAACTAGTTTTGCCAATGGTTCATTAAAGAGAATTAGTCCTTCTTCTAGGACATTATGGATATATCTTAGGTGATCTTCAATGGGACTCAGGTCACCAATAATTGCTTCATGCATGGCCTAGAGAGTGAGGCATAAATCCATCCTTGGAGAGGAATAAGATAGTGTTGATTTCATGTTCTCCTTTAATAGATGCCAAAATCAGGTACCCATGTGTCTCTCTTCATGAATATATCATGCTCATACCTAGGTGTGTAAAGTTTCATAGAATGTATGTACCCATAAGTACTCTGGTAAGTAAGACTCTTCACCTCTCCACATTGACTTGTAGGCCTTTATATGAGGTTTAGGTGCTTGTACTCCACTAGAATTGATTGTTCCCCTAGATTTGTTGTCATCTTAGAACTAATGATACAAGTCAGAGTGTACTTGATCCCATTAGAGAAATCACTCATGATGGGTTCACCACCATATTTTAGTTGTATCATTAAAGAGGTGAACCAAGGATCAAATATGCTCAGTGTCAGTGTGATAAAAAATTTCAAGGTATTGGACAAAGTCACAGACCTCCATTTGGTCATGAAATTGAGGGGTTGCATCGAATCTTTCTAAATGTGCATCTATCATTGGTCCCCTCATGAATTTTCTAATAATAAGGTAGAAAAACATGTGGCATTTATGAAACTAAAATGAAATGTTCTCTCAAGTTTCAATGGTACTACACACTCTTCTAGTGAGTTCATAATCATCGTGCACCCAAAAATTACAAGCACTACTTATAGTTTCAGAAATGGATTGAGTGTACATCTATCGAAGGATGCCATTAGGAGTAGGATCAAGTTTTTCATCATCTCTAGTAGTGAAATTATATATGTGGTTTATATCTTCTTCCACGTTAATAGGTTTGATGTATGGGGGCCCATGTGTTTGATTGAGAGGAATAACAATGCACTAGTTAGCATTCTCAAATTGATGTAGTATTTTTTCAAACTTAAATCTACATTATTTTCATAACATCAAGGTCATCCTAATACCAATATAAATTTATCTACCTTAGTAAACTCAAGAACCTTAAAATTAGCTTTGAAAGGTACTCCAAGTATATTAATCATCACATTCTTAAGGATACCAATTATTAAAGAACAACTTTTATTAGCCATAAATAGCATGTGTAGTGAAGGTTATAGTGTTGGACTAGCCATTTTTCACCATGCATCCTTGGTTAGGAAGTTAACTTCAGTTCTAGTGTCAACTAGGATGTCCCAATTTACCCAACTATCGATGATAGCATTCACTAATATCTCTTTATCTTACGTAGGGGTAAGAGGAGTAAGGGTATCTTGTTAGTGAACATGATTCAAACAATGATCCTTGATCTACCTATTCACTTGAGATTGAGAGTTCATTGGTGATTGTACTTGATTATTAAGCCAAATGCTTAGTTTTGGGATAATGTCCTCATCTATCATACACTTGCATAGCTCCTAAAAGTCATGCTACCTTCTACATATTAGCACATTGCATTGTTTTTTGGTCCTTGAGAAATTGAATTTATCCTTGTAGTTCTTGTACCATTGTTATAGTGTCTTGAAGCACATCCTTCTATTGTTGGGCATCAGGATACTTCCTCACCTGAGGCTCTTCACATTATATCTTCTCAATGGGAATAGAGGTAGACTAATTTTGTCCTCTACTATGCATAATGATATTTATTCATTGAGATATTTGGGTGCTTGAATGCATGCACCAATGTGGTTTCTCAATATGAATCATACCTACAACCTTTTCATTTATCTCTTTCATGATGGTTGTGTAAAAGTCATGACACTCTTCCAACTGATGGTTTTTTTTACAAAAAGCACATGTAGGGTAAACTAGCTAATTTATTTAATAGTGGTCTGGGGATCTACATGTGTAACATGTTCTTGGTAAGAAATGAACACCTCCCCATCCTCATCCTCTACCTTAACCATGATATCCACAATTATCTTGATTGTTGGCCATATAGGTTTAGCATGTACCATATGTGTGTGCTTCATGGATATCACTAATTAGTCGATAATCATTAATGTCATGGGTGTAGGCATTACATATTTTAAAATAGTCTAACACCTTTGAATGTGTAGCTCACTACAAGAGAGGACAAAAACATATATCTATGTCCTCATGGCATATTTTACATGACTGCTTTAGTATAACATAATGTTCTTACATGGGTAATTTCTTTGGGTATGTCCTTCAGACTCATAATCGGTATACCAAACATAACTACGAGTATCATGTACATTATTTTCACTGATTTTTTCAATTTTTGATTCCATTAAATCTATTTGGTCTTCTATGAAGGGACTTATCCCAGTGTCAATACTACCAATGGCTTCAGCACAGAGGGCATCTTCCAAAGATTCACATAGGCTAGTGAATGTCTTCTAAAATAGTGTTCATCAAAAGGGAAGTAAAAAACCTCCCATAGACCACTGTGCATGTTCAATAGCATTGATTTCAAATGATAATTTTGATAATAGTGTTTTAAACCTTGCATCATATTCTCATACACTTTCAGTAAGTTCTTGCTTTATATCCTTTTAGCACAGTTATACTTTTTTGTTTAAATTTAGGAATGTAAAATTCTTGAAGGAATGCCATTTTAAGTTTATTATAGTCAACCATCACTTGTTGAGGGTCAAACTTTATATACCATTTGTGTGTTTACTCCAAAAGTGTAGTCATGAATTAGGTGGCCTTTCTCTCAAAATAAGTGATGTCTCATACCATCTAAATACGTTCACACTTATAGATATGTTTAGTTTCATTCTCTACACCTTGATATTCAAGTAGGTGAAGTGTCATTTCATAATAAACTATTAGAAGTTCAAGTTCTTGCATTGGTGGTTGATGATAATCTCCAATTCCTATTCCTAGAGGAGGGAGTCTACCACTTCCTCCTATGCCACCTCTTATTTTACCTCATGTGGCTCCCATAGCAATGCCTATACCATGGGGCATGGTAGTTGGTTGATTAAAGATATTTATTCCTATACTTTATCCACTCTGAATTCCAGGTCTTCTAGGCATTCCAAATTGAGCCATGTAATTCCCTTGAAGAGGGAAAGAAAGTAACAAGTTTGTATGAGTTACAAATGGCTTAGTTACAATATCTTTTATAGGTTCAGTCTCTAATTCCATAGTGTATGTATCCCAATTATCTATATGTAGTTCATCTAAATCAAAATCATGAGTGCATATTATGGTTAAGGAGCCTAGTTGGTTCAAACTTGGTTCTTCAATTTCTCTCATCTGACTAGTTTCTCCTTCATATGATAAAAATAGTATGGGGCATGGTTTGAAATTAATGGGGTCCTCCTTGTGTGTTTTTGCTTCCCTAAAGAACTTTAAAACATTTCCTAAGTTATCTTGGTCCCTTCCCATGTCACTTACTCCTATGATATTCTACCGAGCTTCATCATATTTCCACTTCCATAATGCCCTATGACTAGCTACCATTCCAAACCTATAATTTTTTACCAACTCTTATGTACTTCCCTTTAAAATGTGCTCCTCGTGTAAATAAGGATTTATCTCTCCATTTTCATAGTCTCAAGTCCATAGTCAATAAACAACTTCTTGATTTCTAATGAGAAATGTCTAATGCACTGACTGCGTGGTTCTATGAGGAACTAGAACTTGGCTTCTTCAAGATAAGAATAGGTAGTTACAACATACTCTAGAATGTATTTATTCAATACTCCTTTCCACTAGATGTTAATAGCTCATGTCCATGGTGTTCCAAGTCATGCTAAATCTATTTATCTTTTTAACATCCAATATTATCTTCTCCCAAGGTTTCATGATCATCCTTGAGCATACGCAGATAGCCAAGCATGCAAATGAACCAAAATCTTAGAAAATAAAGTTTCATATAATGCACTATAGAGTTTATATTTTACCCACTACCATGAACAAACTCTTATTTCAGGGTGGGGAACTACAAAATTATCTTCAACTTCAGTAATCCATTGATCAATACTCTCAAGGGTGAGATGCTCAAACATCTTCCATTACTATGTAGCAAGCACTATGGGTCTCAGAAATAGAACCAAATTGTTGGAATTTTAAACTTAATGGTGCTTTTATCATTGAAGTGTAACCCCAATGAACTAGTGCATTGGCCCTTTCATGTAATACTATGGTCTTATGAGCTCAATTAAAGTGCATAGCTAGAGACTGATTCCCATAGGTTATATTATGCAGTAACATTAACTAATTCTATTATTTAGGTTAAACACATGTTTAATTATATATTACATATAATAAAAGATAAACTACTTTTATCCTTAGATTAATAAGCTTAGCCACTATAACTACACAAATTAATGCCATTGTAGTTCAGATTTAGTACTTAGAAAAAGTAAAAGTTAGCATAGATTTCATATTAAGAACCAACAACAAGTGCTCAACTTGAACCTACCAAAGATAAACAACTATGAATTTAAATAGAACATGAAAATATGAATGATTATAATATCCATAATCCATGTATTATGCTTTAACCAAATGTTATCCAAAATCCATCACATAATGCTTTACAACAGGGGTATTTATACTTGTTTTTACCTGACCAAGTGTTTACAATATTAATAATAGGAGAGACATGGGTAATAAACTCTCCATGAATTGAGTTTCATGGTGGTCTATAAGCTAATGTATTTTAAGGACCCAAACCTTTGTGCCCCTTATATACTCACTTTATTCTAGATCAGTGCTACCATGTGTTTATCTCCTTGCAGGCCAGTGTAAAACTCTGATGGGATAAGGTCTGGGTGACCCTTGAGAATCACTCCTTACCATCTCTCACTTCCCAAGTGCTCCCCAAGTCTTCTACGACTTTTAAAAACCCTATGCTCTTAGGTTCCTCTTGGTTAATTCTCTTGTTTGACTGGGTCCTCTCATGTTGGTGCATCTATGCCTTTGTCTTTTCATGTCCTATGGGTTTCATTCCATGGTACTTCTAAGACATTCAAATTATATGCCATAGACTTTTTGCACTATGCTCCTTCTGCATCATGTTGGCTCCATTCCAAAATATCAAAACACAACCAAAATTTGGGGTCCAATAATCCTAATAGAAATACAACTATATTTTATTTGAAGGTTTTTAGAAGTTGTTACAATAATCTCTATGTTGGTCAGGGATCAACCGAATGTGACATGGAAAACTATTCTCAACATGTAAAATATGGAAGTTACAACCATAGGAATTAATGCCTATATGTATGTGAGTAAAAAAAATAGTGATTGTTATTGTGATCTAAGGGCTTTTGCATAGAATATTGACAGAACTGAACCTTGATCTATGGATGTTTCCTTGTTTTAATCCCTAGTACTAGATCCTCTATTATGAAATCTAAGCATTTGTACTCTTTTATGGTATAATCGTAGAGTTCTCTATGTCATTATGAATGTTTCCCTTATTATTCTTCTTTGATGTGTATTTTTTCTATAGCTATAATTAGTTTGCATCATACATTGAGCTATTAAACAAATGTATTTCTTTGTGATAAACCTTGCATATATTTCAAAGTCTTGATTAATCCATCATGCGATATTTTGATGTAACATTTCACACTCTATCCTTGTAATTAGCATGTTCTGGTGAAAAACCAAGAACCTTTGCTAATAATGACTGACCCTGTATCCATGAAAAATCATATATTTTTCTCAATCCCTTCTTATCAGTTATTTTTGAGTCTAGAATATTATTTATATACAATTAGGTCTAACATTTTGTTTTACTAGACTAAATATTAATAGGTTCTAAGTTTGAATTATGTATGGGTAGATGTGTTGTATTGTGATGTTATTTTTACTAGATCCATTTATCCATAACACTATCAAAGTGGGCCATAATTAAGGATCTACTAGATAGAGTCAAATACATGAAGAAATTACCTGTGTGTAGCAATGAAATCAAACATGAGACATAAAAAGCTTATTACTCAAACAATCAAAATATTTTAATATTAACATTAGCATCATTATCCATAAAATATTTATAATGGTACATTGTATAGGTGAAAGACAAACATGTCCTCACTTCCTCATGAATGTGGGATTATCTTTCACAATGACTTACAAGACACCCAAGCAAGTTAACTAAACATGTATAGGAAAAAACCATTAAATGGAATAAAAACTTACATTAACACCCCCTTAAACATAGCTTAGGTGGGTATTATAATTGGGACCTGACACAAAGGCTTGATGAGGTACCTAAGTATAATAAAATTCTCCCTAGAGGAGGATCTCAGAGCTACCCAAACCCCAAGAAGAGCTCATAAATGAAGATACTCTTAGTGAAAGGTTTAGTAAATATATTAGTAATTTGATTTATTATCTAGATGTAGTAAAGATAAATGAATTACTTGTCAATGAGCTTTTGAATTAAATGCATATGAATCTCAATATGCTTGGTCTATTAATGAAGGATAGGATTTCTATAGATCTAGATTGTGTTTTGGTTATCGCAAAATATGATTATTGGTCATCAAAATTGTATTGAGCATAGTCATTGATGTTTGGTTTTCATTTATGTCAAAGATAGCATGTTGTACTAATGCATTAATGACAAAGTGATTAGATTTATGGATTGGAGAGATATGGCACATTTTTAGGTTTGTTAGGAAAAAGAAGTTGTGAGGCATCCATAGATGTCTTGGTGAAGATCTAGTATGTCACTTGATCATTTCGAATGAGAACCATGCTTCTTATAGATTAATATAATCTAAACCATCACTACACGTCATGCAAATATGAATTAACCAACAAGTTTGTGCATTTATTTTTATTACTTAGAAAGTCAATCAAGGTTAAAGGATTTCATAGAGATGTAGTCTATAGTGCCAAGAAGGTACCCTAAAATTTAGACTCTTGAAGTGTTTTCTATCTCAACTTATAAACCTTCAAATTTTCTCTTAAAAACTATGATGGGCCAAAGATCGTCAAGTTTAACTACATTGAAATTTGATTTCAACTAGTTAGTAGATCTAACAATACACATTAAATCATATATCTTGATCTGATGGTGCATCTAAAAGTCAATATGTTAAAGAATGAATTTGCTAAGGATAAATGTCACATTCATGGAGCTTGGATAGAATATCAATGGTTCATAGTTGATTGTATAGTCAAAATATTGACTGTGTTGTTTGAGTCAAAGAGGCAATGTGTGTAAAAGGCACATAGAGCTATCAAATGGCACAATCATGGGAGCTCTAATCTAGATCTAATGGTGAGTGTTGCTTGATAAAGATTGAGCTACTCAAAGGAGATCGATGGTGTGTATTTATACATAATTTTTAAGATACATGAGATGAGGTTAAGTTGATCGATGTTTAACGTATGTATAGTGACCATTAGAATTCAAATATTTAAATTAATAAGGGAAAACTAGTCTATAGTTTTTGAGATATAACTTTTTATATATGCAGAATTTGATCATGGTGTAAAATTCAAAGTTGTAGAAGACTTAAAGGTGCATCCAAAGAACATAATTATAAGGTCTTAATTTTTATATATTCAAAGTTATGGAGCTTCAAATTTTACTATTTAGTCATTCATGGTGTTCCTATGTACAGAATAATGTTTGATCAAATTGTGCTTTATCAGAAGGGTGTTTTGGGGGAGAAATCACATAAAAATGTCTTAGTGATTATATGTAGTGGACCCATATAGTTGAAATTGATCATATGTTCTTAATTTTCTCTATGGAGTGATTAATAGGTGAATACATCTCTATGAGACCTATAAGGGCCACTAAGGCCTAATTGAAAGGCATAGCTGCTTAAGTGTGACCCATAGATGTTATGGTTAACCTATGATAATGTATTTGAGATATGTATTATCATGTTATAACTATTAATGGTTAAGGAAATTTTTATGGCCAACCAAGAAGATAATATTCATGAAGAATCTATAAATAGTGGAGACCAAGGTAATAGTTTCTAGACTTATATGTGTATGAATTGAGAGAGCATAAGATATAGATGAAGGAGAGAGGTCAAAGATAGTGTGCTTAGTGGGTGGACTAAAGTATAGAACAAATTGAGGATTAGTAAAGAAGACTAGATAGATACAAATGGGTGTTTTTGGATGCATTCCTTGTATGAGCATGTTTGAGTGTGTGTGAAGAGGTTGATAAAGAGTTACTATACATTTTTTTTTCCAAATAGATATTTGGAGATGTTAATTTCATAGGTGTTATGTGGGTGTTTATCATCTATAACAAGTGGGTTATTGTTTATATTTAGGGTTGTGTGATCCTTGTGAAGTGGGTTATTCACTAAATTGGTATCTTATATGTAATTATTTTATAGGACAAGTAGTCCATGTGTTTGTAGGATTGAGAGTGGGTTTTATTCCCCAAGAAGGTTTCTTACATAGATCTAATGTTATGTGTGTGATCTTGAATTATCTTTCTTATTCATTGGTATGAAAATATTGTATGATTTATGAATGCTTATGGTCATCGATTAAGAGTTTGAAAAGATTACAATTAAAGTTTGAAATATCTTGCATCACTAATTCACCCCCCAGTGATTGTAACTCCAATAATTGGTATTAGATTAGGACCTTCTATGCAATTTTAACTATTTAAAGGTAATCTAAGGTACATTATGGCAAGTCAACAGATGCAAGGTTTCTCTAAAAAGTAAGCACCACTATTCAATGGGTCAAATTATGATTTTTGGAGTATGAGGATGAGGACATACATCATGTCTTTAGGGTTTGATATTTGGAAATCTATTATATGTATGGTTATACTACACCAACTGCTCCTCCAACTAGTGTTGCTGACAAAAATTTGAGTGAGAATAATTCAAAACCTATGAATTCTATCATTTGTGGTTTATCTAAGGCTAAATTCACCAAAGTGATCCATTGCAAATCTACCAAGTAAATTTGGGTTAAATTATAAAATATCTATGAAGGAGACTCTAAGGTAAAATTGGGCAAGTTAAAAACCTACTGAAGGTAATTTAAAGATCTCAAAATGAAGGAAGAAGATATTGTGACATCCTATCTTCTAAGGGTTAATGAGGTAGTAAACATGATAAAAGGTCTTGGAGAGGTGATTGATGAAGCCACTATAGTACAAAAGGTATTCAGGAATCTTACACTCAAATTTGATTCAAAAATTTTTGTTGTAGAATAAAGTAATGATCTCACTCAATTGAAGATGGATGAACTACATGGCATCCTTGTTGCCTATGAAATGATAATTTATGAAGACAAACTCCTAAGAAGGAAGCATCCTTCAAAGTGATCAAGGAGATATAATCCAAGAATAACAAGTTAAGTTTTTATCTTAATGAAGATCAACATGAAGCCATGATTATAAGAAAGTTGAATGTAGGATCAAGTAAGTATGAAGGAAAACTTATTTTCAAATGTTTTTCATGTGGTAAAGTTGATCATTTTGCAGCTAGATGTCCATGTATAGATAAGTCTGAACACAAAGAAGCTCATAAAGATTCTCATGAGGATGAACACAAGAAATCTAAGGGTCTTAACAAGTACAAAAAGTTTTTTAGTAATAAAAATGGAAAGAAATAATCATACAAGGGCAATAAGATCCTTTACCATGAAGAAGATATTAACTCATCTATTGAAGAAGAAGTAAACACATCTTGTAGTGATGATTCTTTTTATAATGGGGACATGGAGACATTATTCATGTCTCTTAATGACTATGAAGTTGAATTTTATTTAAGTAGCGATTTATTTGGTGGAGATATCTCAAAAAAAGATGAAAAAGTCACTCTTGAAGATAAATATCTAGATACTATGGAAAAAATGAAGATACTACAAATAAAAAATAGAAAACAAGATTCCTTGATCAAATCTTATGAGGATAAAATTGGAATTTTTGAAGGTAGGCCGAGTAATGAAGTCAAGGAGCATGATGAGATCACACAACAGTTTGAAACTCAAGTTTTTTATCTTAATGAAGAAGTAAATAATAAGGATGAAGAGTGTATCATGTATCAATTAGAGATAGAGTATTTGTAGATAAAACTAAGTCAAGCTATGAGCAAAGATATAGCTAATGATTCTAAGGATGAATTTATGAATGCTCTTGAAGATCTAAATATTGAGAAGAAAAGGAACAAAGAGATGGTGTCATAAATTAAGTACTATGAAGAAAATTTAGTGTGTTTGAAGCAAGATTTAATGATGACACTAGGAAACATGAAGATATTGCCAAGCATATCAATATTCAATTAGAAACTATGTCTACAAGCCTAAAAAACAAAGATGAGAGCTTAAGGTATGTGATTGAAATTGAGTCAATAAAATCTGACTTAGACAAGACATCTTGTAAGGTGAAGTCATTTGTGAAGTTTGAAAAGAGCTCAAATAATCTTGACAATATTTTGAGTATTCAAAAGGATGCTAGTGATAAATTTGATCTTGGATATAAATAAAAACAAAAGTATGTAACTCAAGACAAGATAAAGCTTCATTTGAATAAGGAAAATCAAACTTTGAAGATCAATCATCAATCAAGGAATGAAGATTTTGGCAGAATGAAGACAAATCAGATTAGATAACCAAATGCTATGAGGTATACAAATTTCAATGGTCATTATTACTCCTACAATCAGTTTGGTCATAGGTCAAAAGATTGTAAAATATACTCAAAGAATGAATTTGCATGGAATTATGAGAAAGGCATTGACAAGCATGAAGAACATCATCACTCAAGATAGTCAACAAGTTCACAAGGAAAGAATGACAAGTGTTAAGGAGTTGGTCATATTACAAAGTTTTGTAATATCTTTATCAAAAGACCAAATGATCAGGTACATGAATGAATTCATAAAATTGAAATGAATCACCATATGTCTCACTCAAAAGGTATGTATAATCTAAGAAATATCATTTATTTCAAATGTCCTGAGAAAGGTCACATAACAAGGTTTTTCAAGAATGATCATAATTCTACTTCAAATATTAATCCTAACATAAAGAAAAGGAGTCATAATGAATAGAGGCCTAAGTAGGTAAATGTAAAATAGGCTCAAAATGGATTATTTGACATGATAGAATAGGGAACAAGTTCAAGTATCAAGGAACAAGCCTTATCTACCCAAATGGATAATTAAATCATGCAGGATCTTGAGATAAAATAAAATACTAAGGTTGAGAACTCATTCAAAGACAATCTAAAGATGAGGAAGGACTACAAGTCAAGTGAGAGCATGGATATATGGGACTATCCTAAGTTTTGGGATCTTTAGTCCCTCCATAATAGGTGGTTGTATCTACCTATGATTCTTAAGAGACATATTTCATGTGTGGAATCAAATATGTGTGCTCTAGTTATTGATTAAAGTGTTAATCAGTATAGAGCTTGAAGGCAAAGGGTAAGCAAGAGATTGTGAAAGATAAGATTGCAGATGAAAGTATTTAAGAAGGTTAAAATCATTTTGGATGTTAGTTCAAGAGGTTGATCAATTACTACAAGGATAAGTATTTGTAGGACATGAATATCTTTTGAAGATATATTTGGCTAAGGGGGAGCTAACTCAATTAGCATATCTAGCTTGAAGAATATGTGCATGAAGTAAGTGGGAGCATATGTGAAGATGAGTCAATCATGATAGAAGTGTGAAGATGTCTGCTATAGTTGCGAAATCAAGAAAATTGACATGATGACTTAATCAAACCAAGTCATGTAATTTGACAAGGTATTGAATCTTCATGCATGAATAAAGAAAGCTTGTGAGATATATAGGTTAACAGGTCCAAGGATCACAAAAACCCCAAGTTTATATTGGTGTATATCAAAGAATAGATGACATGAGATGGATATTGATGTTAGAGGGAGATTTCAAAGCTCAATGAACATTTTCTCAGGTCCAAGGATCAAATAAGTCCAATTAATATGAGTACATGTCAAAGGAGGAGTAATTGTTTCATATACCTAAAATTATGTAAGTGTCCTAAGCATCTTAATAGTATTTGAATGCATACATAATGATGAGGATTCTTTATTGGCATGTTGAGGTAGAAACCCTTTGTCATTAATGTCAAAGGGAGAGAAAGATCAGAATGAAAGAGCTCAAGTTCAAATAAGGAGCTCAAGTTCAAATAAGAAGTCATTTTGAAGGTGTTTTGCCATTAATGACAGGTGGGGATTTTTTAGCATAGTCATTTATGTTTAGTTGTCATTGATGTAAAAGAGAGCATGTTGTACTAATGCATTAATTACAAATTGATCAGATTGATGGATTAGATAGATATGGCACATTTTCAAGTCTATAAAGACAAAGAAGTTGTGAGGCATCCATAGATGTCTTAGTGAAGCTCTGGTATGTCACTTGATCATTTGGAATGAGAAACATGCTTCTTATAGCTTAAGAGAAGTTAGATCATCACTACATGTCATGCAAATATGAGTGAACTAGCAAGTTTATGCAATTATTTTTGGTACTTATAAAGTCAACTACGGTCAAAGGATTTCATGGAGATGTTGTCTATAGTGCTAAAAGGATACATTAAAAATTTGGACTCTTGAAGTGTTTTCTAGATCAAGTTATAAACCTTCAAAGTTTCTCTTACAAATTGTGATGGGCTAGAGACCATCAAGTTTAACTATGTTGAAGTCTAAGGTCAACTAGTTAGTAGATCTAATAGTGTGCATTAAATCATAGATCTTGATCCAATAGTACATGTAAAATTCAATATGTCAAATAATGAACGTGCTAGTGATAATTTTCACATTCATAGATCTTGGATAAAATATCAATGGTTTGTAGTTGATCAAGTAGTCAAAAGATTGACAGTGTAGGTCGAGTCAAAGAGTCAATGTGTGTAGAAGGCATGTACAGCTACCAAGTGGCACAATTGCAAGAGCTCTGATCTAGATCTAATGATGAGTGTTGCTCAATAAATATAAAGCTACTCAAAGGAGATCGACAATACATATTTATCTATAGTTGCTGGGATGCATGAGATGAGGTTAAGGTGCTCAATGTTTAACATCTGTATAGTGACCATTGGAATTAAAATATTTAAATTAACGAGGGAAAACTAGTCTATAGTTTTTGAGCTATAACATTTTATATATGCAGAATTTGATCATGGTGTAAAAGGAAAAGTTGTAGAGGACTTCAAGGCACATCTATAAAACCTAGTTAGAGGTCTGAATGTTTATACAATCAGATTTATGGAGCTTCAAAGTTGACTATTTGTTCATTCATGGTGTTCCTATGTACAAAATAATGTTTGATCAAATTGTGCTTTAGCATAAGGTTGTTTTCGTGAAAATTAATCACATGAAGATGTCTTAGTGATTATATGGAGTAAACCCATATATTTTAAATTGATCATATGTTATTAATTTGCTCTATGGATTTCTTAATGGGTGAATGGGTCTCTATGAGACCTATAAGGGCTATTAAGGCCTAATTGAAAGGTGTAGTGCTTAAGTGTGACCCATAGATGCTATAGATGACCTAAATTAATGTATTTGAGCTATGTATTAACATGTTAGATGTTTTAATGGTTAAGGCAAGTTTTATGGTCGACCAAGAAGATAATATTCATGAAGACTCTATAAATAGTGGAGACCAAGGCGATGATTTCTAGACTTATATATGCATGAATTGAGAGAGCAAAAGATAGAGAGAAAGGAGAGAGATCAAAGATAGTGTCTTTAGTGGATGGATTGAAGTATAGAACAGATTAAAGATGAGAAAAGAAGACTAGATAGATCAAAAAGGGTGTTTTTGGATGTATTACTTGTATGAGCAAGTTTGAGTGTGTGTGAATAGGGTTATAGAGAGATGTTATACATTGTTTCTCCAATCAGATTGGTCTGTAATCAGAGTTTTGGAGCTATTGATTTCATAGGCATTGTATGGGTGCTCAACATATAGAACAAGTGGGTGTTCCTTATGAAGTGGGTTCTTCACTAAATTGGTCTCATGTTTGTAATCATCTTATAGGACAAGTAGTCCATGTGTTTACAAGATTGAGAATGGGTTTTATTCCCTAAGAGGGTTTCTCACATACATCTGATGTTATGTGTGTGATCTTGCATTATCTTTCTTATTCATTTGTATGAACATCTTGTATGCTTCATGAATGCTTATGTTCATTGATTAAGATTTTTAAAGGATTGAAATTGAATTTTGAAATATTTTGCATTAATGATTCACCCATATCAATGATTGTACCTCCAAAAATTAGATGCCAAACTCAATGAGAATCCATTGAAGCTAAATAACCTTATTGGTAGCATTAATAGCTCCTCTAAATTCTACCTCTATAGAATATAAATCAATAGCTTCTACTTCTTGCTAGACCAACTAATTAGACCTAAACTGAGGGAGAAACTATAGCCTAAAGTAGTTATAATATTTCTAGCCCAATCTGAATCTATATAACCAATCAAGTCGATATCGATGCATACTCCATAGTAAATATTGATATAATGGGTACCCTAAATGTAATGAAGACTCTGATTAGTTACTTTTTAGTGTAGCTCATGTGGTTCTTATTATCATCAAAATTTGTACCCTTAAGGAATTTGTTTAAGCCTCCTCACTTAAGTGATATCATGGGAACAATCCTAAGTTGTGGGTGACCTAAAGAATGGATTAAACCTCTAGATAGCGCTAGCTACATTGATGCATCACTTAATAAATAAAAACTAAACTAGTAATTTTAAAGTAAAAAGGAGAGATAATACTATAAACTAAAATAGAGGTGATGCACCAAACTTTGTGACCTTTAACATTGATTTTCATGTGCACTAAGACCTATAAGACTGCCATAAGCATACACTTCTCATAAAATACCCTATCACATCAATTATTTTTAAAGAGATAAGGAAATGTGAGGGTATAATGTAATATTTTTACCACTTATAATCCACTTAAAACCCCTGATGACACTCTTAATAACCTGCAATAGATAAATAAATTGCAATAATGTAAGAAGAATAGGACAACAAGACAAGGTGAGCCAAGTTTATACTTGCCTAGATCAACCATTCATTGCTTCACACTAAAAAAATCCATATAAGGAGTTAAAATAGTCATAAAAAATATCATGGCTACATCATAGTCCTGGTGGAAGGATCCGTTACAATGCTAAAATCAGGGATATAAATATAGAAAAGTGTGAGAAAGAGAGAGGAGAGGTGTAGGAGTTGCATATGACAAGTGTCATCGCATGAGGAAAATTTTATAATAAATAAATTAATCAATTAGGAAATTATAATTGTCTTATCAACATGTGTCTCCTTTATCTAATCCTCTTCTTCATCAATGTGGTGTAGGAGACCCCTGACCTTCTTGATGACTCATCAACCTCATTTAAAACTACCCAATTGGAGTGATTGTAAAGTGAAAAGTTATACTCTTGGGTATAAATAATTATCTTGTATTGAACATATATTTAAGGCCCAAATAAGATCATTTTTACACCTTTATTTTATAATTTCATTCATCATTCTTATGTTTTCTCTCTAGGTAGGCATATTCCTTGTAGCTCTATTTTAGTGCAAAGCTCCTTGGTTTGAGAGATATAGAACACCTCCAAGAAAAGGAAATGCATATTTGGGTACCCATTATCCCCTTATTCAACCCAAATTTTATCATCTAACTCTAAAATTAAACCTACTTTTTCAACCTCCATTTTTCCCAATAAGGTATAATTAGGCCTAGTGCAAGCCCACAATAATAGAGACCATACAAATCCATACATTACCACTCCAAAACCTAAAAAATATTTTATATTGTATCAAATTATTCATTTTGGAAAATTTTAAATTCATTTGATGGGTTTTAACTCAAGTTAGACCAAAACAAGATTTTTAGCCCTAGTTGGCCTACACACAGGCCTGAGGAGGCTGAGAGTGAAGAAAATTTAATTGAGAGATTTTATATAATTTCATGGAAAAAAAATCTATTTTTGGTTTTTAATAACATCCCTAAGATTTTCCAAGTGTTATTTTTCCTTGTTCAATCTTCTATACCTCTCAAACAAGCAAAAAGGGAGCAAACTATGTGAAAAAGAGGACTTGTATGCAGTTGTAGGTGTTTTTGGTATTTTGGATCATTCTCTGGTCTTATTAAAAAAATTCCAATCTTATTAATACATATCACACAATCCTCTATCCATCCAAACTCTAAAATTCAACACAAACCATTTCATACTTTCTTCTCAACTTGAAAATAGGCCTAAAAGAGACTTTTTGCAAGCTTGTTTATCTTCTTTGGGTTTGATGTTTATAGGAGTTCAAGAGAAGGTTTATGTTAAATTATTTGACATTTTATACCTTTAATAAACCTTCATAAATCTCACTCATGTCCTTATCTTCTTCATTTATCTTCCAAACACCATCTTCTATGCAATGTTCATCTCACTTACTTGAAAATGGAGACTTAAAAATCCACAGACTTGTGGTCTACATTTTATTTTCTTTAAGCACTTTAAAAATGATTATATTGTCATTTAATCCCTATTAAGGACTCTCCATCATCTCAAAATAGTACTCATGTTCACATGACTTTCATACCTCTAATGTAATGTAAGATTTGTCTCTTTAGTTCACTATTGTATAGGTAGGGTTGTAGGTCTGAATTCTGAGTCCAACCCTCATTCTAACCCTGCCTTGATATTGATATTTTTTTATGGTCTATATTATTTCAAAATTAAATTAAATAATTATGGATATTCTCATGTTTTCTCATGTTCAACTTGGTGATCAAAACAACATATCACTTCTTTCTCATAACATGTATGCAATCTTATTTGTACACAGTTTCAAACTTGAGGCCATTGTAGGATTACCTTGGAAAATTTAGTATTGAGGTCACCAAATTGTTGAAAACTATTGAAGATATATTATGTAATTTAATTTTTTATGAAACCAATTCCCTCATTGGTTTTTTAACGCTCAAACTCATGACCATGTTGACATCCTACACCTGCAAAGTGTACACAGTCCCTTGGTGTACATGATAACATAATCTCTTTGCCTTTTTTGGCCCTAAAAGTGATTTAAAAAGTTATTAGTGAGTTTCATTAATCCAAACATACAACAAAAATTTATTTCTCATTGATTTTATGCATTGGAGGCCCTCATACTACTAGGATTCTCCCTGCAACATTTATCTATGCATAATACTTGTATAAAATTCTATGTGATCATCATGTTGTGGAGTTTAGGTCCATGCAAGAATTTAGGATGTATTTAGTGACCTTGAATAAAATTAGAGAGATAAATATATTATGTGATATCATTGACAACATTCCTTCAACTGTTTGAAACCTTGAACCCATCAAAACCCCATTGTCACCACTTTGTAACCTCCTTCAAAATAGATATTTATTGCCTCTTGATTGATCACATATGAAAAGTGAGGATGAAGGATCATATATAAGTATTTCATATACCCCATAGACCTTTCCAATTACCCTCATGTTTACAACAAGCTTCAAAATGCAATGACAAGGAGAAACCTAACCTAGTAGGGTTATATAAGGTTTAAGACCACCCTACCTTCTTAGCAATAATTCATAAATCCTAGGGCATGAAACTCATTACTATGACCATGATTTGAAATTGCACATGTTTCTTCATCTCTAGATAATATATTTTGACTAAACACTCTTTCTTGTCTGTACAAATCATATGAAAATGGGTCTCTATGAAATTGCAAAGAACTTGAGAGGAGTGAAAGTGTGTTTTTTGCATGACTAGACTTGTGCAAGATTTTGAACATGAATTTGACCTGAGGGAGGTGAAGAGATATATTTTCATGCATTTACACCTAAATATGAGCCTCCAAATTTATACAAGTGACTAAACTACCCTCTAAAGAGTGATTATGCTTTGTTGGATGTTGAACCTACAACATTTGAACACTTTTATGATCTATAATTACATTTATAACATTATAGGTACCATATTACATTAAAGTATGCTTCTCAAGCTCCTTTTACATGTGTATTACTTACAAGATACTCATTTTTCCCTTAGACTGGCCCACCACCTTGTATCACATTGAACTAGTCATGAGGATGACTTGAAGAGCTATCTCTTTGCAATTCAACTTGAAGACCTATATCACCTTTGATGACCTCATTTACATGATTATTCTTTTTATTAATGCCTACTATGTTGAATTAGGTATTTTATACATTTTTTTATAAGTTTTAGCATGATAATTTGACTTGATCAAACCTAAAACATGAGATCTTGAACATTTACAAAATACCTTCAAATATGCTAAATTGCCTTAAAATTTGTTAAACATGCATAAGGACAAATTTATTACCACTATGTAATAAATTGAGTACCATGACTTAAAATTTGAATATGCCACCCTAGGAGACCTTGATTACCACTAGGAACCATACCACACCTTACCATTACAAGACAAGATATGAACAAGACAAACACCTTCAAGGCTATCAACAAACATAAACATGAGTTAAATAGCAAGTTTTTAATTAGACTCACCTATGGTATCTAAATTTGGCTAATATATTTAGTGACCTCTTGTAATTTCATGCTTGTTTATCACCTTAGACTTGTTTCCTTATCCATCCATTAGGATATGGAGTGACAAATTACTCAAATTCAGACTTCTTTAGACCTTAAACCTGATTGCAAATTCCTTGAACAAGCAAGGATAATTAATATACCTCCAAGAGACACAACAAAACAAAAATAACACACTAAATCAAGACACCACACTTATTCTATAAATCACTTATGTAGATATAAACATAATAAAACTACTAACTATAACTAACCTTAAGATATCTTTCTCTTGGATCAAAAGGAAATTTTCTGCAAACACTTCCTCTATGAGATGGATAATGATGTCGAACATGCTACCTCTTGATCATAGTGTTTAATGGAATAAACCTCTTAATTTATAACCCCTTTGGCATATTCTCAATTTATTTATCAAAAACAAACATATTTATTACGAAAATATATTCATATTGTGACCTAACACTCACTTTATATTACTCCTTGATGCTTGAACTATCCTCAAAAGTAATCACCTCTTGAATCATAGGGGCAGCATCAACTTTAGTTTATAGTGACTCCATGAAATGGTGTGTTTGGTCTTAAATGATATCTTGGGAGTTCACACATTATTATTCAAGGAAGAGATCATTTTTAACCTGCCCAACTAGAGATATAGGCCCTTGGAGAACCTCAAACTCATTACAAATATCTAAATACTATTGCCACATGTCATCTTGAAACTCTTCATGTTGACTTGAGAAGATAACTTGAAAATGATTATCACCTTGAGGATATATTTATATCACCTTTATAAATGTTATAATATATCCATGAGGGTCATGGTGGTTTCTTGGAAGGTCATCAATCATTTCTACAACTTGGATTTACTCTTGCTCATTGATGAGCTTGTCTAGGACCTCTATCTCTTTGACCAAATCATTGGGTTGCTACCACATCTTCTCAACATATTCTTGACTATCATATTGAATTGATCTAAATAAAACAAATCTTCATCTTTCTCTTTAGGAGCTATAGGACTATCAAGATCCTTAAACCCCTTCATGTGATCATGATATAGCTATAATTATGTTCTTTCAATCCCCACTTCTTGTTCATTAGAGACCATTTCCAGATCACTCAAGACTTCATCTTGTTCACTTAGGAGATATTATACTTCAATACCAACAACATTTTCATTGAGACTCTCTATGAAAATTTTCTTTTATGATTAATCTATTACCAAATCAACCAATTCTTCTTGACAACAATAAAGCAAGCCAAAAATTGTAGTCAGAAGAGATAATTCAAAACAAGATTTTATCTCTTCTTAGCCACATGAGATGTTTTGGAAGATATCAAAATGCATATCTATTATATCTATATTCTCCAATTCATCAAGAGGCTCTAATAATTGTTTTTCTTGATCATCCATAATATCATTAACATGACTAGTTGGTTAGGTAACTACTGCAACTATCTCAATTAAGCTTTGTTCACCTTTAAGAGTGTTCTCTCATTTAAAGTCTATTGTCACATCATAAATATCACCTCTCCTTTTTTTTTAAACACAAATTTTCTCTTTCATTCACTAATGGGAGTGCCAATGATTATTTCTTCCTCATGTTCACTTTAAGTGTCTTTTTCATAGCCTTCTTGAGGCACACTTACAAATGTAACTTGGCCTTATTCATTTGCCTCCCATAGAATAAGTTTTTATTTAAGGATGGGATACTCAAAATCAAAAATAAGATTTAGACTTTTGAGATAAAATATCCTATCATTATTTTCCTTCCATTCACCAATCAATCCCTCAAACCTTTATATGGTTTGGTATTCAACCTTCATGACAAGGACTTCCTTCTTCCTGTGAATGCTCTCTTAAATTGACTTCCATGATGGGAAATTTTTAAGTTCTTCAACCTTATAAACAAGAACATATTTCATGCTTTGGATTCCTTATTAGATTAACCTCCATGATGGGAAGGTTTTAGGTTCTTTAAGAGTGATGTGTGGGGCTTGAATAGGCATAAGTTTCTCTTTGGCTTCCATTTCTAAATCTAGGCATTCTTCTTCTTTCTTCTCCCATGACTCTACCACTTAAAACTTAGAACCTTGAACTTAGGGCCTTCCTCTTGATGGTGTAATTCAATTTGAGGGATGGGTGAAGGGTTTGGGAAGCTTAAAAACTACCTTTGCTTGGCTTGAAATTTTTGATTTTGGATGAGAATGGGAGAAGGTTCCTGAAGGAGAGCAAGTTGAGATTGAGGAATAGTGAGTGAGGCTTCAATAGAATCAAGCATTTTTTGATGGGATATTGTAATTTGGAGAAATTTAGGAACACAATAGGACTGAATTGGGATTGGAAAGGGTAATAGAGGTTGAAAATATTTAAATCCTTACTTCTCCCATCTTACTAACCCATCCTCCATGTATTGATTCAAATCTATTATTTCTATCTTTTCATTGGTTAGGATATGTTGACATGTTGGTTTCCTTCCTCAAAGGTTTCCCACTCACTCCTTACAAATTTTAATGAGTCCTTTATCATTTTAATGAGATTAATAGGGATAAATTTGATAAGTTATACACTTCTATCTATCTTTCTCATTATCATTGCATTATTTAACATCTTCATGAGCAATTGGGAGTCTTGTTCTTTATTAGTTTTAATTTGCCTAGCTATACACTTCTCGTTATATCTTAACTCTTGTTGATGGAAGCTTTAAAGGACTAATATGAAGGTTCACAAGCTTAGTAATGTTGATGAGGAAGGGAGGAAAAGTATCACTCTTGATAGCAAGGTTGGTTATATTGATAGCTAGAGTGATATAGAGGGTAACTAGGGTTATTGTAATGTTGATATGGCCCATTAGGTTGTTGGTAAGGATCAAAATGTTGTTGATAAGGGTAAACAAACTACTAATAAGGATCAACGTAAGCTTGACATGGCTCACTAACTTGAGTACAATAGAAATCCACTCCAACCTCAGCCATCATACTTCATGAGAAAGGTAAAAAAGAAAGAGTACTTAATTTAAACAATACCTAGAATGCTAAAAATAAATGAATATACTTCCAAAGGTGCTTATGTTCATGCCTTCAAATGTTGGTACATTAAATAAAAACACCAATAACTCTTCAATGGATGAATTCTCTTATCCTATCAGGCATGCTAGAACTGTTATCATCAAAATTTTCACCCTTGAGGAGGTTGTTCAAGCCTCCTTACTTAATTGATAGCATGGGAACAATCATATGTTATGGGTGACCTAAAGAATGGATTGAACCTCTATATATGGATAGCTCCCTTGATGCATCACTAAATAACTACAAACTAAACTACTAATTTCAAAGGAAAAGGAATAGAGAATACTATAAACTAAAATGGAGGTGATGCACCAAACTTTGTGACCCCTACTACTGATTTGCATGTGCACTAAGACCTATAAGACTACCATACACATATACTTATCCTAAAATAAACTATCACATAAATTATTTTTAAAGAGGTAAATTAATGTGAGGGTAGAAGGGAAGATGTTTTCCACTTCTAATCCAATTATAACTCTTGATTACACTCTTCAAACTAGAAATATAGAAACAAATTGCAACAATGCAAGAAGATTAGAATAACAAGACAAGGTGAGATAAGTCTACACTTGCCTATATCAACCATTCATTGTTTCACACTAAAAACATATATATAAGGAGGTAAAGTAGTCATATTATTTATTAATAAGTATACAAAAGAGTAGGGTGATTCCATACTCCTATAGGAATGATCCATTCTAATGCCAAAATTAGGCGTATATATAGAAGAGTGTGAGAAAGAGATATAGGAAAGGCATAGGAGTTGAATATGACAAGTGTCATATCATGAGGAACAAGTTAAAAATAAAAAATTCCATAAGTAGGTAGTTATTAAGCCTCTTATCAACAAGTGTATGCTTAATTTAATCCTCTTCTTCATCAAGGTGGCGTAGGAGACCCTTGATCTTCTTGATGACTCATCAACCTCATTTAAAATTACCCATTTGGAGTGATTGTAAAGTGACAAGTAATACTCTTAATTTATTTTCTTGCATTTAAAATCTATTTAAGGCCCCAATATAATCATTTTTTCATCTTCATTATGTAATTTCATTAGTCATTCTCATATTTTCTCTCAAGGTAGGCATATATCTTGTAGCCCTATTTTAGTGTAAACCTCCTTGGTTTGAGAGATTAAAAATAATTAAAGGAAAATTAAATACATATTTGGGTACCCATTTTCCCCTTACAGCTTCACCCCAAATTTCATGATCTAAATCTAAAGGTAGACCTACTTTCTCAACCTCCAATTTACCCAATTAGGCCTAACTAGGCTTAGTGCAAACCCACAATATTAGAGACCATAAAAATCCATAAAATAAAACTCCAAAACATAAAAAATAATTTATAATACATCAAATTAGTTATTTTTTAAAATTTTCAAGTCTTTCCATGTCGTGGAACTCAAGTTATGCCAAAAACAAGATTTTTAGCCTTAGTTGGCCTACTCACAAACCTGAGGAGGCCAAGAGTGAAGAAAATGTCATTGAGGGAGTTTTATATCATTTCATGGAAAAAAATTTGTGTTTATCCTAACATCAATTATCTTCTCCAAGTGTTATTTGTCTTTGATCAGTCCTTTGTACCTCTCAAACAAGCAAAAAGGGAGGAATTTGTGTACAAAAGAGGATTGTGTATGTAGTTGTAGGTGTTTTTGGTCTTTTAAATCATTATATGGTAGTATTAAAAAATTACATGCCCATTAATACATCTCACACACTCCTCTATTCTTCCAAACTCCAAAATTCAACACAAACCATTACATATTTTCTTCTAAACTTGAAAATAAGTCTAAAAAGGGACTTTTTGGAAGCTTGTTTATCTTTTTATGGGTTTGATGTTTATAGGAGTTCAAGAGAAGGTTTATATTAAATTATTATCCATTTTTTACCTTTAATAAACCTTACTAAATCTCAATCATGTCCTTATCTTCTTCATTTATCTTCCAAACACCATCTTCTATGCAATGTTCATCTCACTTGCTTGAAAATGGAGACCTATAGGTTTGCAAACCTATGATATGAATATTATTTTCTTTAAGAACTTTTAAAATGATTATCTTAGTCATTTAATCCATTTTAAATCCTCTCCATCATATCATAATATTCCTCATTGTCACATGACTTCCATACCTCTCATGCAATGCAAGATTTGTCTCTTTAGTTCACTCTTGTATAGGCAGGCCTATAGATCTACAATTTTGAGTCCAACCCTCATTCTGACCCTACCTTGAGATTTATCTTTCTAAATGGTCTATATTCTTTCAAAATTAAATTAAAAAATGGTGCATATTCTCATTTTTTCCAACCTTCAACTTGTTGATCAAAATAACATATCACTTTTTCCTCATAACATGTATGCAGGACTATTTGTACACAATTTCAAACTTGAGACCACTATAGGCTTACCTTGGAGGAGTTATTATTGATGTCACAAACTTTTTGGAACTCTTTAATATCTTCCCTCATTGGTTTTTTGAGGCTCAAACTCATGACCAAGTTAACCTCCTACACCTGCAAGTTGTACACAGTCCCTTGGTGTACATGATAACATAATCTCTTTGCCTTTTTTGGCCCTAAAAGTGATTTTATAAGGTTTTAGTGAATTTAATGAAGATAAAAATACAAAAAAAATATACTTATCATTCATTTTATGCATAAGAGGCTCTCACAGTACTAATATTTTGCCTACAACATTGATCTATGAAAAATACTTATAGGAAATTATAGGTGATCATCATGTTATGGAGTCTTAGGTCCATGAAATAATTGAGGATATATTTAGTGACCTTTTATAATATTTGAGAGATATATAGATGATGTGAGATAATTGGCAACATGCCTTCAGCTGTTTGGAACCTTGAACCCATCAAAACCCCATCGTCACCAATTTGCAACCTACTTCAAAATGGATATTTCTTACCTCTTGATTGCTCACACATGCAAAGTGAGGATGAAGTATCATATATAAGGATTTATTATACCCATTATATCTTCTCCCATTTCCCTCATGTTTCTAACGAGCTTTAAAATGCAATTACAAGGAGAAACCTGAGCTAGTAGGGGTTTTATAGGGCTTAAGACCACCCTACCTTCTTAGCAATCATTCATAAATCCTAGGGAATTAAAATAATGAATATGAATATGATTTGAAATTACGCAAGGGTCCTCACCTTTGGATAATATCTTTTGACCAAACACTCTTTCTCCTATCTATACCAAGCATCTAAAAATGGGTCTCTATGAACTTGCAAAGAATTCAATAGGAGTGAAAGTGTGTTTTTTACATGATTGGACTTGTCCCAAGATTTTTGAACATGAATTTGACCTGAGGGAGGTTAAGAGACACATTTTCATGCATTTCCATATAAATATGAGCCTCCTAATCCATATAAGTGACTAAACTACCCTCTAAAGAGTGATTATACTATGTTGGACATTGAACCTACAACATATGACCTCTTTTTTCATCTATAACTACATTTATGACATTGGAAATTCCATATTACATTGAAATAACCTTCTCAAGCTCCATTTACATGTGTATTCACATACAAGATATTCATTTGGCCCTTAGACTAGCCCACCACCTTGTTTTGCATTGAACTAGTCATGAGGATGACTTGAAGAGTTGTCTCTTTTCAGTTCAACTTGAAGACCTATATCACCTTTGATGACCTCATTTACATGATTATTCTTTTTATTAAGGCCTACTATGTTGAATTAAGCATTTTAAAAATTGTTTATAAGTGTTAACATGAGAAGCTAACTTGATCAAGCCTAAGACATGAGATCCTTAACATTTGAAGAATACCATAAAATATGCTAAGTTACATTAACATTTACTCAACATGCATAAGAACCAAGTTATAACCACTATAAAATCACTTTAGTACCATGACTTACAATTTGGCTATGCCATTCCAGGAGACCCTGATCACCACTATGGACTATACCACACCTTACCATGATAAGACAAGATATGAATGAGACAAACACCTTCAATGATATCAATAAAGCTAAACGTGAACCAAATATCAAGTTTTTAATTAGACTCACTTATGGTAGAAAATTTTGGCTAATAATTCAAGTAAAAATCTATATACCATGCCCATTTCATATAAAATATCAAGTCTAGTGTGCGTAAGGTAGATGAGACTACCAAAAAGTTGTCAATACGAGGTAGCATCAACCAAAGGAGATGGACAATTAGCCTCAAGCTTCACACCAAATAGAAAAGGATTCATATTTGGCTTACAGTCAGCCATGTTAAATTGTACAAGTAAATCAAGGGCATACTTGGATTGTGTAATAGTGATCCCAGAGTCAAACTAAAAAATTTCAATCCCAAGGAAGTAATGTAATAGTCCTAAGTTAGTCATTGAGAACCTATCAAATAAATAAATTTTCACTACTATTATGGTGGATGAAAAACTCCCTATGATCAATAGGTCATGCACATAGAGAACCAGAATCAATAATGAATCATCATACCTTAAAATTTAGACATTTAGATCAGAATGGCATCTGGTGAATCTAATCAAAAGAATAAAATATTCCATCTTGGCATACCAAACTTGATGAACTTATTTGAGGTCATAGATAGATTTCTAAAGTTTAAAAACTAAGGAATCTTACACAAATATTGTTGGTTACTCCATGAATATTTCCTTTTCAGGGTAACCCTAAAGAAAGGCACTCTTCATATCCATCTAATGAACATCCCAACGATGTGTTACGATAATGGTGAGAGTGTCACATTGAGTTCATTTTTGAAATTGAGGTGAATGTCTCTGTATAGTCAATGATAGGTACCTAAGAAAAACCGTTTACTACCAAAATTGATTTAAAATTCTCTATGTACCCATCTACTAAAAAAATTGTTCAATAGATCCACCTAAATCAAATAAATTTCCTTCCCTTAGGAAGTGGGACTAAATTCCAAGTATTTTTCCTCTGTAAGGAACCATACTTCTCTTCTATAGTTTTCTCTTACTCAGGAGTGTCTGATGCCTCAATAAATTATTATGGATCAAAAGTAGATGTACTAAAATCATGTGAGGCCTCTTAGAATTTTGAATTGGTTCACCTATTGTCTAATGGATCTTCAACCCATTGGCCAACACTTTGTAGTATCTATTTAGCCCAAAGAGTACCAATGCTTAGAGTTTCAAGAGGATATTGCTCATCCTCTAAAGATATTCTAGGATAATGAGGAAGAGAATCCTCATCAATACTCTCATCATCAAAACTGGAAGAATAATCTAGATCATTAGAAAGTTACTCATGTGGATCTAAATTGTTAGAACTCTCATCAAATCCCAATAGGTCTAAGGAAGGGGGATAGGTGTTTAGTGTGGATTTTGAAGGACCGTATTCAAAATAAACACTTATCTCATTTAATAACTCATGAGTGGTGGGATGGAGAAACATGTATCCATTAGCACCCTTAGGATATGTAATGAAGATATAATGATGAATTTGAGGTTCCATTGCCTAATGTTTCTTTTTCAAAATGTCAATCATAGCAAGAGATTCAAACACTTTAAAGTGATTTAATTTGGGTTTCTAGCCATTTCAAGATTCAAAAGGAGTGACTCCCTTTAATGTTTAATGAAGAACATGATTCTGGATATAATAAGCATAGTTGATAGCCTCGACCCAACACTGAGGTGTAAGAGACTTGGAGTGTAGCATATAATTGGCCATGCCCTTTAAGTATGTTCTTTCACTCTACAACACCATTAAACTAAGGACTACATGGAACTTTACATTGTATTTCAATCCCTTATGAATTGTAAAAAATTTAAAAATAGTTATTGACATACCAACATTATCGATACACAAAATCTTGATGGCTTCACCTGATTATTTTTCCAAAAATGCCTTAAAGTCTTTAAAAAGATCAAAGACCTAAGATTTATGATTAATAAAGTACATCCAAGTATACCTTCAATAATCATCGATGAAAGTAAGCATGTATTTATTCCTATTGAATGAAGGTTTTAGAAATGGACTAGTAATGTCACTATGGATAAGCTCTAATATCTATTCAACTCTTTATGATTTATCTTTGTCATACTTCTCCTTGAGATGCTTAACAAATATGAAATCTTGACAAACTCTATCAAAAAACTTGACTCATGCAAATCCTAAACTTATGTCTTAACAATTGAGTTGTTCAAGGTAGTGATAGTTGAGATGGTTGAATCACTCATGCCATAATTTATTCACCCCATCTGAATGAGTAAGCAGGGTAGTAGAGGGTTGATGAGGATAAAAATGTAAGAAATTATAAAATTTTGATTTGTGATATATTTTCCCAAATTCAATAATGGAGTCATTGTTTGTTTCCTTAATAATCCACTAAATTGGGTGTGAACTTAAATCTCTTGCCTAAATTGATGTGAGAGATCTGATAAACAGATAGGAGATTGGTGGATAAAGAGGGAACACATAGAACATCATGAAATTTCCCATCATTCACTTCAAAATATCCATTCCCACTAACTTTTTCATAAGCATCATCACCTAATAAGATGGAAGGCATAGAACAAGGCTCCAAGGATGAGAACATGTCATGTGATGAATCCATGTGGTGTGATGCACTAGAATTAATAACCCATGTGGAAGGATGGGAAATAATTGAAACAAGTTTTTTGCCCTTATATTTTCCCTTATTACTATATTTATTCTTACAATACTCGTGCTAATGAACTTTGATTGGAAGAATCAGGGACATTGATGTTGTGTTTCTTGAGCATTTTTATCAATTTGTCAATCTGCATCTTCATACATTTGGATTTATCATGTCTTTATTTCTTACAATAACCACATGTGAGTCACTCTTTCTTAGAGTACCCATTTAAAAATCAGGACTCTTTTGATTCTTTATAATTAACATCATATTTTTTACCCTTTCTTTTGAGTCATTCTTTTTCTATTTCTTCTCTTTACTACTAGAAGCCTTCTATTTTTTGTGACTCAAAATTAAGATATGAAATTTATATGACTTTAATGTACCCATTTGAATGATTTTGTCTTTATTTCAAGTCAATTTAGTATCAAATTCATCTAAGTATGGCATGGTCCATGGATCTCCAACAGTATGCTTGGTGGCATGGAAAGTTGAAATGAAGGTAGAATAGTCAGATCCCAATTTATAAAGGATAGAAAGAATAAATTGATCATCCTTTTTGTCAATGTCACATAGTTTCAACCACAACATATTGATTTAAATTTTGTGAAGAATTCTTATATCTTATCAAAATTATCTAGGCTCAAATTGATGAGCTCATTCTCTAACTCATGACCTCTCATGATGTTCTATTTTTCAAAGAGTTTTTCTAATATGGTCCACACTTGATTTGGAATATTTGAAGATTTGATATGAAAGATCAATTGGGAGACATAGATAGGTATTGAAGATTCTAGGCTTCATCACTTCTATTGTACCACTTCACCTTCTCTTCTTTAGGTGTCAATTCTATTTATGTGTCCATCATGATTTGATGTAAGCCTTTAGTCCTCAAGAGGATTTGAACTTTGACTTTCTAATCATGATGGTTGAATAGTGTAAGAATCAAGACTAAACTTAGATCCATGATGTATAAATAAGGATGTGTTGAACTCCATGTATTGAAAGATGATAATATGTAACCCCTGAATCTATATAGATTTAATTTTACAAGGTATGACAATATCACCAATGCGTAGAGCTTAAAAAATTCATACTTTCAAAAAAATGATGCCTGACATGGAGTTATCGACTGAAATTTATGGAATTATGAATGTTTCTTGCTCATAAAAAATAATGATCTTCACTTTGCATAAATTTGAAAATTTTGGGTCTGTAAAAGTTTGGGTTGAAATTTTTTTAGAATCAACTTCCCCACAAAAAATGTATGGCCCCTTGGAGTAAAATTTAAAAAAATTTGGGTTGGAAGTGAATGAGGGCTTAGTTCTCATATGACCAAGGGCTAAAACTTAAAATGGGAGCTCTCCCCCTCACTTTGATTGATGTGATTGATGTGGGAGTGACATCATCAAAAAAAGACCTCATTTTTCAAATGAATATTGTCACACCTTGTGAGCTTAAATTTGACATCATTGTGGCCATCATAAAATTTTGGGGGTCCTTACACAGTCATCATGGTTTTTTGTTATTCTTATAGTCAAAAAATTTGACTTTGGGGTTGGGTGTCAGATATGCAAGGCCTTCTTATAGGGAGGTTTATGATTGCACATGTACGCAAAATTCTTGATGTTATGATTATTGGCACTTCTTGTAATAAAATAAATGTGTCAAGGATATAGTGGGTCATTATAATTATCAAGGTTTTTTACCACTCAAGCAATCAATAATCTCTATGTTGGGAGCATGGAATACTCTAGTAGTCAAAATTCCTGATGTTAGGATTTTTAATTTCTCTAACAATTGATAATCTTGATGTTGAGGTTATGGACTACTCCTATAGTCAATAGTTCTGATGTCAAAACTTCTCATCTATGATGTAGCTCATATTTTCAGTGAAGGTAGGAGGCATCCTTCCAGGTGCAAAAGATAGAGATGGTTCTGGCAGTGCCACAAATGCTAGAGTTTCCTAAAATGTACATAGGTACAGAAACTTCATCTATCTCAAAAATGCAAGATATTATATCTTAAAAAATAACCAAAAACCCACTAAATATCTCCAAAAACCTAGAAAAACTCAAAAAGGATTTTTCCTTGAATACATAGATTATACAAATTTACACAAAAGTATTGAAAAAATACCTAAAACTCTCCAAAAATGGCAAAAAAATAACTGTCATGAAATAAATTTATCATTTGACTTGAAAATCTACCAGATGAAAATTACCATTATAAGACATATTTCTCTTTTTTTTTTAATTGGATCAATAACGGACCCTAGAAGAAGACCAAAATTTGAGAAAATGTGAATCTTCAATATGCTAGATCAACAAATGCTAGATTTATGGCATGCAAGTTGAGACTTAAGATTTCACAACAAAAACAATGGCATTTGACTACCAAAAAAGCTCTGATACCATGTCAGAGTGGGCCACAATCAAGGATCTACTAGATAAAGTTGAATGCACGAATAAATTAAATGTGTAGTAGTGAAATCAAGCATGAACCAAAACAAGCTTATTACTCAAACAATCAAAAATTGAAATATTAGCATTAGCATTATTAGCCATAAAAGATTTAGGAAAGTACATTATATAGGTGAAATATAAACATGTCCTCGGTTTCTCATAAATGTGGGATTGTCTTTCACAATGACTTAAAAGACACCTAAGCAAGCTAATTAAACATGTGTAGGGAAAAATTATTAAATGGAATAAAAACCTACACTAACAAACACACTTTGGTGAACTTGTTCTCTCTTACATCCCTTCATAATAGATCTTAATTTCATTTCAATAGATCTAAATTTTTTAGGGATTATTGCATTTGTGTCAAATTATAAGCTCTAGCCCTTGTGTGATATATTTCAAACCTAGTTTTTTACTCTTATATATCATTCAAATCCTAGGGTATTCGTATGTTACATATATTTCCATATTTTTCAACATAAAGTGGTTAGATGATGACCTAAGATCCCTATTAGGAGAAGTTCTAGAATAAATTACAATCTTATTGATTTTGTTGAATATCCTTTGGTTAAATCTAGAAATTATTTTAAAAATTGAATGGTGTCTCTCAATGATTTTGATGTTCTTATTTCATGTTTTGTTGTAAATAATGTTGAAATTTATTTCAATGATGATGTTTCAAATGGATTGTAAATTGATAATGCTTTTGATAGTGATCATCATGATGAAAATGATAGATCTAAAAAACTTATATAATTTATGGAAAACATCACAACTAACCCTATACAAATAACATTAATGTTATAGGTGTTGAAATGTGTTCAACACCAAACCATAAATGAAGTGCCTTAAAATTATCAAAAAATCCAAGATATACATTGAATAATCAGTATTTGAATGCAAATATTCTAGATCAATCTCCTAAAGTATCACCTTCCATACATAATAATTTGGTCATTTCTCAAATTTATTGTAACACTTTCTTCTTGTTTCTATTACTTCCACTCTTATGAATGCTTCTCTTTCATCTCAAAATGGTTTTATCTATTATAAATTTCTTCTAAGTCATTCACTTTTTGCTTCTCAAATTCTTCAACCGTCACAACATGCTTCTCAACTTTCATTTCTTATTCACAATATTTTTCAATTTACTTCTTTGAACAATGTTATAATTTCAACATATTCAACTAACTTACCTTCTAACACTTCAAGAGGCCTCTATTATACAAGCCTTACATGATGTTCAACAACAAGTTATATTAATTTCTCAAGAGTCTCAAAAGTCATTTAAAAAGGTTGCTTAACATGATATTTTACTTAACCCCTTGGCTTATAATGTTCTTGCTTACCCTTTTCCAATAAGATTTGTTGCTCCAAAGTTTAAATTATTAAAAGGTAAAGGAGATCCTTCCTAATATATCAATTCTTTTTTTTTTCATCTTTTTCTCGTAGTGATAAATTATTGACTGGGCTATTTTATAGGAATTACAAAAATTTATGCTCGTGATTAGTTATATGATTTTCAATATGGATCTATGTATTCTTTCAATATTTTAGTTGATGATTTCATAAGTCATTTTTCAATAAGTATTAATATTGAAGTTATATTTGTAATAAATTTCTAACTTAAACAAGGACCTAATGAGACTTTTATTGAGTATGTATTTATATTTAAGACAATGGTTACAAAATTTACTCACCAACTCCAATTATATTATATGTATTTATATTTATGATCATGAGATTCTAAATGATAGCTTTAATAATGGACCACTATTTATACAAGATATCAAAGGTGAACATTCACATAGAACACATGGAATTATGATTGATAATGGTCTAAATGTAAATGTGTGCATGTATAAATTTATCATTTAGTCTTAACTTTGATCAAAGATATTTATAAAGTACCACCATGATGATTGTGGGATATGATGGGATTACAAGGAATCCATTTAATACAATATTTTTCTTACCATAATGGGTCCTAAGACCATAATAGATTAATTTCATTTATTTATAGATAATGGGACAAATGACATTTTGTTTGGAAGACCATGGATTAATAAAATGAGATAAATATTGTTAGTGTGACATCAATGCTTAAAGTTTGTTCATGAAAATTGAGTGATTACTATTTCTAGAGATATTTATGATCTTCTAGTACAAGTTCAAAATGAGGGTTTACCCAAATATTTACTAAAGAAACAATCAATTACAAAACATTAAATAAGAGAACTTAAATTTCAATCATCTACTATTCCATGTACAAGGGTGTATTTATCCAAACTCCTACGTCTATAAATGCAACATTGTCTATAAATGATCCACTTTTTCAAGCCAAAAATTGGATAGCATAACATGTTATCTAAGAATTTGCAAAAAATAACATGGATGATTACAATGATGGTGATTATACTAATGAAAACTAGTTTATGTAAAAATGAGTTTATGTCAAAATACAATACATCTACCCATAAACATTTGAAATACAAATCTAATCAAATTTACCCTACTGTAACAATAAAAATAAGACCTAATTACAATAAGGAATACTCTTTAATAATTCAAATGTGTAAATATGGGGCTTTGAGAATATTATTAAATTGTCACAAATATTTAGATATGCAGGGGATGAAAATAATGTGAAATGGGTATTTACATAAGACAAAAAAAAGTGAACAAAAGCTTTTTCTTTTTGACCATGAATGTCCACTCCTATAATGACACTTCAAAGACAATATAGAACATTCTTATAAAATGTAATATTATGTGAAATAAATTTATAAATATTTAGACATCATAAATCCACACATCACAATTCTAAATGTCAAAAATCCCCTAGATAATTGAGCCTAACCTATGGTCAATTTGCCAAACTAGCTTAACCTAGATTTTACCCACTTTGACCCTTCACCCTCTACCACTAATGGTCAGGATGACTATTGACATTCAACTTGATCATCGATGGTCAGGGTCCACCAACCCAACCACTAACATGCAAGTCACCCCACCTTGCTTTTCTAAAAATAGCTCATCTAAATCCATGTGCGATTCATTGTATATGTGAGTTATAATTAGAAGTCGTAGTTAAGGTCTTATTTTAACTTTCTTGCCTTTATAATAAGAAGAGAGGATCAAGAAGGTGAAATATCATCTATAATTGTTATCAAGAGCTTGTGCATCCAAAGTTCCTTTTTTTTGTAGGTCAATCATTATTAGCAATCCAGTAATCTAGCCATCACATAAAAAAGTCAACTTACCATCGTAGCTATGCCAAAGTACCAATTATCATTACTCTATTAAAATTATATCAAGATCCACCAATAGATCAACCACCTGATCAACTTTATGCAAGATAAGTATTTATTTTTTGATATTCATTTAATTTGTTTACCTTTCACACTAAGTCTAGCACCAACTCATCTCCCAGAATCTAACCTTGTGATCTTGTCAATCTAACTATTTACCAACCCAGATCTACATATAATAACCATCAATGGTTTTCTCAACTATAGATGGTATGTCCAACCACTGATACTTAGCTTGACTACCAATGGTTAGCTTAACCATCGATGATCACCCCAATCATCTATGGTCACTATAGCAAAAAATAACAAGTTATTTTCACCCTTTTACCCCCAACCAAATCTAGTTTTCTATGCTCCTACTTGTTTACAGACCCCTACCTAGTTTTTTGAGACAAACCCAAGCCATCTGGGACTAGTATTGATTTATTTATCATGTTATTAGTCATTTCTAATCTATTTTTTTAGCAAGCATTTCTTGTATTTTATTTTAGTACCTTTTGATTATTGATACAAGTAATTTCTATTATATTGATTAATAGCCCCCGAGGAAGCTCTTACCTTTGGGATCTAGTTAGCATTAGCAAATCCACTTAGCTATCTATCTAAGCAACCATTTGATTTAGTGTTGTCTTATTTGTAGGTCATCCTCCCAAGCCAAAGAGGAGTTCTTCACAATCTTTTGATTCAACGCATTCACAACTAAACAGGTTTTTTAACTAGACCCATATTTAGTTTCTTCTTCTTTCTTTTTTGAAATATAATCTAAAATTCACTAAAACATTCTAGCACACCCAATGGGACCTTAAATATTTACTTTGGGTTTCTTTTATTTGCATCTGTATGCTCTACTCTCTATATGTGCTTATTAATGAAACTAAAATCTCTTTTGGGTTTAAAATCAAGTGCATACATTGATTTTTTTTAATTTAGCTCACATAGTTTAACTAAAAGCAAATTAATTTTATCATAGCATCACTTTTGTTGCACACATTAAACTAAACCACTTTCATCAATTAAACACCAAACAAACTTGAGACAAGGTATGTGATGAGTGTCATTCAACTCCTCATTTAATCAATGTTCAATTGATGTCTTATCAACTAGGGTTGGTGTCCAAAGCTATCTGCAGTAAGGTGTAGGATGGTAGATCTAGAAGTCTGCTTGTGGGGGTATTTGATAGTCCTCTTCTAACTTTGACTAATGAAATAAATATGTCTTAAACTACTTGATTCACTCTTTTGCTGAAAAAGAAAAGGATGTAACTATTTAATCAAATGAATCCACTCTTTTGCTTGAAAGTAAAATCACACTCCTATTTATGCTTGCATGGAAATGGACATTTTTAACTTAAAAAAAAGGAAATTTTCTTCACACGTTTGTTGTAAAAGAAAACACACTTTTCTTAGAAAGAAAATGACTTTGGAATAAGAAAATGCCTTTTGAACTTTGAATTTGTTTTGATGTTTTATGAATGAATGCAAACATTAGCAAAATTTTGATTAGTTATAACAAAGATTTAATATAACATAACATAAGTACCGTACACAATTCCTGGTTCCAAGGAGAGTGGGCCCTTGCTCCTCTCAGACTCAGGAATAAAGATTAATCAATGCTGGAAACTGAAGTGATAATTCATAAAACTAAAATGATTACAATCTATTTGAAACTTGTAATATCCTTGTATATGTCTTTCATCTCTTATCTTTCAATAACAAAAGTCTTACATTTTATACTAATATAATCAACTCAAAATAGGATGCAAAGAGATAGGATTCCTTGGTAGATCCACTCATCCAAAAATAAGAGATTGGATTTCCAAGAGATCCAATTATTTTAGTGAAACAAATATACTATCCTATAATAGTCCTAAGATCTAAATATATATAATTTTATCAAAAGCAAATCCTACAAAAAAGCAGGCGAGTATTTTCCTCATTTGACTCTAACTAGAATGATTCTCTCTCATCTTATCTAGCCACCAGCTTCCCCATTTGTAGCTTTGTCTTTATAGAATCCATGGAATTGACCCTATAGATTTGGTAGAAATGAACCTATGGAGTTTGTAGAAACAAGCATGTGGAGTCTATAGAAACAAGCCTGCAAAGTCCGTAGAAACATTCTGTGTGAGTTCGTATTTCTGATAGATGGAGATCAAAATTGAAATTTCATTGTACATCACCTGTGTCTTCTTCTTGAGTATTTTTTACAACAAAAATCACTAAAACATGATATGTATTAGATATTATTGACAAATTAAATATTTAGTCTTTGGTTCAATATAAACAAGGCAAATATCTACTTTCCATGTAATAGCTATATAACAATATATGATTTTCATAAGATACTATCCTTAGAGAGATAAATTTATGGAAATAACATGTCAATAGTGAGCCATATTCTAAGCTCATCATCTCCCCCAAGATTTACTTTTTGTAAGTCCCATTGTAAACATTTATTTGCATTCGTAGCTCTTACATCTACTTTTCAAACTCTGACTCAAATCATAGTCATCAAATTCATCTATTATATGCTTGTCTAAATTGCTTGTAAACCTCTGATGTTCTTGAATAATTTATTTCCATGTATTGAATTGCTCCTCTGATTTTGGAGCCCAACTCTGCTATCCTAGAATAGGTATGATCAATAAATGGGGTCTATATCTCATGCCAATCCATTTCTTTTCTCCCCCAGAGTTTATTATCTCTATTAAGATTTCCAAAACGGAGATAGCTCTCCTCATACTCCATATTAATTTATTTGGAGACATGACCTCTCATCTTCTAAGAGGCACTAAAAGTTGGTCCCACCTTTTCACACTTGTAGTCACCACTGAATCAAAACTCTATCTGGAAAATATGTCAAAAGAAATAACACAATCATATAAAGCTTGTAAATAATGAGTTTTAACTTCATCACTTAAACAAGCATAGTTAAAATTCTTTCTGATCAATCTAGGGATAGGAAAGGCTAGTTTGATACACAATCCTATAGTCTTAGCATGATTTGTATACTCCTCAAATTTGGTTTTCCATGCTAGTTGATTTTTGAATGTAGAATGAAATGCTCTCAGTTGAACTTCTCCTACATGAATTTTTATCAAGAACTTATTGTGCTCACGGTCTCTTATGATCAAAGCATATAAATAGAACTCATAAATCAAATTTTGTTGATCAGGTTCAGCACTATAGAAAATTTCTAGAAATGTTGTTGGCTATAAAATCTTATAAGGAAGATGACAAGAGATCATTAGAATTTTCCATCTATAAAATTGTTCAAATAAAAAAAAACTATATGTAGGAGAATGATTCCTACATGCCAAAAGAGATTCCCCTAATTTGCATGCATCCTGCAAATTTTCTTCTAAATCTTGAACCTTAGATTCTAATTCTTTCTTTTCATTTTCCAATATTTTGTTTGAAGAAGTTACAACTTTATTTTTCTATTTGAGTATGGAATATTCTTCTTTAATTTGATTTAGAATTTTCAAGTTAAGAATACCTAGACAACTTGTTTGACAACTTCGATCAATAAATACCTTAGGAGGAGAATGTGCAACATTAGAAGGTGCTTTGGAAGAGTTTACCAAACTCTACAATCTCCTATTCTCTTTTTTCAAATTTTCTATATATATCCAGAGGTTTATTTGTTCACTTTTATTTTTCTTTATTATTTTTTCTAATTTGTGAACTTCTACTGCATGATTGGCAGATGTTGTGTCCAATTTTTGCACCAACAATGAGTTGAGATGATCCTTATTCTGTAATTGACTGGTTAAGTTAGCAATGTCAGTTATTTGTTGTTGCTCTAGAGCTTGAACTTGAGAAAGCTTCAAGGTTAACTGTATAACAGGATCATTTAGATTAGATGACTCTCTTTTTTCATTTTTGCATATAATTTTTCCTTTATTCATTACAGTTTCAACTGAAACATATGGTTGTCCCACCATACTTGATTCCTCTACTATGATTGGCTCTTCTCCTAAAATTGGCTCCTCTATTATGATTGGAGAGTTCCTTTCTAAAGGAGTTTATTCAACATCTACAGTTTTAGGGATACTTTGATGTATGGGGGTATGAGATACCTTTTTAAGAATATCCAAAATGTTTGCAGCCTCTTATTCATCTTTATCTATTAGAATTAATCTTCTCCTTCTTTTGGTCACTCTCTAAGTTACATTCAGTCATCTTTTCTTTTCAACCATCAAACCCTCGATCTTCTCAAGTTCTGTAGCAACCTTTCATTTCAATTTTCTTCTTCCTGCTAAGGGAATTGGTTGCAATATAGATTCTTGAGGTTCTTTTCGGGACCTTGAAACTACAGGGATTTGAGACCTTTTGATTCTTCTTAAAGAAGAAGAGATTTATTTTGAGACTACAGTCTATGATTTCTTATTTGGAGTTATTTTCTCAACTGATGTAGCAGGTGGAGATGAATGTTCCTATGGTAAATTTAAGGTGTCTTATGTAGGCATATTTAGAATTTGTTATGTTACACTATTCTTAAATTCCTCCCAAACCTCTTATCCTTGATGAAGGATGTGATGTTGGATAATTAGGTGAATAAGGTCATGGTGCCTAAGAGAAGCATTAGGAGTTGTAGTCATAATTTGAAGGGCACCATATAAGAAGGATGGGAGGTTAATCTTGTAATGAGGGTTTTACCTCTCATACTTAAAGTGTATTAATATTTTCATGGCATCTCCTCCTAAAAGACTGTTTTGCCCCTCACAAATGATATACTTGAGTACCCACTTAGCTACAAATTTCCAAGGTTTAAGAAGTGAATTTATACGAATCCCTTTGATTTTTCCTTAGAATCTATTAGACTTGAAGTTCCAGTCTGATCATTACCATTAAACTAGATAATTATATCACTAAATGGAATTCTATCTATTGCTCTTATTTCTTCTTCTAAAACTTGTATGATTTGATTTATAATTTGAGTTGAAACAAGAATAATGATGCCTTTAACAACTCAAAACTTAGGGGTGAGATGAGTGATGAATTCTCTTACCATTGTTTCATGGAAACCCTAGAACTTTTCAATGAAAGGTAGTTAGCCATTTGCTCTAAACACTGCCACAAAAGCTTTGTCTTTATGAAGCTTTTTTGCATTCTTTAGGTCTGATCTCATTTTTTGTCCTATTTCTACTCAGATTTACAAACAACTCTATTTCTTTAACTCAAATTAGGGTTTAGACTAGCTCTATTGAAATTTGTAGGCAATAATCACTTAATATCTATAGAAATGAAATGTTTTATGTGAAACTCCATAGCTTTATGAGTTCGTATTTTGACATGATTACTTTATACAGTTTAGTGCCTCATGTTTCTATGGAGTGTGCCAATCATTTTGTCAAATTATTACAAATTAAATGAAATGATGATGTGGCACTTTGAAGATGACAACTATTTAACATTTCATTTAGAACCCCTTTATGATGTCCCATCATTATAAATATTAATGATGCAATTGATTGTACCAAAACTACAAAGGTCATCATGACGTAGACATACACCTTTTCCATCTTGTTTGCATGCTTATCCATTATGGTATGTGTCATGTCATTCTATTTTAAAAGGCTCAAGTTTGGGTCATCTCCATATAATAAATCTTAATTAAATCAAAGATAATTAGTTAACTAAACATAAATAAATATAATATATGTCTCACTTACTTTTGACCTTAGATTGATCTTTTGTTGGCCATTTATCCTACACAAATAAGTTTGCATGGATTAGTAACAGGTGTTGAAAGAACTTTTATTGCATGGAGAAAATCAATCATAGTGATATGATGAGATTCTTTTTTATTTATTTTGTTTTTTTCCTTTGGCTAGCCATTGTTGGTTGGCTAGCCAAAGCCTTTTTTCCAATGCATAGCCAGCTAGCAAGCTGGTTTTTTGGGCATGCATTGTCAATAGTGTCCCTAGAAGTATTTTCACTATTGATTATATATATATATATATATATATATATATGTAGGATCATCAAGGAGTAGGTTCTCTAGAAGAAGCAGAGTCCTCCAGAATAGTTATTTGATTTGAAGCAATTTCCATAGAAGAAATCAAGTCCTCCAAAAAGGCTACTTGATCTTTAATCTTTTGAAAAAATTCTTCTTTATTGAGAGGTTTATGATAAAGCTTCAATCTATGTCCATTAACTAATAGAGATCTTCAGCTATCATCAATATGTATTAGCTTAATAGAACTATTTTCAAAGACCTCCTCAATCTGATAATGTCCCAACCACCTCATTTGTAGTTTTCCTTTAAACTATTAAAATTTGGAATCAAACAATAGTACCCAATCTCCTTTCTAAAACTTCTATTACTTGATTTGTGAATCATGCCAAACTTTTCTTTGATGTTATACCAATTCAATTCTTTGTAGTGCTTCCATCCTCATCTCATCAAGTTGATTAGGCTGTAAGAGTCTTTCTTTTTATATTTTTTATAATTCAATCCCTGCTTCTATAGTTGTTTTCAAAGTTTGTAATTCAAATTCAACAAAGAATAAGGGCTTCTTACCATAAACCAATTCATAAGGTAAAAATCTAGTTCTTGTTTTTAAAGTAGTATTATAGGCTCAAATAGCTTTTGATACCTTATCTACCCATTCTTTTCTACTGAAATTAACAACCTTGGTTAACATGGTTTTCGATTCTTTATTGGTGACTTCAACTTGCCCATTAGCCTGTGGATGGTATGGAGATATTTTTTTGTATTGAGTTTGATATACTTACATGAAGTACTTTATCATGTTTGATATGAACTACAGTCCTTGATCTGAGACTATCTTCCTTGGAGCACCAAATCTTTACATGATTTTGAAATATAAGAAATCAGCTACCATCTCTTCTCTTGCATGAGTGAATACTTCCACTTTTGTTCACTTAGTCACATAGTTTATACATATTAGGAGATATTATTTTCCTCTAGAAGGAGGATCCATAGGACCTATAAAATCAATTCCCCATTTCTCAAATGGTTCTAAAACCAATTGAGGATGAGGGTGTAGAGGCATCTCTATTGAAAGAGTAGGATGTCCAATTCTCTAACAAACATCACAGTGTCTGACATATTTTTTTACTTGCTGATGAAGGTAAGGCCAATAGTATTCTACTCCTAGGATTTTATGTATGGTTCTTTGAACTGAGTATTGACCTCCTCCTGGTTCATCATGACAAGCTCTAATGATATCATAAGCTTCAAAATTTGTCACATACTTATGAAACACATGGTCAGGTCCAAGTTTGAATAGCATTTTGTTAATCCATTTAAAAGAATAACTTTCTTTATTAAATATTTTTTTCTTTTTATAAAAATTGCAAAGGAAAATTTCCTGTGGTGAGGTAATTAGCTATATCATCAAACCACAAAGATTTTGATGAAATAGCAAATAGTTTTTATTTGAAAAGTCATCTTTCATCAATTTTTCCTCACCTATAGTGTTCAATCTTGAAAAAAAATTAGTCGCCACATTATACTTCTCTAGTTTATCTATAATAATAAAATAAGATTCTTGTAAGAGAAACAACCATCTAATAATCCTACCTCCCACAATTGGTTTGTTGGTAAGATATCTAATAGTTTAATGGTCTATATAGACAAATACCTGGTAACCTATTATGTAGTGTCTGAATTCATTAATTGCATAGACTATATCTAAGAATTCCCTCTCAGTTGTGGTGTAATTTCTTTTATTAGGTGTCATGTTTTTGTTAATATAATATATAGCATACATGTTATCCTCTTCATCCTTTTATCTAATGACTGCTCCTATTGTTGTATTAGAAGCATTTGTGTGTATATGGAATGGCTGAGTCCAATTTGGTCCTCTCAATAATGGAGTAGTAATGATTTTAGCTTTGATGATCTCAAAGGCCTACTGGCAACTATCATTCCATTCAAATGTACTATTTTTTGTAAGCAAGGCAAACATAAGGGTAGTTATTTGGCTAAAATTATCTATGAAGCATTTGTAGTAACCAACATGTCCTTAAAAAATTTTAATTTTAGTTTGTGTTTGTGGGATGGGTAAGATGGATATTATTTCAACCTTCTTTGGATCTACTTGAATGCCTTTTGTAGAAATATGGTGTCCCAATATTATTCATTCATCCATCATCAACAAACATTTCTCATGGTTCAAAGATAATTGATGTTCTTCACATCCAATCAATATTCTTTCCAATTTGGTAAGAGCCTCTTCATAAGTTCCACCATGAATGCTGAAATTATCCATATATACTACAACACAATCATTTATAAGGTCAGATAATATTGCCAGAACTGCTCTTTAGAAGGTTGTTGGAGCATTATAGAGTCTAAATGGGAGTACTCGATAAGCAAAAGTTCCCCAAGGGTAGGTAAATATAGTTTTATCTTGATCTTTAGTTGCCACTATTATCTAGTTATACCCACTAAACCCATCTAGAAAATAAAAATGTCTTTTTCCTGTCAAGTTCTCAAGAACTTGATCAATGAAAGGTAAAGGAAAATAATCTCTTAGTGTTGCTTTGTTTAATTCTCTATAATCTACACATACCCTTAATTTTTCATTTTTATTAGGCACAATTACTAGGGGTGAAACCCACTGGCTATCTGAGATGGGTAAATAAACCCAACTTCTAGCAATTTTTGGATCTCTATTTTGACTATCTGTTTTAATATTGGGTTTATTCTTCTTTATAGTTGTCTGATCGATTTGACAAGTTCTATGTAAATGTGATGAGTGCATATGCTAGGGTGAATTTTCTTCATGTCAGTATAATCCCAAACAAAAGCCTTGATATGTCTTTTCAATACTTCAAAGAGTTGATATTCCCCTTCATTTGTTAACCAACTATTGATATTCAAAATCTTTCCAAGTAATACCATGATTGATTTTGTGTCTAGGTAGTTGGATTATATTTGCCTAAATTCACTAATCAATGAGTTCAGAGGACATGGATGAGGAAGTAGCTTATGAAACATGGTCACATTATCAACAAACTCTTCTCCAGGAGGAATCAATCTTTCTAAAGAACAATGGAATGCATCTAAGAAATGAGTTTGTTGTTGTTTTGCCAATTTCTACACACTTTCTTGAATCAATCCATGATTATATGGTGAGGAAACAATAGAATAAGTAGAAGTGAAAGTTTCATAATATTATATCTGACCCAAGAATCCTAAACTGAGACAATTCATAGTTTCTAGACTGGTAGAGTCCATAGATTTTGGACTGGCAAAGTCCATAGCTTTCAGACTAATAGAGTCTGTAGATTATAGGTATATGTCTCTATTCAATTCTTTCAAGTTTTTTTTAACTGTGATCATAGCTAAGGATAAAATTTTGTTTGATGTGTTGTCTGATTCGTCCACCCAAAGTTTTTGTTTGTAATTTATTGATGGTTTTGCAAGAGGATATAAAGAGATGCATTTAGATTTTAAACCATTAGAAATGGTCATGTCTCCTGACCTAAAATCAATTAATGCTACTATAGTAGCCAACCATGGTCAACCTAGGATTATGGGATATCCTAGATTCTTTATTTTAGGTTGCAAGGCCATGAAATCTACTAGATATTCTCAAGACTCTATTAGTACTTCAACATTTTCTATAGTCCCTTCTGGTTTAGTTATAGATTGGTCCACCATTTGAATAATGGTAGTTGTGGGTTGCATTCTCATAAGAGATAATGTATAGAGAGTATCAGTTGTCATAACATTAATTGTTGCTCCCAAATCTATCAAGATGTTAAGAGTTTCTTTACCTCTAGTTGTGACTATGATCACTGGGCTTCTTCGATCTGCATATTTTGGAACTAATAGTTTTTCCGCTAATAAATCAGCAACTTTTCCATCAACATGAATAGTTTATGGATATTTTGATTTCCTCCCAGGTGTCTTGATACAAAGGTTTTTAATGATCTTGTTCAATTCAGGTATATCCCTAATAGCTTGCAGTAAGGGTACCTCAATATTGATCTTTTACAACCCATGCACCAGGTTTGATTCTGTTTTAATATCAATTTCTTTTAATCTTTCAAGAAATGGAACTAATAGTGTAGTAGTGTTTTCTTTGTTTATTTCAGGGCTCATTTTGATTTTAGTTTCTCTAGTGTTTAATTGAGATGATTCTATTTTTTTTCTTTTTCATTAGTTATCTCAGAAATGAGAATTGAAGGTTTTTGTATAGTTTTCCTTGATCTTAAATGTATATCTGAATAATCAATAGCTCCAACATTAATTGTCTCTTCCTATTCATTAACCAAACAGGTGTTGGTTGTTTATTTTTTCAATTTTTTATTAGTTGTGTAGGCATTGAGAGTTGATTGATTTGTCTTTGTTGCTAAAAAACTGGGGATGGCATTATAGTTTGCTATTGAAGTGGTCCTCTTGGTTGAGTGAATTGTTGTTGTGGGTTCCACTATAGATTTTATTGTTGATATTGTTGTGGCATCCATTGCTATTATGGTTCCCATTATTGTTGTGGTTGTGGAACCATCCATGGGGGTGTTGGCATCCAATCTTATCCTACCCATGAATTTTGGATTGATAGAATTTGGGTTTGATTCCAAAAATGTGAAGGAATTGAAACATTCCATGGTGCCATCCATGGATAAACTAAGTTTCTTGCATTAAACTATCTTTGAGCCTACTTTTGTGGGGCAAAGTTTTGTCTCGAGATATAATTTACTTTTTTAGTGGATTGAACTTGTGTTTTCATTTGATTTTTTAAAATAGGTAGAAGGGTGCAATGTTTGGTATCATGATCTATTGCATCATAAATCCCACATGATGAAACATTGGTTTTATCTAGGGGCAGTCTCTAAGGGCATGTTTCTTTCTACACTTAGAACAGTAGATTGTTAAGGGTTCTATTGTATTTATCTTAGATTGAAGGCCATTTAAAGTACTATTTAGTGTAACTAAAATATCTATCTTTAGATTGGAAAATTATTCTATTAGTTTACTTACTTCATTAAATTTATCAAACCTTCCTCTCCTACTTCTAGGTTTTGTTTGAGAGTAGTTGGTACAAAGCTCAAAAATCTAATTGAAAGCCAACTTATTTATATCTCCACCTCCCATCAGATTTAAGGCATCTCTAGTATCTTCATCCAACCCTTTTAAGAAAACTAATTTTTTAATTTCTTTAGTGAGTGGATAATTGCTTCTTTTATGAGTGAACATGAATCTATCCAAATAATCCTCTAAAGATTCATCTTCATTCTATTTGATTTTGAAGAAATCCTCTTTTCTTTCTCACACTCGGTAGTAATCTTGATACTTGTTTAAGAATTCTATCTCCATGTCATCCCATGTTCTAATAGAATCATCAGGTAAACCCATGAACCATCTCATAGCTACATCTTTAAGTGTAGAGGGAAATAGTTTTAATTTCTAGCTATCTATTGTGTAATCATAGGTTTGACTTAGCACCTTATAATCAAATAAGAATTGATTAGAATCTTCTATAGATCTTCCTTGAAATTTTGGTAGATTAGCTGGTGAAATATTTTTTATGGGGGTTTGATCATTAGGATATACAACAATAGGAAAGGAAAAAGTCCTTCCTAGTTGTGTAAGTTGTTGATTTTGGAGAGCCATATTTTCCTCTTTTGATGATGTTTCAAAGCTGGGATGATCTTCCCACTAAATATTTATGGTATCAGTTATGGTTTGTTCAAAGTTCTCAAAATTTTCTTCAGCTATGGATTTTTGAAATGCTTTTTCTAAGTCCTTGGCAATTTCTAAATAATGTCTTCCTACAAGAGATTGATCCTGAGGAATTTGTCTTATGGGGCTCCCTTGTGGCAATGGCCTGGATTCTATCCATGTTTTTTAAGATTCTTACAGATAGGTTTCACTCGTAACTTCTAGTTCACTACTCAGAGATGTTGAAGGAGTTTCAACTTGTGTTCTTGGTGGGAATTTTGAGATAAATCATCCTTTAGAATCTCTAAGATGGTACATCAATTTATTAAATTATTTTTGGGATGTTATAGTTTTTACAATTTTTTTATTTTTCACTCTAGACCAATAATTATTAACTTACTAACACTTCGATCCCTAAAAATGGTGCCAAAAATTATGAGTGTCATTCAACTCCTCATTTAATCAATGTTCAATTAATGTCTTATCAACCAGGGCTAGTGTCCAAAGTTGTTTGCAGTAAGGTGTAGGATGGTAGATCTAGAAGTCTGCTTGTGGGGGTGTTTGATGGTCCTATTCTAACTTTGACTAATGAAATAAATATGTCTTAAAATACTTGATTCACTCTTTTGCTGAAAATGAAAAAGATGTAACTATTTAATTAAATAAATCCAATTTTTTGCTTGAAAGTAAAATCACTCTCTTATTTACACTTGTGTGTAAATAGAAATGTGTAACTTAAAAAAAAGAAATTTGCTTAACACGTTTGCTGTAAAAGAAAACACACTTTGCTTATAAAGGAAATGACTTTAGAATAAGAAAATGCCTTTTGAACTGTGAATTTTTTTTATGTTTTATGAATAAATGCAAACATTAGAAGGATTATGATTAGTTATAACAAAGAGTTAATATAACATAACATAAGTACCGTACATAATTCTTGGTTCCAAGGAGAGTGGGCCCTTGCTCCTCTCAGACTCAGGAATAAAGATTAATCAATGATAAAAATTGAATTGATAATTCATAAAACTGAAATAATTACAATATGTCTGAAACCTGTAACATCCTTGTATGTATCTTTCATCACTTATCTTTCAATAACAAAAGTCTTACATTTTATACTAATATAATCAACTCAAAATAGGATGCAAAGAGATAAGATTACTTGGTTGATCCACTCATCCAAAAATAGGAGATTGGATTTCCAAGAGATCCAATTTTTTTGGTGAAATAGATATACTATCTTATAATAGTCCTAAGATCCAAATATCTACAACTTTATCAAAAGTAAATCCTACAAAATAGCAGGTGAGTATTTTCCTCATTTGACTCTAGCTAGAATGATTCTCTCTCATCTTATATGGCCACCAACTTCCCCATTTATAGCTTTGTCTTTACAAAATCCATCGAATTGAACCTACAGAGTCAGTAGGAATGACCCTATGGAATCCGTAGAAATAAGCCTACGCAGTCTATAGAAACAAGCCTACGGAGTCCATAGAAACATTCTGTGTGAGTTCATAGTTCTGTTGGATGGAGATCAACATTGAACTTTCACAATACATCACTTGTGTCTTTTTCCTGAGCATTCTTCACAAAAAAAATCACTAAAACATGTTATGTATTAGATATTATTGATAAAGTAAAGGTTTAGTCTTTTGTTCAATATAAACAAGACAAATATCTACTTTCCATGTAATAGCTATCTAACAATCTATGATTTGCATAAGATACTATCTTTAGAGAGATGAATTGAGGTAAATAAAATTTCAATAATGAGCCATATTCTGATCTTATCAGCCTAACTAAGATTTCATGATCTAGTGGTAACCTTATCCTTTTGTGACAATCCTACTTGGAGGTCATTACCAAGGGGAGAGCCAACTCAGCTCTCTAGTTGAATATAAACTTTGGAAATCAATATATACTAGCTAAGCACCCAACACCCTTATTGTCACGATGTGTGAAGGGGGTAGGCCCCAATACTAAGCCATGTATCGATTTGCAATATAGATCTTCTTGACTACCTAAACATCCAAAAACCCACCATAGATTGCTTCTATAGTACCTAATCTACAAGCCAACTTCTATCACACATTCTTATAACTTAATGCATAAGCCAAAAGTGAGAAAATTAACCACAAGAGTTTAATGTACTCTAGTGTGTGTTATATTTCCTTGATCAATTTCTTGATTTCTCTCTATTTGAGTTGTAAGACTCTTTGTGTTTTCCTTTCATCCTACTTGCATGGTTCTTACTAGTCAACAATGAAGAAACTTATCAAGTCAAGACCCCTCTATAGATTATCTATCTCTTCTACCTCTTCATCTATGGAGTATATCTTAGATGTTGAGAGTTCTCTTCATCATTATCACACTTCTAATGTGCCTTAGGTAGTTCCCTAAGGTGACCCAAACTTTTTACCTTTTTAGATAATAACCTAGTAGCCTTGAAACATTATCTTAACATAGTAGCTCATTGTACACCCATTTTAGCACCACCTACAGATCTACCTTATGGCATGCTATTAGTATTTTTAGGTAACTCTTCTATTGCCACTATCACCACCTAATTATTAGCCACTTAGGCATCTACCTCAGCTTATAACTTGTCTGACACAACCATGTAGAACCAACCAATGCAAGCTTCTAACACCCAAAAGCTTCTAACACCCAAACACCTCCTATTCTAACTAATAATTCTTTCATCACAACTACCACCTATCGATACTCTTATTATTATTAGAGTACCCAATACCACCATCACTACCATTCTACCTCCACTCTACTTCAAAATGTGGTGGCACCCATACCTTCTACCTTACTACCTATCACTACCAAGGTTACCACTTATCCTTTACCTATGACTCAACCAACCACATCCACTCAGTAATACATACCCTCTACCCAACCACCAGTGACCACATATTCATATGTGGCTTTGAATCAACCACCTATGACAACTTACCCATATGTAGTAACTTCTCAACCTTCAAAAAATTATCAATATGTCACTCAACCCTAACCACAGTATGCACCTTACAACCCTTCAGGTACACCACCCCAAATAGACATAATGAAGATGTTCATGGACAAGATGACAACTCTGGAGTCATCCATCTCTAGGGCTTATAATCTCTTATCCTATGACCAGATTTGTAATGAGCCCATCCACCCATCTGTGCCTATCAAGCCATATCCTCCTTAATGGGAACTCCCCAAGTTCTCCAAGTTTAAGAGTAAGGATGATCCCCAGTATTACCTTAGGGCATTCAAACATTCATGTTATTCAATTACCTATAATGATTCCTTCCTTCGCACATTTCCTATGTCTTTGTAAGGACCGATGTTAGATTGGTATAATGCCTTGACCAAGAATTCCATCTTCTCTTTTACCCAAATAGCTCAAACTTTCTTGGATCACTTCTTAATAAATATCTCCAAGAAGGTTTCCATCATTTCCCTCTACTCTATTAGGCAATTCGATGATAAATCTATTACCAACTTTGTAGCTCATTGGTGAAGCCTAATCAACCAACTCTCTTTTTCCTTACCCCAACCTGACTTGATCAAACTCTTTGATTAGGCATGTGCCAATCATATTTCCTCTAAACTACATGTCCATAGCTTCCAAACCTTTGATTAAGCTTTTACCATGGTGCATAAATTAGAGAATAGAGCCATCAATGAAGGAAATCTAAAATTGAAAAACAAGAACTCTAGCTATAAAACCAATGAGACTTCCTCCTCTAAGTTAAACAACCAAGCCAATACCAAGACCAAAATCAAGGGCACAATAAACATGGTTGTCTTTAAATTCACTTCTACATCATTTTCCAACCAACCAAATTCTTCTAGTTCCTCAAAGTAAAACACAAGGAACCAAAATTGAAATACCCAAAATTAATTTAATCCACTTAGAAAAACTTATGCTTTGATCCTTGAGAATCTATTAAAAGATAATATCATATAGCTTCCTCCTATTAAACCACCTCAGCAATTTTATTTTTATCATCCTACACCTAGTTGGTATAATAAGAATAACTTATGTGCCTTTTACCGAGTAATAGGGCATGACATTAGTAGGTTCAACAACTTCAAGAGCATTATCTAATCTCTCATTGACAAGGCTGAGCTTGTATTAGATAACCCTAATGCACCTCAAAACTAAGCCCTTGACATCTTTAGGTAGCCTTTTCCCAATCATGTGCCTACCACAAATGAGAGAAAAATAATTGAGTGCTCTCACAATGCCCATATTGTTAACATGGTTCTTGGCACACTCATTAATAAAGAACCTACTTACCAACCTATATTTTCTTCACCCTCTTTGCTTATTGAGGTAGCAAAGTTACCTCCTCTTTTGGAACCCAAACCAAGGAATCCCCCTTTTCTCCTCCTCCACTTCTTTAGGTAGTGGAGCCACCAACCCCTTCTTTGATTGACATTCTAGAATAAGCACCCATCTTACCTTCTCCATCAACCATCAAGTAACTTACTATCCCTTTGAAGATCATTCCCAAAGATGAAACTCCCATGTCTTCACCTCCCACAGAAGATTCACCCATTCAAACCTTACATTCTTTAATTGAGGAAAATGATGAGGTTACCATCCATCTATCATAATCTATGGGCTTATCTTTTAGTTCCACTATCTAGGGAATAAAACCAGCTTACAAAACCTTCTCTAGGTTAGTGTAGAAATTGGAATTTGTATCCAACCTTGACATGCATCGGGCCACCTTCTAGTATTAATTAAGGTTACCTCATATCACCAAGCATGAACCTAAAACCATGTCTTTGGTGGACCAACCCACCACTCCTATTATCCAAACACATATCTTACCAACCAAGCCAATAGCAACTTATACCAACCCAAAAATTCCCTAGTCATCCAAAGCACCTAAACCCTAAGCAACCAAATCATCTTCTCCAACTAAACTAGCCAAGCTAACCAAGAACCTTGGCACCTTCCCTACACAAATTCTTAGTCACCCATCTATAGAAGTGGAGCTTACCTCACCGAACCCAACAACCAAGCACCAACCCAAATCAGCCAAGGGAGTAAAAACATGAAAATAACATAGGCCCAAAATCTTACCTCCCTCAACCTTTCCCTCTATCTTTGGGCCTCATCCCTCCATGCTAATTAGGAAGCCAGTTATCCCAACCAAGACTCGACCACCGCTATTGGTGGAACCAGCACACTTTATTTTTGACACACCTATTTTCACCAAACTAGCATTAACCTTGAAACCCCCTATCTCTACTTTCTCAACCTCTGCCTTACCAAAACCAAAACCACTAACCAAATGCACTACCTTACCCAAACCTTCCATCACCAAATCGGCTCCCAAAAGTACTCCCACATTACCAACCAAGACCAAAACCCTTAAACCCTCTCCACCTTTAACTGAGTCCTACTCCATTTTCCAAAGGTAATTACAATTTTATTTCTTAACCTTACCCCCTATTAGGGCATTCAACCCTCTTAGTTCAAAATACATTTGATATGATGACCACCAAGTTTGCTCCTATCATAGCACACTAGGCCATGACATAGAGAACTAAAAATCTCTCCAAACCATTATACATTAGATCTATGATGAGGATGATGTATTAACATATGAACCTCCCACAAGACCTATACCAATCCAACTAATAACAACACCCTCTATCCAACACCTACCTACTCCTTCACTCACCTCAAAGTGACGAAGAGTTTGACCAATCTCCTACCCCAATTCCTCCCTCTATCCATATAATTAATGTGGTCATGAGATCATAGCAAAGGTATTAGGGGAAGGCCAAAGTATCCATCCCATGGAAATACCCACCTTCTACTCCCAACCAAAACTTACCCAAATATCTTCACCTTCACCCAAACCCAAGGTATCTATCTTAGGTGCCTCCTAATCTAACCCATCTAAGTCCATCAAGAGAGTGGTGCTTAAACAACTTTACCAAACCCTAGAAAAGATGAGCTTAAATGAGTTGATTACTACTTCACCTCATCATTTTCAAGCAATGATCGAGGCATTGTAATTGGTAGAGGTCCAACTTGAAGACCCCCAACCTCTGGTAGCCTTTATTGATGCTCTTTAAATTTCTAACCTTGTTACCTTTAAGGATTTAGAAATACCTTCTATCTATTTGGATGACCCAGATCCCCATTTATTTATTATACTTACATCAACCAAACCCACATTAAATGAGTCATGATTGATGGGGGAGCTACTATTAGCATTCTCTCCTCCCATGCTTATAACCAATTAAACATTCTAGATAATGTCATGTTTGAAACCTCAATCATCCTCCATTCCTTTAACAACATCATGACCACTACCTTGGGAATAGTTTTCCTTCACATCCATGTATGGGCCTCACATATTCCTGTAACTCTTCTATGTAGTGGAAGGTGAATTCCAATAAAATGTCTATTTGGATGACCTTGGATCCATTCTATGGGTTATGTTCCCTCTACCCTAAACCATTGTATTAAACTTGAGCATGAAGGCTAGGTCATCACCATCCAAGCTGACCCAAGTTCATTCTCAACATGCAACATAACCTACCAACCCAATGATGTCCTCTTACATCCATCCAACACACCTTCCTTAATTAAGTGCCAGACCTCCACCATAAAAGAGGAAGTCACTCCTTTTACCAATGAGGCATCAACTAGCTCATCCATCCCCTCTAACCAGATCCCCACCTCAGACCCTTTGGAATCAACATTCCACCACCTTTCACTGGGGTAATATTGCCTCCTTACCTTTGACACTTTCCCTACTCCCCAAGAGTATGGGAAACTTACTAACTAGCCAGGTTATGACCCAAAAGTTGTAATTGTTGTTCCCTTTAGACCTCCTAATTATCAAACCCATTTCATTTAAGGGGGACTTTACAAACCCCTAGGCACTTCTACCATCTATTTTTTGCCTCAACCATTCACCTTTGACTTCTCCTAACTAGATAAATCAAACTTTGCCAAAACATACCTTCATAGCTGTGCTTGGAAAGGATTTGGTCTCAGGGGATATGAGCATGGCCCAAATAAGTTGATTCCCATTGAGACTAGAAAGCCTCATGAGAAACATGACCTTGATTTCATTCTACCCACCAAAAATCAACACAAACTACCTACCACCACCATTGTTGATGAAGACATCCCTCCCTCACCAACCTCTCCTTTGCTTGCATGTCAGGATGATGACATCGTCCCACCTAACTTTTTTTTATCAACATGATCAGCCTTAGACCCCTGACTTATCAAAAGGAGGGAAATTATAACCATCCCTTTAACCCATCCTAAGATTATAGGGAATGACTCCCCTACCATTAACACTATTCAATATTAGGATGATGATTCTATTCTCACCTACCTTGGTGCCCTAGATTCTTACATCCACAAATCCCTTCCTCTCGATACTTTGACCATGTTGAATAAATCCACCATGGATATCAACTTGGGAACTCCAAAAAACCCCTACATTGTCAAAATTGTCCAATTACTGAATACTGAGGAACTTCAAGATTTCCCCTCTTTCTTTCAATAGCATAGCATCATATTTGCTTGGTTTTATAACAACATGCCTAGAATTGACCCCACTATTGCTACCCATAACATAGTCACCCACCATGATTCCAAGTCTATCAACAAAAAACTTCAACATATACACCCTTACATATCCCTTCTCATCAAAGAAGAGCTTTAACATCTCCTATCTATGAATTTAATTCAACCCATTGATTATCCCCAATAGGTCTCGAATGTTGTTCAGATCACCAAAGCCATAGGGGGACTATGAATTTGTGTGCACTTTTTTTGACCTCAACCTCACTTACCCCAAAGATGAATTTCCTCAATCAAGCATCAACCAACTAGTGGATCTTATAGTCAAACACAAAATTTTATCTCTCATTGATGGATTCTTGAGTTACAATCAAATCCTAATTACCCCTTAAGATTGGCACAAAACTACCTTTACCACCTCATGGGGGACCTTATGTTATAGAGTCATGCTTTTTGAATTAAATAATGATGGTATAACCTACCAATGTGTCATGACCTACATCTTCCATGACCTTATCCATAAGATTGTAGAGGACTATGTGGATGACCTTTTTATAAAATCCAAACTCTAAAAGGATCATTTGGCCATTCTCAATATCATATTTGAGTAGCTTATCCATTACCACGTCTACCTTAACCCCAAGAAGTGCATTTTTTGGGTATATAAAGAAAACTTCTTGGTTTTATCATCTCCCTTCATGGAATCAAAGTAGATCTAGCCAAAATCAAATAAATCCTTGACATGCTTCCTCTAGTCAACCTTAAGCAACTTCGTAGTTTACAGGGGAAGCTTCAATCCATCCATCGCTTCATCTCCAAAAATTTAAACTAATGTTAACCCTTCCACCACCTTATAAAGAATGATGTCTCTTTCAAGTGGAATATCAACTATCAAAAGGCCTTTGATTCACTCAAAAATTACCTTTTTGTCTCTACCTATCCTTACCCCTCCCAAGGATGACCAACATTTCTACCTTTATAATTCTACCATCAACCACTCCCTAGGGGCAATGCTTGCTCATATGGATGAAAAACATAGAGAGTAAGCCATCTACTACATTAGTTTCACCCTTTTAGAGTATGAGACTTAGTATACCCACATCAAGAAACTTTGCTTAGATTTATTCTTCATGGCCACCAAACTTTGCCACTACCTGCTTAACCACAAAACCTATTTATAACCAATACCGACCCACTCAAGTACATGCACTTTAAGCCATACCAAAACCAATGTATATCCAAGTGGCTCATGCTTTTAGAAGAGTTTGACCTTGAATTCTTTCAATAAAATTTAATTAAAGGGCAAGCCATTACCAACTAATTGGTCAAATCACCATCAGCAAACAACCAACCTCCTCCTCTTGAGTTCCCTGATGAGTCCATCATGACACTCTCTCAGACAAACTTCATCTATCAAGTCACCATGTTCTTTGATGGATCAAAGTGTTAACATGGTGGGGGAACTAGTATTATCCTTATCCCCTTTGATAGTAAACCTCTTCCTTTCTCCTTCAAGCTTGACTTTAAATGTACCAATAATATGGTTGAGTGTAGACACCAAAAATCTGCACACTTATGATTTTAAATGTTAAAAATACCCGTAAACCTGCCTAGCCTAACCTACTTAGCTAATTTGGAGTCAAGTTAGTCACTTGTCTAGATTAAATCACCTTTTCACCCATTTTAACCTATCTTTTTCCCAAGTCCTTAACCAGCAATAGTCACCCTAATTGGTGACAATCAAGTTGGATAGCTTAAAATTAGCATGCAACTTACATGCAAACCACTACCTTGAGTTTTTAAATATGATATTCTAAATCTGATTTTGATCCCTTTGCATAAATGACTTATATTTATAATCCTTATTCAAGTCCATTTTAGACAACCACTTCCACCTCTTGCTTGTGCATATAAGAGAGAGAGCCTTAGGAGGTCAAACCATATACAATTGTTATCAAGATCTCTTTGTATCCAAAATCTCTTTTTGTAGATTAATCAGGTCAATATATATTACAAAGTGATTTCAGTCATCACATAAGGAGCCTACTTTTCGTCAACTCTTTGCTAAGCTTCCAAGTATTGTTACACTCTCAAAATCAACCTAGACTCCACCAACAGGCAAATCCACATCAACCAACCACTAACTAATTTTTGGTAAGACAAGTATTCATTATCTTGTATTCTTTTACTAGGTTCTCATTCTAAGCCTAATCAATCTACTAGAATCCACTTTTCATATCTCATTAATCAGCAAATCCAAACCTCAATTTCTCTTCCAAATTCATTGATAGGTAACTAGTGATAGTTACCTGACTAGTGATGGTTACCCTCAACCGATGATGGTTACCTGACTGGTGATGATTACCCTTGACCAATAATGGTTGCATGGCTGGTGATGGTCACATGTGGCACCAAAAACAAGAAAGCTAATCTACCCCTCTTGTACCCAACCAAATTCACTTTTATGTGCTCTTGTCTATTTGCAAGCCCCTTTCTAATTTTTTGAGCCATACCCTAACCCATTATCACTAGTACTAATCATTTTATCACTAATTAGATCATTTCTAGTCTCTTTTTTGAACAAGCTTTTCTTGTATTCAATTTTAGTAATCTTCTATCATTGATGCAAGCATTTAATTTTTAGTTTTTGTCAAATTAACTGTTTAAAATAGGTGGATTGACAATGCTTAAGAAGCCCTCACTTTTGGGATCTATCTCTCACTAGGCAATCCACCTTATTGTTTTTCTAATGAACAATTTCACTTTAGTGCTTTCTTATCTATAGGTCATCCTCCCAAGCTAAAGAGGAGATTTCACAATCTTCTAATTTAATGCATGCACAAAAAAACTAGTATTCCTACCACAACCTATATTGAGTTTCTTTTCTCTCCTTTAAAACTTAAGTGAAAATTTACATGAAACATTCTATCATGATAAGTGGGATGTAGAGTCTTCACTCACATTTTCTTTGCATATGTATGCTTTTCTCTCTATCTGTGCTCATAATTAAAATTGAAATCTCTTTTGGGTTTAAAACCTACTGCATCCATTTGCTTGCTTTTAACATTAGTTAACTTTGAATTAAAGCATAGTAATCTTATCATATCCCCACTCTTATTCCAGACACTAGCCAAACCACACAATCAATTAAACATCAAAACAATTTGAGACAAGGCCCGACTGGGATTTCATCACCTAACAGTCACCTTACCCATTCCTGACAATCATACTTGGAAGTCATTACCAAAATGAGAACCAACTCAGCTCTCTGGTTGAGTTTAAGTTCTAGATGTCAATATTATTGGCTAAGCACCTGATACCCTTATTACTATAGGACTGTGAAGTGAAGGGGTAGGCCCCAATACCAATCCACGTATTGATTCTAATATATACTCTTTTGAGCACTTAAAACAACTCAAAACCAACCATAGACTGCTTCTATAGTTCCTGATCTACAAGCCACTTTTGAGTCACATAATCCTTAAAAACTAAGGAATAGTCCAAAAATGAGATTAAAACTAACCTCTAGGCTTGATGTACTTTATAGTGTGTGTCTTGATTGTTGTGATCATTTTCTTGTCCTCTTTCTGTTTGAGTGGTGAGTCTATTATTTTGTATTCTCTCCCAATTTTTGTATGGTTCTCACATATCAGCAACATAAAGACTTATCAAAACAAAACCCATCATTAGACCAACCTTCTTTTATCTCTTCACCTATAGAGTACATCTCTAAGGTGAAAAACTCACCTCATTCTTCAAGAAGCCCCACCTTTCCTCACGTATTTCCCTAAGGAGATACGAACTTCACCACATTTTTGGATAATAACCTAATTGCCCTCTATCACTATCTCCACACCTCACCTTATCATCCACTACCTCCCATTCTATCATGGGATCCTCCTTATGATATTCCATCCCACCTTATGGACAATGACCCTATAGTAGTAGTCACTATCCAACCTTTTATTACCCAAACACCTTTGTCCACTAAAACTTTGGATATTTTGACTAAAAATCAACCTCTTATACCAATTATTGTCTTTACCCCTTCAGATCCTACCAATTATTCCTCTACCTTAGGAAAAAACTAAATATTAACACACCATACCTCATTTATAGCTAGAGATCCTAACATTAGCACTAAGAACCTTCCCTCTGTCAACCCTAGCTTGTTGGTTAACACCCCTTTATCAAGTTTAGCATTATATGTCCCTTCTAATTCACCATGTACTAGCACGAAGGTCACTATCTCCCCTCTTTTTACCAACCCAATAACCAAGCACACCCAATCCATAGCAACCCCTCAATAGGTATCCACTGCACCCAATCTAGCATACATCCCCAACCCACAAGGGTATGTACCCATTACCCAACCACCATAATCCACCTACCCTACCAAACCACCATCATCCACCTACCCTACCCAACCTTTAGCATCCACATTCTAATATGTGGCAGCCTCCCAACTGCCAAACAATTACCCATAGGTTGCCCAACCTCAACCACAATATCAGCTTTACATCCCTTTTAGTATGTCAGCTCAAACCAACCTAATGAAAATGCGTATGGATAGGATGACCAACCTCAAGTTATCCATTATAGGAGTGCATAACATCATATCTTATGATCAAATCTATAATGAGCCTATTCATTTTTTGGTTCCTATCAGACCTTACCCTCCTCAATGGGAGCTTCTAAAATTTACAAATTTCAAAGTAAAGAAGACCCCTAATAGCACCTTAGGGATTTTATACATGTAGCTATATGATTTCTTACAATAATTCCTTCTTCTCTGAACCTTCTTCATGTCTTTATCTGATCCATCACTTGACTGGTATAGTGCCCTTACCAAGCATTTCATCTTCTCTTTCACCAAACTAGCACAAGTCTTCTTGGATCACTTTTCCATTAACGTTTCTAAGAAGGTCTTTATCATAGACCTCTATTCTATTAGGCAATTTGATGATGAGTCCATTATTGATTTTGTTACCCATTAGATAAGCTTGATTAATCAAATTTCATTCTACCTACCTCAACCTAAACTTATAGAACTCTTTGCTCGAGATTATGCCAAACATGCATCCTCTACATTGCATGTCTCGAGCTCCAAAACTTTTGATGAGGATTTTACCATAGCATGTAAGCTAGAAAACTATGCCATATATGAGGGTAAATTGAAGTTTACAAAATAATAGCTATACCTTCAAGACCAATAAAATATCTTCCTCCAAACCTGACAACCAAGCCAATATCAGAACCAAGACCAGGGGAACTATGGATGTCATCATCCAAAAAACTACCCCTCTACCCAATGTCAACCAACAAAATTCTCCCATTACTTCCAATCCAAATACAAAGAACCCAAACCAAAGTAACCAAAAATAATTCACTCCACTTGGAGAATTTTACACATCAGTTCTAGAGAAGCTACTAAAAGTTAACCTTATACAACTTCCACCTATCAAACCTCCCCATTAATTTGATTCTTCTCATCCAACACCTACTTGGTACACTAAGAAATACCTATGTGCTTTTCATCAGGTAATTAAACACAACATCATCTGATGTAATACATTTAAGAATATTGTCCAAAGTCTTATTGACAAAGGGGAAATCATGATGGATAATCCCAATGCCCTTCAAAATCAAGATCTTGAGATCTTTAGGAAACCTTTTCCCAACCATGCCCTGGTCAAAATTGAGGACACACAGGTTGATTTCTCTTATAATTCCCACATGGTTAACATGGTTCATGAGACACCTACCAATGAGGACCTAATCAATCAATATACCCATTCCTCCCCCATTTCATTTACTAAGGTAATGGAGTCACTTTACCATCCTTTAGATAGCCAAAATAAAGAAGTTCCTTTCTTCCTAGCTACCCTCATAGAAATCTTGAAATCACCACATACTAACTCAATTAACACATCTAGACAAATCAACATTTTGGATTCACCACCTCCACCAACTACCCAACAAAATGCCACACCTATGGACATTATCCGTAGAGGATAAGTGGTTCCACTAGCACCTCTAATGGAGGATCTATCTATCCCAACCCTACCTTCCTCACCTCAAGAAATCAAATAACCTACCAACCATCCACTCCAACCTATAAGCATGTATATTGCATCCACTACCCATGGATCAAGACCAATACACAAACATTTTTCCACATTCAAACAAAAATTAGAATGCACCTTAAAACTAGACATGGATCGAACCACTTTTTCACAATAGTTAGGACTTCCCTCCATCAACATACCTAAGCCTTCTAGCATGCCTCTAACTAATCAATCCATCATTCCTCCACTGCCTCTTAAACCAATTCAAACCTCCAACAACCCCTCAACTTCTCAGTCAATAAAAAATTCCACCACCTCACCAACCAAACCTTTCAAAACTCCTAGTGCCTTCCCTACTCAGATTTTGGTTCACTCATCCTTGAAAGTAGACTTAACTTCACCCAAACCTATACCTAGGTCTTGACCCACACCAACCAAGAGGATGAAAGCATTAAAAGGACACATGGCTAATCCTATACCTTCCTCTACCTTTCCCTTTATATTAGGGCCTCATCCTTCCACTTTGATTAAAAATCAAACCCCTTTCAACATATGTCACCCATTGCCTTTGATTACACTAGCACATTTATTAGTTGATGCACTGGTCCTTCCCAGATCACAACCAATCAGACCACCAAATTTGACCACCTCAACTACCAACATACCTAGGCCAAGACCATCCACCCAAACCACCATACCCAAACCATCTCTCGTCCAACCTATTACCACCCATACACCCATCTTACCAACCAAAACCATGAGCCCAAAACCTTCCTTACCTCTAGCATAATCTTATACAACCATTCTTCAAAGGTTAGTGTAAACCTTCTACCTCATACAAACTCCCATCAAACCTTTCTATCTTCTTGGTTTGAAGCTAACCTGGTATAATGACCATCAAATCTACTCATATCATAAGACACCTGTGCATGACACAGAGAATTTTAAAGCTCTCCAGGCCATTATCCACCAACTCTATGATGAGTATGATCTCTTGGTAGATGACCTTCCATCCATTCCTCTACCATTATACCCAACAATTGGCCACCAACACATTCTTATTCCCCCACTCTCACCTTAGAGTGATGAAGAATCTACCCAACACCCCATCACACCTTCCCCCTTTATCCATACCATTAATGTGGTCACATGAACATAAAAAAAGGATAAAGGGAAGGCCAAAGCATCTATTCCATGGACATACCCACCAACTCACCCTATACCAAACTAGACCCAAAGTCACTATCTTAGGCATATCAGAGGCTAACCCCTCTAAATCCATCAAGAGAGTCATCCTTAAGCAACTCCACTAGACCCCTTTTAAAATGAGACTCTATGAGCTCATTTCTACTTCACCTCACCATCGGCAGGCCATGATTGAGGCTATGTAAGCCATTAAGGTTAAACTAGGAGACTCCTAGCCTATAGATGAATTCATCGACACTCTCCAACTCTCCACCCTTGTCACCTTTAAGGGCTCAAAGATAACTTCTATCCACCTTGAAGACTTGGATCCCACTCTTTCTATTATATCCCATATCAACTAGGCCAACATCAAATGGGTTATGATTGATTGGGGAGCTAGTATCAACATCATCTCTTCTCATGCCTATGAGTAACTCAATCTTCCAAATAATGTTATGTCTAAAACTTCAATAATCTTTAGATATTTTAATGACACTATGACCACTACCTTGGGAACTATCATCCTCCACATTTGGCTAGGACCTCGCACACTCCCCAAAATCTTCTATGTAGTCAAAGGTGAATTCTAGTACAATGTTTTACTAAAGAGACCTTAGATTCATGTCATGCATGTGTACCTTCTACCCTCCATCATTATGTCAAGTTTGAACATGAAGGTCAAGTTATTACCATACAAGCTGACCCTAACCCTTTTATAGCATGCAATATGACCTATTGACCCAATGACATTCTTTTACCTCCATTCAAATCACTATAAACAACCACTATCAAGCCCTCACCCATAGAAGTTAAATTTGTTACTTATTCCCCTTCCACTAAGGCATCCACCAACTCATCTATCCCCATAGACTAGATACCCATCACTAACCCTTTGGAACCTACATTCTAATGCCTTACCCTTGGATAATACCATCTCCTCACCCTTGATTCCCTCCTTATTCCTCAAGAGTATGGGAAACTCAACCACCAACAAAGTTATGACCCCAACATTAGAGCCATTACCTTTTTGGGGTCTTCAAGCTAGCAAAACCACTTTATCTATAGAGGAATTGATAAGCCACTTAACACTATCATCACTCCCTCTCCACCTCATCCTTTCACCTCCACCTTCTCTTATTTTCACAACCTATGCTTTACCAAATAATACCTTCACAAGTGTGCCTGGAAGGGATTTAGTTTAGGATGATATGAGCATGGCCCACACACATCAACCTTGATTAAGACCTAAAATCCTCACAAGAAGCATGTAATTGGCTTTATTATACCAAATAAAAATAAATCCAAACAAACTACCCCCATCATTGTTGATGAAAAAACCCCTTCCTCACCAACACCCCCTCTGTCGGTGGATGAGGATGAGGACATCATCCCACCCACCTTTTTTTCATCAACATGATTACCTTCAACCCCATAACTTATCAAAATGAATGGGCATCTATATCCATCCCTTTGACCCACCCTAAACTCCTAGGAGATGACTCTCCTACCATTAACATTGTTCAATGTCAAGATGATGATGTTATTGTCACCTACGTTAGTGCACCAGATTCCTATATCCATAAATATTTGCCTCTAAAAAACTTAACCATGTTGAATGAATCTACCAAAAATAATGACATAATCACTTTGAATGACCTCCATATCATCAAACTTATCCAAACTCTCTCCCCTGAGGAACTACAAGACTTCTCTACATTCCTCCAAGACTGCAGTATTACATTCACCTAGTCATATGCTGACATGCTCGATATTGACCCAGCCATCACCACCCACAACATTGTAACTGATCATGATACCAAACCCATCAAATATAAACTTTATTTAATGCACCCTCACATAGTTCTCCTTATCAAAGAAAAGCTTCAATGCTTCCTTCCATCAACTTTATTCAACCCATCAATTATTCCCAATGGGTTTTGAATATCATACCTTTCACTAAATCCATAAAGGGACTACATATCTATGTGGAATTTCATGACCTCAATATCACCTACCCAAAGGATGACTTTCCTCTACCTAGCATTGACCAACTCATTGATCTTACCACAAGCCATGAGATGTTATCTCTCATGGATTGATTCTCAGGTTATAATCAAATTTTGATTGCCCCTGAAGATCAACACAAAACTACATTTATTACCCTATGGGGGAGTTTTTGTTACAGATTCATGCCCTTCAGTCTTAAGAACATTGGTGTAGACACCTAATTTGGCCACCGATAACCTCCAACTAGGGTTTTGACTAATTTCCATCCAAAATACACAATTTAGCCTAAACACACTAAAACATGCTAAATGATGTGAAACTAACATATTCAAGTGCCAATTTTGGCAAAGGTATCCCTAAATAGGGAAATTCAATTTATGGGTTAGCTAACTTGATTAGATCATTTCGAGTCAAAATGCTTTTTTTTCACCTAGGTGCTTAGGATCTCTCTTTCCTATCAAATTTCTTACACAAGATGTATGCCTTTGTTATTTGTTGTTGGTAACATCCTTAATGGGAATATAGATCCAATGCATTTGATATTTCCTTCTAATTCTAATCTAGTCAAATTTTAGACCAATAACAACAAGGCATTTTGATCAATTTGAGCAATTTGTGCACAAAGTGCTTAAACATGCTTACGAGCTAATCAACCTAAATCAAGGCCTAATTAATTATTCTATGGAAACTTGTTGAATAATTGTTTTTAGAAATGAATATTAAATGTCTACATCATCAAGTGACCTCATTTCTTGGGAAGACATCCCTAGGCCATAAATGCCATAAATATCAAGATTCATGCCCTCCATGCCTCATTAATGCCTTCCATGATGCCCTCCATGCCTCTTAATTTCCCCTTCTTCAAATCTCATGATGAGGATAATTAAAAACTTAATTCCAAAAATTGAATTAATCCTCAACCACACATTTCAATCTCAGGATGGATGGTTCAGGTTGATTCTAGACATTTACAAAAATCAATAAATGGGAGGTCTTACCACATCATTTCTAAGACTTGAGAATGCAAAGTTATAATGTATAATTGATTCCAAAGTTTCAATCAATTAGTGTTACCATTCCAAATTGATTCTAAGCCAAGCCAAGCCACAAGCCAAAGGTACCAAGGAGAGATGGAGGTAGCCAAGCTTCCATTGACAAGAACTTCATGAGCACAAAATCGAGCAAACCACTACTACAAAGGCATTTAAAGCATCCAAGGAAGGTGAAGGAATTATTGTGTTTTATTCCTTACTTTTTAGTTGTGTTTGTCATTTATTTTTGTTAACTAATCTCTCCTTAGTGTCTAGTCCTAGATATGTTATATTATTAGTGTGTTTCTTTCATTTTGTTTTCATTTTGGAACTAACATCATACTAACCATCCTCTCTTGAGTCAAATTTATAGATCACATAATGGCACATCCAATGGGACTAGACGCATCTCACACCTGAAGAAGATCATTTTTAACTTTAAAATATTTATTTAGACCCTTAAAACTTTTGTAAATTTATTTTCTAACTTTATTTTGCCATAGTTTTACACAGTAACCGATGTCAACAAGTAAGACTGACATTAGTTCCATATCTTAACCGATGTAAGTTAATAAAATTGACATCGGTTGTATACTTATCATTGGTCACATTAGATAACCAACATTAGTTAGAAAATGTAACCATCATCAGTTATATAAATCAATGTCAGTCACTGTGTTTTTCTTAAAACACAAACCTAAGAGCCTTTTTTCTAAAGTTTATTATTTCAAACCAAAAAGAACTTCAAAGCTAAAGGATTTCTGACATTTTTGCTATAGGAACAAGCTTAAAATTATCTAAAAACATGTTTTAAATCATCTTTTACATGTTTAAAAATTAATTATGAACTTTGTTTTAGTGTTTAATGAAAAATTTAGATGTTTAGATGAATGTTTCCAAAGTTCATAATCTTAAGACCAAGGGGTCAAATGAAAACCACTAAATCTTCCATTTGGGCTTAAAATTGAACAAACTTATAATTTTTTGTTTATAATAGTTGTTTAATTAGATTTTTGGAAAAAAGAGGAATGTTGCATGTATGCTCTTCCATTTGTCCCCTTTAGAGAACCCTTGGAATCAAAAGTGCCATTCCTATTGCAAGTATCCTATTCCAAAGCTTAGAAAGAAAGTCATCTAAAGCACTCGCCAAAAACTTGTCAAATTTTGGATGACCTTGAACATGACCTTAAAGTCTTTCTACTTTAATGTTTTCTTTATTTTTATGCAAACTTGGCTTGCGAGGGGGACTTCATCACCTCCCATGAGTTCTTTAGGGAAGCTTTAACCTGGGGTTTCACCTCCCAGCATTGACTTCATTTGGATCCTAATATTATTTGCACATAGGACATAGTGGCACTTTGGACATCACACTACACTGAGTGAATAGTAGGATGTAGTGGTTGTAAAAAGGACTAGACCTTTTTGCAACAAGCCAAGTGATACAGACCCAAAATCTATGTTTTTCTTTTGCATTGTTTGGCATGAAATTCATTGTGCAATTGATTCCCCTAGATCATTCAAAAACTTGTTAGATCTTAGATAAATCCCCACTTGTCATAGAAGTATTATTGGTGCAAGGTGTACCTCAAGGTCCATGTCACAGTACTATCATTTGAGAGAAGGGGGGTGTAAAAACCCTACCATATAATGCACATTTACTTTTGGATAAACACTTAAAATCCTCTCAAATGACGTATATTGATGGATTCTAAAAATAACAAGCAATCTTGTTAGTTTAGGATCTAAGAGTGATTAACTAGTTGGTTTTATCCTAGATAAAAGTCTTGTTTGAAGTCAAAACTTAGTGTAAACAAGAAATCCAAACCAAACACATAGTCCAAATTTTCCTTTGAACAAAGAGTCATTATGTTGCCTGCATGAGATTATTAATTTGCCTTGTTCAAAATTTCATCAAAATCTTGGGAGTCATATCATCCACTTTGGCACAGTTATGCTACCCAATTGAGTCTAGACCTTTACCAAAGTTGTTTAAGTACTTCACTTAAAATCTAAATTCAAAATTACACCTTTATAAGTTCATAGGGTTGATGTGTTAAGTGGTTTTCCATTTACACTAAATTTGAGGGAACTTAGGTTTAATTTCCAATTTGGGTTGAAGGCCATTAAGACTCATAATCATTGTCATCATTTGATAGGCTTAAGCCATTTTGTGCTAAACACTTGCACTTTGAGTCTATCCACCACAACATTTTGAGTCAAGAAAAGTAGTGGTATGTTGTCAAAATTATAGGAAAACATCTTTGCCTTAGAGAGTTTTTGAAATAAACCTTTTTTGTCACAACTTTTGGGTAGTATAGTGTCCTTACACTTCTCAAAACATTTCAAATATTATTTCATAGACCCTCTTGCATAGAGTTCCAAATTTGTTCTTACATTTTCAGACCAATCCAAGGGTACTTTTGTGATCTTTTATCTAAAATATCTATACTATTCACTTTTGTCTAGCTTGTTTGTAAAAAGAACTAAGTTTTATACCATTTTTAATGAGAAAATTAACTTTTTCTAAAGTGCCTTTTGTTTCATACCTTATACCTAGTTGATCAAGTTCATGTCCAAGAATCAAATGCCTCGTGTTTATTACAAGTGTTTCAAATCTGTTAGATTAAAACTTTCATCTATTTCAAAGTCTAGCTTTTGATGTCATTTGGCCAAGAGTCCTAGCGCATGCCTTGTTTGAGCCTAGATTTTGACGCCACATTTGGCCAAAATACCTAGCAACTTTTAAATTCCTAGATTAGACTGATTTGAAACACTTCAACCTTAGAGTTTCACATTTTGATTTTCTATCCATTTACTTTCTTATCTTTGTGTGAAAAGTGAAACGTTAGATACTTCAATCTAGACCAAGTTGGAACATCATTTATTTTAGACATTGTCCTTTTTTAGAGTTTGTAGAGCTCTTTGACATTTTATCACAAAACATTGACTATGGATCCCAGCATGTATTCCTACACTCGTAGTGGACTCATGTACAATCTAGGTATTAGTAATGTGGTGACACAAGAAGAAATGGTGCAAGACCCCTATGTAGATAATATTTCTTATAAAATAGATTCTTATCTCTATTATAATACTTAATTAGGGGCATAAAGGCAAGATCCATTGGATAGCTATCTGGTTAACACACCACCTTATTTAGAATAAGACCTATTAGTTTGTGGAGCTAAAAGCTTCACAGATATGCAAATGTGGAGGTTGCTAAGTGTCATAGTAACCGACGTCGATCAGGCCAACCGATGTCAGTCAGGGGTAGACTAGAAGCTGCTGATATCAGTCAAGAATCGGTTGACGTCGGTCATCTCCAAATATATAAGAACTGATGTCGGTTGCCTGTGTGGTTCCAAAACTATTAGTTTGATGAACAGTTAGTTAAATGAACTGTTTGTTTACATGTAAAGACTAATTTTAGTCTTGAGACCGCTTTTCTAATTATTGTTTACTTGGGGTTATATTTAAGAGACCCATGGGGGCTGTATTGTAATCCTCCTTATTGTAGAAGGATCAGGGAGGATAGAAGGACTTGCAAAGGCAAGGACAAGATCCTTCCAAGTGTAAGATCAGGTGATCTGCAGGTAGCAAGATCAGAGAGATCTACATGGTAAGCAAGGTCAGTTGATCTGTGGTGTAGCAAGATCAAGGAGATATGTGGGTGTGTGTGTACAAGGTCAGTTAGATCTGTGGGGTAGCAAGATCAAAGAGATCTGTAACACAACAAGGAGCTAGTAAGGTCAGTTAGATCTGCAGGGTGTGCAAGATCAAGGAGATCTTCTTGTGTATGTAAGGTAGACAAAGCAACCATTGAGTTGATTATCACTGGTGATACTAAAGGGCATCAGGTACTGGTATTGTAGGTAAAACAACTAGTTGAGTTGGTTGTCACAATAACTGGTGGAGAGAACAACTCTATGTTTGAGTTGTGTTTATAATTGAGAGAGAGAGAGAACTCTTGAGGGAAAGAGATCTGTACATCTGAGAGGTGTGAGGAAGAGTGTGATTTAATCATTGTATTTCCTTCTAGAAGAGTATTAATATAGATTGTATTGTCTCTCATTGTCTCTCATATTCTAGTTACTTATTACATCTAGTTTAATTCTATGTTTAGTTGCTTATATAAAGGTAATCAATTGTGCTCTTAAAGAGTAAGAACCTGACAAGTGGTATCAGAGCTTTCTGCTCCAAATCTTGACAAGTGGTATCAGAGATTTCTGCTCCAGATCCTGACAAGTGGTATCAAAGCTAGGTTAGTAGGTTTATCAGAGCCAGGTGAGCAGGTTTATCAGAGCCAGGGTGCAAGTTCGTTAGAGCTAGGGTGAAGGTTATCAGACCCAGGGTGAAGGTTATCTGAGCAAGGGTGAAGGTTATCAGAGCCTGGTTCAAAGTAGGTTAGTGTTTGTTGATTACAGGTTCACTCTCAGGGGTTTTTTATTGAGTGGGAGTAAAGCAATGGTTGAATAAAATACACCGTGAATGGAGAAATTCAATGGCAAGAATTATCAATTATGGAATTGTGGAAAGAAAGGGCGTGTAAAGAAAGATTGTTGGTTGGTAGAAAATCAGCATGAAGGAAATAAAGAAGCAAATGATGCAGGTATTGTTGCACAAGATGCTCTTATATGTTCCTTGGATAAAGTATAATCTTGGGTTTTAGATTTTGATGCCTCTTTCCATGCAACCCCAAATAGAGTATTTTTCCATGATTATGTCCATTGAGACTTTGGAAAGATTTATTTAGGGGTTGGTGAGCCTTGTCAAATGGTTGGCAAAGGGAAAGTGTAGCTGAAATTGTAGATGGGCAACACATGGGTGTTAAAGGATGTCATGCATGTTCCCATCCTGAAGAGGAGTCTAATTTCTGTAAGAAAGTTGGGTGATGAGGGTTGCACATTAACTCTCACAGTGGAATCTTGGAAAATTTCTAAGGGTGCACTTGTATTAGCATGTGGTAAGAAAGTAGGTACTCTTTATCTATCTACTTGTATTACTGATTCTCCTTCTATTTTATCTACTTCAGATGTAGATGCAAAGATGTGGCTTTGTAGGCTTGGTCACATGAGTGAGAAGAGAATGGATATTCTTAAGTTAAATGGTAACAGTTCAGATTTGACAGACCGATATTTTTGTGAGCAGTGTTATGCTACAAGAAAGGATTGGGTTTATTGCATAAAGAGAAAATTTGATGTTTTTGACAAAGTTAAGAACTGGAAAGCCTTGGCTTTCAAGGAGAAGATGATGGATAGAGATCAGCTTAAGGGGCTGAATAATTTTGAGCAGGGTAGTGTTGATTTGGACAAGGTTATGATCTAAAATGAGCTCGTGGGTAAAAATCATCACTCATAAGTAAACACAGTTATCGATGTCAGTCAGGTGAGAACTGACATCAAACAGGCAAGCACCAACATCGGTCATGTGCAGAATGAAGTCAGTGATGTCAGGCAGGTGGACACTGACATCGGTGATCAAGAGGAATCAACATCGATTAGGTGTAGACCGAGGTCGGCCAGAGGTGACCGACATCGGTCACTATTAAAATGGATTTTGGGCAGACAGCAAGCTATTAAGGAGTCTCAAATGCCCATGTGGAGGACTAAAAGGGTAAGTAAGCCTCAAATTCGTTATTCCCCTTCTTTACACTACTTTTTTCTCACTAATGGTCAAGAACTAGGAAGTTTTGAAGAGGCAATGTAGGTAGAATCCAGGAAACAGTGGGAGCATGGCATGAATGAGGAAATTGATTCCTTGGAAGAGAACTAAATAGGAGATTTGGTAGAGTTGCCTGCCAGGATGAAAGCACTAAAATATGAATGGGTTCACAGGTTAAATAAAGGAGAGAATAGATAGGTGAGATAGAAGGCCAGGTTATATGGTCTTGAAAAAGCTGCAGGATAATGGTGTTTAAGGTTTGACAGGTGTATGACAAAGCATGGCTTTATTCAATGTCAATGTGATCATTGTGTTTATTTTACCAGGTTGGATAATATTAGCTACATTATCTTGTTACTGTATGTAGTGTATATGCTTGTTGCAGGGTCACACATGCAGGAGATTGTTGAGCTAAAGGTAAAGTTAGTTCAGAGGTTTGCCATGAAGGATTTGGAAGCAGCAAAAAAAATCCTTGGCATGAGTATTTCTAGAGACAGGGAAAGTCACGGGTTGATTTTGTCTTCAGAGGATTATGTGAATAGGGTAGTGGAGAGGTTCAATATGCAGGATGCAGAACCAGTTAGCACACCTATGGTTGGACAGTTCACAGAACAGTGTCCTGAATCACATGATGAGGTTGAGTACATGTGTACTAGACCTAATATTACCCAAGCAGTGGGAGTTGTCAGCAAATTTATGTCCAATTCAGGAAAAGAGCACTAAAAAGTAGTTCAGTGGATTCTCAGGTATTTGAGAGGGACCAGCAGTAGGTTTTTATGTTATGCAGGGTCAAGCACTTTCTACATGGGTATGTAGATTCAGATATGGTAGGGGAATTAGATGACAGGAGAAGCACCACAATATATGTGTTCACTATTGGTGGAACGGTGGTTAGCTAGATTTTTGAGATGTAGAAGGTTGTTGCAGTCATGGTGGCTAGCAAGGATAGGAACCCTGCAGGAAATGTTAATAAAGTTAGGAACATAAGAGAAGTTGAATCTTTATTCAACTTCTATTGGTCTTCAAGATTAAACTTGAAGAGGGATACAAGCTAAAAACAAAATTAGATGATGTACAGGTATAGGTACAGGTGTAGCTGTTTATCTCCAAGTGGGAGATTGTTAGGTTGTGGAGCTAAAAGCTTCATAGGTATGCAAATAACCAACATCGATCAGGCCAACCAATGTCGATCAGGGGTAGATCAGAAGCTACCAAAATTGGTTAGGAATCAACCAATGTCGGTCATCTCTAGAGAGATAGGAACCGATGTCGATCGCCTGTGCGGTTCTAGAACTGTTAGTTTGATGAACAGTTAGTTAAACAAACCACTTGTTTGCATGTAAAGACTAATTTTAGTCTTGAGTCCACTTTTCTAATTATTGTTTGCTTGGGGTTCTATTTAAGAGACCCATGGGGGTTGTATTGTAATCCTCCTTATTGTAGAAGGATCAGGGAGGATAGAAGGACTTGCAAAGGCAAGGACAAGATCCTTCCAAGTGTAAGATTAGGTGATCTACAGGTAGCAAGATCATGGAGATCTACATGGTAAGCAAGGTCAGTTGATCTATGGTGTAGCAAGATCAAGGAGATTTGCGAGTGTGTGTACAAGGTCAATTAGATCTGTGGGGCAGTAAGATCAAGGAGATCTATAACACAACAAGGAGTAAGTAAGGTCAGTTAGATCTGCAAGGTGTGCAAGATCAAAGAGATCTGCTTGTGTATGTAAGTTAGACAAAGCAACCATTGAGTTGATTGTCACCAGTGATACTAAAGGGGATTAGGTACTGGTATTATAGGCAAAACAACTAGTTGAGTTGGTTGTCACAATAATTGGTGGAGAGAACAACTCTGTGTTTGAGTTGTGTTTTTAATTGAGAGAGAGAGAACTCTTGAGGGAAAGAGATCTATACATATGAGAGGTGTGAGGAAGAGTGTGATTTCTTCATTGTATTTCCTTCTAGAAGAGTATTAATATAGATTGTATTGTCTCTCATTTTCTATGCTATTTCTGAATTCTAGTTACTTATTACTTCTAGTTTAATTATGTGTTTAGTTGCTTATACAAAGGTAATCAATTGTGCTCTTAAGGAGTAAGAACCTGACAAGTGGTATCAAAGCTTTCTACTCCAGATCCTGACAAGTGGTATCAGAGCTTTTTGCTCTAGATCCTGACAAGACCAAGAATAAACCACACAATACCTAGCCACAATACCCATAGTGGATGAGCCAGTACTTTAACAAACATATTCTAATAATATGACTTCCATGTATGATCCATTTTTGTTTGATAAACATTTTTTAGAGAGCAAAGATGAGATTTTGGTTAGAGCCATAGGGGTAGTGGCCAAGTTTCCAATAGACTTCCCCCATGAAAATTTACCAAGTCTAGTAAGAGTTCTTCACAATATCATTTATGATCAACAGGATTCTTTTATAAATCCTATGGCTCTAGTCCAAACAACATACCAAGATCCTAATATATCTAATCAAAGAAAAAACATCATAGAAGATCACTTTAACCAAATGCAGATAGCATATCAAACCTACCTAAATCTAGCATGTGCTTTCAATTAGATTAACACGGTAAGTAAGTATCTTATTGACCTAGTTCCTTCAATAGGAGTATTGATAAAGTTAATTGGATAAGAGGACTAAATTTATAACTCATTATTACAAACCAATTTGATACATAACTTGATTATTATGCCTATTATTGAATAAATGTCTCCGACGTCTACATAGAATAATGAGCCAAATGTAGTAGATAATGTGCAAACAACATCCAATCCCTATCAAAGTGGTACTAATGTACAAACAACTAGCTAACAACATGTGTTTGTAGTTAATCCCATGAGTAGATCAGCATACCAAGGAATAGGATTTTCTACACCCCAACCTCAATCGACTGCTTCCTCAAGTGTACAACCTATGAGATTAGATAATCAAATAATAGCCAATGTCATGCCTCAATGATAGAATGTGATGAATCTTACTCCTCAATAATTAATGAGGAGTATTCCATAAAAATAGGCATAATCTAATGTATCAATGTAATAAATCACAAATACATTGCCACCATAATCAAGGGAAATAAATGTTTCACCTCACCAGGTAATGATGAACATGCATCTACAGTCGTAGACTAATATGCCAATTCAAAACCAAGCAATGACTAGTCAATAACATGTAAATATTGGTCAGTGATAGATGCCAAATGTGTAACCTGCTTTCACTTCCTCATAGGGATTCATACAAAAAGGAGGTCTCCATGTTTCTTAAGTACCTATTGGATAACCATTAGTTCAAAATGTGCCACAAATTTAGAGACAAGGTCTTGGACCACAAGTCCCCACTCAACATCAAGGTTTGATTATTTGGTAGCATGTGCCTTTTCAACTACATCAGGCACAGTATAGTTATATCCCTCCATCCCAACCACAAAATCCTCCAAGTCAAACCTTTATCACCAACCCAAACTAGAATATCGCAAAACCAAATGTGTAATTTCAAGTACATCCTAATCCACGTATGTGTATTCTTAGTCCATTCCCCAACTAAACCAATATACCCCAATAGGTGTCTCCTTCATACCCTGGTTAAAGTGTCCCAATTGTGACCTCCCAAACCAATATTCTCTTTCAAACCAATGTTCCTTCCAGTTTCCTATCCCAAGAATTACAATAGATGAAGGATGCAATTGCTACCATTCAAGGTGGTAAACAGATTAAAAAGTTCAAACCAGATGATGTGTGTTCTTACCCATTCAACATGGAGTATTTTTAGATATCATTTCCTCTAGGATATGAACCACCAAAATTTGATAAATACAAAGGGAAAGGTGACCCTAAGTCTCATTTGATTGAATTATTTATCGCATGTCAACCAGTGGCATATAATGACATTTACCTTTTGTTTTTGTTTCTAAGGAGCTTAGATGGACAAGCCTTGGAGTGGTTTTTAAAGTTACCCAAAAATTGAGTAACAGATTTTGATGATCTTTTTGATAAGTTTGTAAAGCACTTTTCCTATAATCTCGAGCATGAGATTTCATTAATGGACTTAATTCAAGCAAAGAAAAAAGCTAGTGAGAGTTTTGTAAGTTATTTATAATAATGGAGAGCTCTTACAAGCCATTTCACCCATAGTTTACCAGATAAACAATTAGCCATTGTGTTTACCAAAAAATTACATAGTGAGATAGCTTATCATTTAGAACTATAATGTACACATACTTTCAAGGAAATCATTGATAAAGGTTTCTTGATTGAGTGAGCACTCATCAATAAAGGAGTCATCAAGCTTAATTTAACTAATCAAATTCAAGGTACCAATTAGAGAAATGACCAACATTAACATCCCATTCAAGCACTAGCATCACAATCAACACAGGCCAATAACCAAGAAAGATAAAAGCAATTCAACCACAATAGGAATGTTATGGAAAATGGATCAACTAAATCCCATCATGTACAAATGGTGAAAACATAATTTGTACCACATTTTTAGCTTACTCCTACTCAACAACCTCTCTAACCAATACCACAATTGCAACAAGGACCTATAAAATAAATACAGTAGTCATTACCATTGCAAACCCCTCCTCCTAGGAGAATCGTGCCTATGCATCGTATCTTTAGTAACCTAGGAGAACCTATTGAGTATATATTTCATAAGCTTATTGTCACTAATCTAATTAGTTGGCCTATACCAAAGCATTATCTGTAAGGCATTCCTTATTCTGATTGGTACCATGAAAATGAATTTTGTGACTATCATCAAGTCAATGGGCATAATCTATGAAGATGTGTTCAAATCAACCATTCAATTGAGAATATGTTAGAGAATGGAGAGATAACATTGGATAATGGTGCTTCCACTTTCAATAAAACTCTTGAAATTTATCAAAACCTTTTTCCCTGACATAACAATCAGTAGTAGCAAAATAATTAGCAACAGCAACAATAATGGCCAGTGCAGCAACAAAATCAATAGCATCAAAATCAAAGGCCAAACTAGTAGAATCAATAAAATCAATATAACCCATAATAATAGAATAATAGATAAAACCAAGGTCAGAACGGTAACAACTAACAAACCTACCCTGTAGTTGCACATGAATATGATAAGGTTATAGGTCATATTACAAGGGTTAGCATTAATACCATCTCCATTAATCCTAGACCAAGCACTAATCAACCTAGACCATTGTTAAACAAAAACATTCAAGCAAATTACATGAATAATCCTTCTTTGACTTGGGAATGCATATAAGTAAACCAACAAACTAGGACTCCCCATTTTGGACCTTATATTGACAACTCATCCTTACCATGTGACCACATATGAGTGCATGAGCAACCAAGACTTTTCATGTCTGGTCCCACACCATACCCAATATTGATTGGTAATAATGGTCTAGTATTTAATCTTGATTATGCAATCACAACTTGAAGGTCAAAGATTACTATCCCAAGCCCATAAACATCTGCCATTTTGCCTGTCATCAAACCAACCATTCAACCTCAGAATAAACCATTCATTCCTAACTAAGATAAGAAATTTGATATTGTATAATAATTATAGAAGACACCATCACAATTTTCTATTTTAGTTTCATTTCCATCATCAATAATCTACAAGAACATCTTGAATGAGTTTTTGACTCAATCTACTGTTGCTAGTGACATATCCCCTAATAAATTTCAAGCTTTGGTTAGACACCTAGCTCTAGCCCAACATGTCACATTCAACCAAAGTGATGTCTTCTCTTGAACCACTCCATAATAATCCATTATACATATAAATTTATATAAAATGGCATAAAGTGAAACATTTCCTTATAGATAATAGACTTGGCCTCAACATAGTGTCTTTAAAGCTCATCAAGGTTCTTAGGTACATAATGACAGATCTCCAACCAGAAACAATAACTATCAAAGCCTCTGATAATCAGGAAAGAGAATAACAAGGCACCATTAGTTTACTAGTTATCATTGAGCCTTTGACCCATGATACACTTTGCCTTTAACCCATGATACACTTTACCTCCTAATGCTTCTAATCATTTCACCATTTTAGATAATGGATAGGGAGAGTATGTGACCCATGATACATTTCATATTGCCAATGTTCCTCATAATTCAAAAACCTTTAGGTGACCTAAAGTCACCCCATATATGCATTAGCAACAAAAGAACAAATATAAGGGACCCATCACATTTATACCAACATCTAGCCTAGGACCTGACCCTCTTGAAGGGGACAAATCATGGTTATATAATGAAAACCAAGCTGATTGTTATAAAAATGCAAAGTATCCTATTCCCAATAGGATCATGGAGTATCACAATTATGAAGGAAGAGGCCTCAAACCAAATCAATAAGGAATGATCAAGCCAATTTCCATGACTAAGTATGAAATACCTTATGGACTTGGATTTAATCTGCTTGGGGGTGGCCCCACATATCTTATTCAAACTCCATCACTAGCAACTAGTGATGATAATGCTAACAGCAAAGCAAATTCGGATCATTGTTCCACCTTTGATGACCTATCTAAAACCAACTTGTTTGATAATAATGCCATTTGTACCCTTACCCTAGCCATTCATCACAACCCATTGCCATTATATTATCCCCAACTGATAGATTGGGACCAACAAGAATTTAGTCTGCCTATTGATGAGTTCCAGAATGATGAGGCATTCTATGATTTCTTAGGCCTTAAAGACAATGTTCTATTGGGAGATCACAAATCAATATTCTCAATTACATTAGATCCTATAGCCTATTTTATAGAGCGAGTGAACACCCTTAGCCAAAAACAAATAAGTAAAACATTGAGGTCCAAAAGTAAAAACCTCTTTGAAGCACTTTTTGACTAGGGAAAAAGTAAAGATAAAGGCTAATCTAGTGGTGAAAACCTATTTTAGGTGCCATTAGATGGGGGTGTTCATTCTTCTTCAAATTTAGACCAAAAGACCAACAACAATGAACTTGCCTATGGATCTGAGTTCAACTTTGAGCAACAAGTATTTGATCAAATTCTTCAAAAATTTCAAACTATTTTTGTCACGTGGCCAAATCTCCCATTAGGAGACTCAGATTCATCATGCTTAGGAGAAGTTGAAGATCAAGTCCTAATTAAGGACCTTGACATAATTCAATAGTTTAAGTCATTGCTTACTATCCTAGAAGATGGTTCAACCCTTCTAGCTGAAGATACAATAGAGGTAAATATCGAAACTCCATCAGACCTAAAATGGATAAAATTAGGAGCATTTCTCACTGAGGAGGAATGTGACATCTTCACATCTATATTGAGATAATTTGTAGATATTTTTGCATGGGTCTATTCAAACATGTCAGGTTTAGACCCTGCCATAGTTCTACACCACCTTGTGGTTAATCTTGATGCCAAATCATTAAAACAAAAGTTACATAAGATGTATCCTCATGTTTCTATATTAGTAAAGAAAGTGTTGGAAAAAATCTTAGAAGCATGATGTATCTGATCTATTAACTATTCAGAATGAATCTCTAATGTGGTACCTGTTAGTAAAAATACTAAAGGGATCAAAATTTATATTGATTTTGAGACATCAATAAATCTTGTCCTAAAGATGATTTTACCTTACCTAATATTGACATGATCATTGACTCCATGGTAGGTTATGAAATTCTTTCACTCATGAATGACTTTTTAGGATACAACCATATCTGAATAGCACTAGAAGACCAACATAAAATAGCATTCACCACTCCATGGGGAACATTTTGTTATCAAAAAATGCCATTTGGCCTTAAGAATGCTAGAGATACATATAAAATGGCCATGACTATCATATTTCATGATATGATGTATGATATTATTGAAGACTATGTCGATGACATATTAGGAAAATCCAAAATCAGGGCTGACCATCAAATAAAGTTGTGTAAGATATTTGAAAGATTATGCAAGTACAAAGTCAGACTCAATCCAAAGAAATGTATGTTTGGTGTAACTTTAAGCAAACTACATGGCTTCATCGTGTCTCATAGAGGTATTGAAGTCGATCCAGCTAAAGTCCATGCTATAACCGAGATGCCACCACCAATCAATTTAAAACAACTTCATAATTTATAGGGTAAGATCAAGTCAATATGATGCTTCATCTCTTAATTAGCAGACAAGTGCCATCCATTTACACACCTTTTTAAGAAGGGAGTTACATTTCACTAGGATGATCACTGCCAAACAACTTTTCAACAACTCAAAGACTATCTTTTTAATCTACATATCCTATTAACTCCTATGCCAAGAAATTCATTCTTGATATACCTATCAACTACCAACCATGCTCTAGGGTCACTCTTAGCTCAACATGATGATAATGGAAAAGAGCATACTATATATTACCTAAGTCATACCTTGGTTACATATGAACATAACTATGCACTTGTTGAAAAATTTTGTCTAGCCATGGTCTTTGTAGGTCAAAAACTGCACCATTACATGTTGAATAATAAGACTATGGTCATTTCAAAGGTAGATCTACTCAAGTGTCTACTATCTAAAATACCTTTGCAAGGTATAATGACTAAATGGATCATGTTTCTCAATGTGTTTGACATAGAGTATGTCAATCAAAAGGCAATAAAGGGACAAGTTCTTATAGATCAACTTAGTGAAGCACCTCTCATAGACACATATCCACTCACATTTCAATTTCCTAATGAATCTATAATGACTGTCATTGACACACCCCTTGAAGAGCAGCCTTGGAATCTATATGTTGATGGTTTATTTACTACATATGGATTATGGGGAGGCCTATTGTTTATTACACCATAGGGGGATATAATTCCTAAATCATTCAAAATTATCTATCCTTGTACAAACAACATGGCCAAGTATGAAGCAATTGTTGTAGGACTTCAAAAACTAGTGCATTGGAATATATCTCATTTCCAAGTTTATGGTGATTCTTAGTTATTCATCAATCAAGTCATAGATTATTTTCAAACCAAAGACAATAAGCTAGTTCCATATAAATACATGGTCAAACAACAAATTGCCAACATTCAGTTTAAGCACATACTAAGGGCTAGTAATAGAACTGTAGATGCCATAGCTACTATTGGTTCTCTAATTTGACAAATAGATAAATCTAGAGAGTATTAGTTCTTCATCAATAATTTATCAGCACCAGCTCATGAACCTTCAACTATTGTCATGATTTGTGATATTGTTGGTCCTAATTCTATGTGGTACTCAGACCTTTACAACTACCTTTATGACCAAGTTCTACCACCTAACCTATATTGAAAATAAACTAAAGCCTTCATTCATCATTCCACTCATTATACTCTACTGGGATCCACCCTTTATCATCATAGCTTTGATGGAAATCTACTTCATTGTTTAACTTTGACAGAGTCTACTCTAGCATTAAGAAAAGTGCATGGAGTATATAAAGTTCATTCTAGTGGGGCAGTCCTATCTAAAAAGATCTTGTGTACTGGTTATTATTGGCCCACAATGGATGTAGATGCCACTGCATATGTAAAAAAAGTGTGATAAATATCAATGGCATGTTAATTTGATTCATGTCCTAGTAAAAACTTTGAAATCGATGTTGACACCATGGCCATTTTCTACATGGGGACTTGATCTCATTGGGAAGATTAACCCCGCCTCATCTAATGGTCATAAACATATCCTTACCACCATCGAGTACTTCCCTGAGTGGGTTGAAGCTATACCCTTCACTTAGATGAATGGAAAGCAAATTTATAAATTCATTTTCAACCATCTTATTTGCCACTACAGTATCCCCTCAGACATTATATCTAATAATGGAGGATCATTCAAGAATAAGGATGTATACCAATTACGTATTGAATACAACATCACACAAAAAAAAATTATAGCATATTACCCTCAAGGTAATGCCAAGCTGAGGCCTCCAAGAAAACCATTGTCAATATTCTCAAAAAGATTTTCAATGATGCCAGTCATGATTAATACTTGCAAATATTTCTTGCCCTTTGGGCATACCGTACCAATCATTGTACCTCCACAGAAGTTACTCCATAATCACTTGATTATGGTACTAAATCTATATTTTCCATTGAGGTTAAGTTACCTTCACTATGCATCTCTTTCAAGCATGTCCTAGATGATCATGACTATCCAATAGCCCACCTACAAGAGTTAGACCTACATGATGAGAAATGCACAGCGATGCTCAATAATCTTCAAGCATATTAGAACTAACTCAAAGGCCACTATAATTGGCATGTTAAGTATATAACATTTGAACTTGATGATCTTGTTCTTAAAGAAAAATAAAATAATACCATGACTAAGAATAAGCATAAATGGAAATTCAAACCAAACTAGATAGGGCCTTTCATCATTACTATAGATTATGGATCAGGAGCATACAGCCGTGCCACCCCAAATGGAGATGAACTTCCTAAGCTGATGAATATTATTCATATCAAGTGGTATTGTGTTTCAGTGCTAAGGTGTATTATCTATAAGGACCATTTTAGTTATGCCATTTTATCACTATTCTTCTTTGTATAAATACCATCCTTATCTATCCTCTCCATCATATCCACTTTTTGCTTCCATTATATCGACCCAGTGTGTTCAAAAGCCTAGCCTATTTGATCTTGGTTTTTTCCATTCATTACACATTTTTAGCATCAAGGTATCTAATCAATTTCATCAGTTGGTTTAAGTACTTCAGACAAAGATCATATTTTTAAATAATATGACAGAATTTTTGGCAGTTGCATCCTTTGTTTGTTATTCCTTTCTTACCACCAGTCTTGCTACTAATTATAATCACCTTTGGAAAAATTAGTAACATTGATCTATATTATTGTATCCTAGTTATAACTGTCTATGGGCAAACTAGGTGCAACATTAAGTCTTGACATACCAACTTGCCACTTCCTATGTCGTACTATCCCTTTTTACCATCTATGCCTATTTTGTTTAAATTGATTGTTACACTAGTCAAATTCCTCTGTTGTAAGGGTGAAACTACAATGACTTGAGGTCCTACTATAAGACTATGTAGCTAGTGCTCAATACTTGTTGAGGTCAATTCATTCAACCTAAGCCATGCTCTCACCATTTTGTGATCAACCTAAGTTTGAACGCTCTCATTGTTTTGTGAGCTTGAACCATTTAAGTGTCTCATCATTCTTGATCGAGTTGAGATACTTCAAAAAATTCAAAAAATATTTGAAAATTTGTTAGAAAAGAATAGAAACATTGACCACTTATTTGCCTTAAGGATTATGGGAACCCTTAATAATTTACAAGAAAATAACTTGTCATTTAGTTTCCCCATCCTTTTTGGCCTTTTTATCTCATGCACTTGTTGTTTTTCAAGACCATTTCTCTTCTTCTATCACATCCATTCTATTTTTTTTCCTCAGTTATCACATTCTTCTCATTCCCTAAGAGAACTACATTTATCTTGAAGTTTTTTATTGGATATTACATCCATGGAAATATGTAGGTAGCATCCACTTGCCTAGTGCATAAGGATATAACTCAACCACCACCTTCTTTTTCTTCTATTCCCCCATTTTGTTCATTTGTTAAGTTGTCACATATTTTCTAAGGGCAATGTTCATAGGGTTTCTATTGCATTGTTTGTTTGTTAGTTTTTGCTTATTTTTGTTTGTTTGTCTACTTGTTTATTTGCTTTTAACATTGTTGCCTTGATTCAATTGATGCATATTTATTGGGTGATTCCTTGCCCACACTTATACTCAAATCCATCCATATTCATATGTTTACACTTTCATCATGGTTTTTATCATTTGTGCATTATTTTATAATGAGTATTGGATTATGAGAGTCAGTCCTTATGCATATTTTGGCTAAGTCTTTATGATGTTATACCATCATGCCTACCTAAAACAAATCTCATCTTCAAGAAGTCTATTCATAAATGGTATAATCTCTTCAATATCAATATCTTGACTCAATCTCAATCATATCCCAAATAGAGTAATTAACCATGAAATAATTTCAAGCTTTATTAGTTCGAACGAGCATCTCCCTACTAATAGGTTCTTCCAATTCATCATTACCCTCTATGTTAAGTTATCATCATCCTCAGCCACATTTATCATGTTTTCCATAATTGGGGTCCAATGATTATAACCGCTTATGGGCAAATCATTGCACACCATCCCCCCTACATTTCTCAATGATTATAACCACCTTTGGGAAAATCATTGTGTTGTCTCCACTTTACTTTTTTTGCCTATACAGGGGCATGTTATTATCTTGTTTGTCTATCCTAACTGGGGTACTCCATCTTCTCAATGATTATAACCACCTTTGGGCAAATCATTGTGTTATCATACCACGTTACCACTATTAGGGTACAATACTTATAATCGCCTTTGGGCAAATCATTGTACACCATATCACTTACATTCTTAATTATTTTGACTACTTTTTTAGTATCATTATGTTATCACCCCATCATCTTTCCTTTCTTTGGTCCCCTCATTTTGCTTCTTTCTTTTTGAGATATTATTTGTCGACATACTTGTGCCAACCACTCCCTCAAGATGGCATCATATAGTTAGTTTATCATCATTACAGTTGTAGGCATACATGACCTTTTCATTTTTTGAGGAGACATTACTATGATTATAGTTTTCAATGCCTTCCCAAATAATGGCAAACTTTAGACACCTAAATTTGGAAACCGATAACCTCCAACCAGGTTTTTGACCAATTTTCATCTAAAATACACAATTTTGCCTAAAAATACTAAAACATGCTAAATGATGTGAAACTGACATATTCAAATGCCAATTTTGGCTAGGGTATCTCTTAATGGGGCAATGCAATTTATGGGCCAACTCACATTGACCAAATCATTTTGAGTCAAAATGCCAATTTTGCACTTGGGTGCTTTGGATTGCTCTTTCCTATCAAATCTCTTGCATAAGACATATGCCTTTGTTATTTATTTTTGGTAACATCTTAAATGGGAATATATACATCCAATGTATTTGATGTTGAATTCCAATTCTAATCCAATCAAATTTTGGATAAATAACAAGGCATTTTGGTCCATGTGAGTAATTTGTGCACAAAGTGCTTAAACATGCTTAAGAGATAATTAACCTCAATCAAGACCTAATTAATAATTCCATGGAAACTTGTTGAATACTTTTTTTTGGAAATGAATATTGAATATCTACACCATCAAGTGACCTCATTTCTTGGGAAGACATCCCTAGGCCATAAATGCCACAAATATCAGGATTCGTGCCCTCCATGCCTCATCAATGCCTTCCATGATGTCCTATATGCCTCTTAATTTCCACTTATTCCACTGTCATGATGAAGATAATTACAAACTTAATTTCAAAAATTGAATTAATCCTCAACCACACAAATCAATCTCAAGATGGATGGTTGAGGTTGATTCTAGACATTTGTAAAAATCTATAAATAGAAGGCCTTACCGCATCATTTATAAGACTTGAGCATGCAAATTTATAATGCAAAATTTATTAAAAAGCTTCAATTAATTAGTGTTACCATGCCATTGATTCCAAGCCAAGCCAAGCCACAATCCAAAGGTGCCAAGGAGAGATGGAGGTAGCCAAGCTTCCATTGCCAAGAACTTCATGAGTACAAAACTAAGCAAGCCACTACTACAAAGGCATTAAGAGCATACAAGGAAGGAGAAAGAATTTTTGTATTTTATTCCTTACTTTTTAGTTATGTTTTTCATTTATTTTTGTTAACTAAGCTCTCCCTAATGTTTAGGCTTAGAGATGTTATGTTATTAGTGTGTTTCTTTCATTTTGTTTTTATTTTGGAACTAACACCATACAAACCATCCTCTCTTGAGTCAAACTCGTAGATCATAGTTAGCACAACTTACCAACATGTCATGACCTATATTTTCCATGACCTTATCCATATAATTGTCAAAGACTATGTGGATGACCTTCTCAAGAAGTCCAAGCTTCACAAAGACCATTTAGTCATTCTCAAGATTATCTTTGAGTGACTTGTCCATTATCACGTCTACCTCAATCTCAAGAAATGTATTTTTGGGGTCTTATTAGGCAAACTTCTTGGCTTCATCATTTCCCTTCAATTAATCAAAGTTTATTTGGAAAAAATCAAATCTATCCTCAAGATGCGACCTCTAACCAATCTTAAACAACTTTGTAGCTTGCAAGGGAAACTTCAATCCATTTGTCACTTTATCTCCCATCTCTCTGATCGGTGTTAGCCTTTCTACCACCTCTTGAAAAAGGATGTCTCTTTCAATTGGAATATCAACTATCAAAAGGCCTTTGATACACTCAAATAATACCTTCTATCTCCACATGTCCTTACACCTCATAAGGATGACCAACCTTTCTACCTCTATATCTCTGCCACATACCACTCCCTAGGGGTGATGCTTGCCCATCAAGATGAACAACATAAAGAGGAAGTTGTCTATTACATTATCCACACACTTGTTGAATATGAGACTCGGTACACACATACCAATAAACTATGTCTAGCCCTAGTCTTTGTGGCCACCAAATTTTGACACTACCTTCTTAACCATAAAATGTTTATCATAATTAATACTGACCCACTCAAAAACATGCACTCCAAACCATACCAAAACTAGCATATGGATAAGTGGCTCATGATTTTAGCTAAGTTTGACCTTGAGTTCCTCCAATAGAATTCAATCATGGGGCAATTAATTTCCAACCAACTAGCTGAGGCACCCCTAAAGAATAATCAACCTCCCTCTCTTGAATTTCTAGATGAGTCTATCACAATCCTATCTCAAGCATATTTCACCAATCAAGCAACCATGTTCTTTTATGGTTCCAAATTTTAGTGTGGTGGGAGATTTGATATCATCCTATCCCCCTTATCAGTGAACCACTTCCCTTATCCTTTAAACTTGCCTTTGAATGAACCAACAATGTGGTCGAGTATGAAGCCCTAGTAATAGGTCTTCAAACTACCCTAGCCTTAGGAGTCAAAACAATCAATATATTTGGGGACTCCCAGCTTGTGGTCAACCAAGTTAAAAACATTTACTAGTGTAAGAATGAAACAATGTAACTATATAGACAACTCATCATAGAACTCTTAGCCTCATTTGAACACTACCATATCTAATCCACCCTTTGATCTACCAATAAGTTTATTGATACCATGATTTCTTACCTCTCAGATCTTGTCATCACCTTCATACTTCAAACTATCCATCATTTTCCATCACCTCACTAAACCTTTCTACACCAAATCAGACATTCTAACCATCTTTAGTGTGGAGGAAACTTTGCCTCACCTTTGGTACCAGCAAACCTTCAACTACCTTCACCTTGGCATATTTCCCTCCAATCTCTCTAGGATTGATCATCGACCATTTGTTCAAATCACCTATCATTATACCATTATGGAAGGAATCCTCTATAAATGAGTCTTGGATGACCTCTTAGTATGTTGCCTCTGTGGTCTAAAAGCCTCTCATGCCAATAAAGATACACACGATGGTATCTATGGGGGTCACTTTAGTGGCCTTGTTATGGTCAAGTGTATCTTCACTTGGACTATTATTGGCCTACCCTTAACCATGATTGCTATGATTGTGTGAAAAAGTGTGTTAAATTTAAACAACATGCTAATTTACATCATGCACCTAAAAATAGTCTTTTCCTTTCTTCAAACTTTTGGCCCTTCTCACAATGGGGTCTAGACCTTATTGGTAAAATCAACCCCTACTCTTCACAATGACATCATTCTATCATTATTGTAACTGAATATTTTACCAAATGGGTGGAGGCTATCTCTCTTTTCTCGATGAAAGTTGAAAATATTATCAAATTCATCACTCACCATATCATATGTCATTTTAGAGTTCCCCATAAGATCATCATCGACAATGGAAAATCTCTCAAAAACAAAAAAAATCAAGGTCTTTGTGACGTATTTGGTATTAAACTTATATTTTCATCACCTTATTTCCCAAAGTAAATGGATAAGCTAAAGCCTCTAAAAAAATTCTTAACAACATGCTTATCAAAATGGTCAATGCCTTAGGTCAGGATTGGCACTTGCACATCCCCTTCGCCCTATGGGCATATTATACTAGCATCCAAACCCTCACTGGTGCTACACCCTTTTCTCTCATCTTTGGATCTAAGGTCACCTTACCTCTTCAAATCCAAATACCTTCTCTTTGTATATCTTTGCACGACCTCATTACATAAGATGATTACCATCAAGAATGTTTATCCCAACTCGAGTTACTTGATGAACATCATTTAGCCATTCTTTCCCATCTTCATGTCTATCAAGAGAGAATTAAGTGAGCCTATAAAAAACACTTGAAAGTTTGAGTATTCAACATTGGAGATCTTGTCCTCAAGGAAAACCAACATGTCACCAATATGGAGAAAAGCAAAAGGGGTAAATTTGCTTTCAATTAGCATGGACCCTACATCATTATCCTTAAGTATGGATCAGGAGCTATCATTTATCCTCTATCCAAGGTAAACCAAAACCTAAGCCTCTCAATGCTTCGTATATATGCCTCTTTTATTGTTTTATAGGGATCATGATCATCATTTGTCTACCTTGAGCTCATCCCTTGAAACCACATTCATTTTCCTCTTTTTAGGGGAAACTGACTAAAACTAAATCATGTGGTTATTTGTCATAATTATAGCCTAATATTAAACTATGGATACCACAGCTCTATTCATGGCATGATTCTCATAGTACTTCCCATCTCTTTGAGATCGGTTCCTATGGTCATTATCAACTATACCTCTTTTTTGCCTACTAAACCATCATGTTAGCTTAGATTTTCCTTCATAGAGATAATTCATTGAGCATGTATGAGTAAGTCTATGTCAATTAAAATAAAATCAAAACAAAAGCAATATCAAATAGTAAAAACAAACCATGGGTCACTCTTAGCATCCATAGACTGCTCCCTCTTGAAGGATAGTTGTTGAAAACTTATTTTAAATTACAGAACATAAGGTGGACTGTTCCCTTGAAGGATAGCTATCAAAAGAATTCAAACTAAGCATATAAACTTATACCACTCCCTTGAAGGATGGTTGATCAAAGCATTTGTCAAAGTTAGCAATCTCTTGGAAGCTTTTTGTGATCAGCTTCCCTGGCCCTCAAGCAAACAACAAAATTAAAAATAAAAGCAAGAGCAAAAGAATTTTGAAAGTCCCAATCAGCTTTCATCATAGTAGTAATCTTGGAAAGCCAAAATCAGTTCTCCTTAGGAGACTTCCCACATCGATCAGTCTACACTTTCTATATGAACATAGACTTGTTTATACTACCTCTTTGGACACCTACAGAAAAGGTATACTAGTCTTGCTAATGGTTCTAGTTTCACCTATTCTCCTCCACATATCATATGCACAGGACTATGAGCTTACTTGACATAATGTTATCAAGGTCCATAGCTATCAACCTAATCTCACTAATGTGAAGCATCTAAAAGGCTTATTTTCACTAAGTTGATCTAATTTTGGGTTTCATGTCAGTATTTACAAATGAAAAAGCATCATACTCTCTCTCTTATATTTTATTATTTTATATAAGCCTATCACCATAAACATTAACAATAAACATCACATCAAAATTATGAACATCATGATCTATGTCATAAAGAAACATCATATATTCATCAATGAGTCAAACACAATGTCAACATATCATAGCAAACCATGAACATCAATCACATCATAACCCATGAGCATGTCATTACACCATCAATAGTGTTGTTCCCAAAATCTGTTACTCATTTTTAAGACAACATATGAAATATTTTGGTCTTGCAGGCCAATATTCTCTCTTCCCTTTTCAAAAAATGTTCTGAGTATTCAAATTCTACATTGTTTAAGCTTTTTTAGCTAAGAAACTCTAAGGTTCAACAGCTTCAACAAGCAGGCTCTCATAAAGAAACAAGTTCCCAACACTTAGGCATTTTCAGGGCTGATTCAATGCCTCGGTTCAACCAAAGGGTCCATCGGCAAGCTTAAAGGGTTAAGCACTTTGGCAAAAGTTCAAAGTTCAACCACTTTGGTAAGTTCAATGGCTTCGAGAGATTTAGAAGAAAAGAAGGCTTCGAAGAGTAAAGAATGAACCATTGAACCTTGAACCATTTTGGTTCAACGGGTTCAAAGGTTCAACTAGTTCAATTAGATCAAAAGACTTAAGTGAAATAAGGCTTTCAAAAAAAAGAATGAACTATTGAATCGTTGAACCTTGAACCTAAATGGTTCAACGGGTTCAATCGGTTGATTCAATTAGAAGGTTCAAATGAATGAATGTTCAAAGGCCTGATAGAAAATGGCTAGGGAAAAGGAAAGAAAGCCTTTAGAAAAAATGTCTAAAGGAATTCCTTTGGATGTTTTGTTTGAAGGCTTTAAAGAAGAAAGCCACTCGAAGAAGCCTGAAGGGCATGTACCTTTATGGGGGGCTCTCAGCGCCTAGGAAATGGACCTTTCTCAAGGCCCGAAGGGACACCTTCCCTTCGAACGGGTTCCAAAGACATAAAGCCGAAGGAATCTCAAAGTTTGAGAGACTTAGAAAATAAAAGGATTTGAAGAGAAAAGAATGAACTATTGAACCATTGAACCTTAAACTGAAATGGTTCAAAGTTCAAAGGTTCAATAGAGTTCAAAATACTTAGAGGAACAAAGGACTCAAAAAAAGAGGATGAACTGTTGAATCATTGAACTTTGAACTAAAATGGTTCAAAGAGTTCAACCAATTCAAGAAGTTTAAAGGTTCAAAGAAGTTCCGAGAAAAATAAAGAAGCGAAAGATTCCAGAGACCAGTTCAAAGAGATGGTTCAACTGATGAGCAAGGAAAGCGATTGAACCAAGAAAGCAATTGAACCAAGAAAGTGAATGAAGTAAAGAAGTGATAAAACCAAGGCACTGATAAGACCGCCTGAACCGTTGAACCATTAAACTGATCAATTTACAAAGGTTCATGGTTCTTATGTTTGTTTTATGAATGCATTCTTATCCATTTAATGAAATAAGCAAAATTAGTAGAAGTAATCAGGAAGGTGTCCTAAAGCCAACTGTGGGAAGACTTTGTGCTACCAAAATTGTCTTTAGTGTGTCTATTTTTAGTTTATTTTTGTGTAAAGGATCTTGGGATGACTTTGTGCCCCCATTATCCTTCATATTTCACTCTTGGGCAGTTGAGGTGGAGACTTTGTGCTCAAAATTTTCCATTCAATAGACATTTTATATTCATAAAAAATAGGATAAAATTACTTATTAATTAAGTATTAAATTCATCCCACTTAGTAATTGATGGTAGCTTCTTAACAACTAAAGAATTAGGATAACTCTCAAATCAAGTTAGAGCTCATGACTAGATAGATACAACCTTCCAAAATAATTTTGTACCTATTCACTAATTTGATGCAATTTAAAGTAAACTTCCAATTGGGATAAATTATGATCAAGTTTATCTATATTTACTTAACCTTCATAGGGTCGAATGTAAATCTTTGCATTTGCTTTGAATGGAGATGGACCCTGTCTGAATTTACAATTCTCTTTCTTGTAATTGGAAGCATTAAGCTCCTCCCTTGATTTAGAAGTGTTGGTTACTACTCCCCTGTTACCAATTACTTGTTACCTATCAAAAAGAACTCCTACTGTTAGCTACAAGACCACTTCTGAAAGAAGAGAAGTGCCTTCAGTGTTTTTACCTATATTTCTCCCTTGTTTGTGAACATCATCTCTAAAAGAAGAGAGATGGATGGTGTTGTCCTACCCTTGAGTGTTATTTTTTGCATATATATAAGTATATAGCTTTGTATAGTTATAGGGAACCTCCCCTTGATGAGAGGAGAGATTTGTCCCCTTCTGATGTGGTAAACCTGCACATTTGGCTGACTAATATCCTTATGTTATGTTTGAAGTCACCTATTTTGTGCATCAGTTAGCTGGAGACAAAATATTCACCCAACAGTTTTTGGTGACTCCATTAGGGACGTTTTATGTAATTTGAAGCCTCAAGCTTCAAATTAAAGCAGTCCTTATCCTTATCCATTCAAGTCTTCCAATCTGGCAGGTCCATAGTATACAAGAAGCCAGGATCCAAAGGTATTGTTGACCATGTATTCGAGTTAGCTCAAAAAAGTAATTTGATCTCTTTTCTTCACCAGCTCACCTCCAACAAACTAGGAGTTTTTCTCCTATAAAATTTAGGTCTTCATTACTAGGCAAAGCATCCATTTTTGTTGTTAGCAGAGCTTTATCACTATATAACCCTCAAGCATTTTTTATCCCTCCCTTTAGTAGTCAAACAATGGCGGTTCAAGGCCCCTAGGGTGACTCTTTTGGCCCACTCAATCTGACTCCACCTCTACATGAACTACCTCACAGTTTTAGGAAGAATTTCCCTAAATTCTTTGGTGATGGGAGAGTTCATCCCAATGAACATATTATAGCCTTCAGCATATTCTGTGGTGTGATAGGCCTGGAGTATGAGGACGTGGCAGTCAGGCTGTTTGTAGAGACATTACAAGGTGCTACTATAGACTAGTTCTACCATCTGCAGGCTTGGTCAATAACTGACTGGAACACTCTTAAAGGTAAATTTGAAGCTAGTTTCAAGCCTACAGAAGATGCACATGCCTTGCAAGCCCAGCTCACTCAAATGAAGAAAGAACCTCATGAACCTATGAGGGATTTCATAGCTAAATTTGACAAGCTAAGGAATAAGATCCCTATCATTGCTTAGCCAATAGCTGAGAATCTCAAATACTTCTTCATCAACTCTCAGCTACCTGAAGTAAGTTTTCTACTGAGACGTGCTAGCCACATAGACCTTGTTTCTACTCAAGATTTGGCTATTGAGGTGGAAGATGACCATATCTTTGCAAGAAAGATAAGGAGGGATCCTAATAAAGGTAAATCCTCTTCATCTTCTGAGAATTCATCTACATGAACCACTGATCCAATGGTGTAAAAGCTGGAAAATGAGTTTCTAGCTCTCAGAAAGCAAATGGTGCAACGGATGTCTGTTTCTCCTTCATATCGAGATATACCAAGGAGGACATTCTCTAATCAGTCATACCAAGGCAATGATGCCAGGAATCAAGGTCAACCAAATCAACTTCCTCCCCCACATAGGGACCTTGCCATTGAAGCACCTCCAACCAATTCAACAGTTTGATATCTTGAAGTAGAATCAAATTCTCCTTCCAGCCTGAGTTGAACCTAGAAGATGACACTAATCTCTTCACAAAGAGAGATGAAGAATTAGCTAGTGACTCCAACATCAGTTTCTTGAATTACCAAGATGAACCCAGAAGTGAAGGTAAAGAAGTTGAGGGATCATATGTGTTCACCCGGTTTAAGAATTAGTCAGCCCAGCAAGCTGATAAAGAAAAATTAGAGGAGCGAGCTCAGCCTATAATTTCAATTTCCAAGCAAGGAACTTCTTTGCCTTTCCAGCCAAAGGACCCAATGAGCAATAAAAAAGTAAGTACTCCAAGTACACCTTTACCTTCCACTTCAATTTCATAGATCAGTCCTCCCCCCTTAAAAACTAGAAAGATGAACTCCCTTCCTCTGTTCATAATTCATTTCAAACGTTTGACATAGTCAACCATGTCAAGAAAACTAAAAGTCAAATGTCTGAATTTGAATTCCTACAATCCAACCCTAAACAATTAGATAGATTGATTCAATGTGTGAAGAATCAAACCATCCATGTAGAGTAAGATGTTAGAAAGATAACTCATGATCCCCCAAGGAACATGTCCATCTCAAACAACTTTGTCATTACTCCTCCTACTGTTCTCGAGAGGACTAAACCATTTTATGTCTCCCTACTGATAAATGGACACTAGCTAAATAATTACATCATTGATTTTGAAGCTTCACAAAACATCATACCTATCAAAGTGGTAGAATATCTTGGTCTCACACTGAAAAATACATTTGGGAGATGTTTCTCCATGGAGAAAAAATAAGTTCCACTATTGGGATAAATCAAGGACACCCAATTTGCATTTGCAGCATTCCTGGACAAGAGAATCAAGTTGACAGGCCTGGTGGCTGACATTCCAGCCTCATATAGAATTATTCTTGGGAAAATTTTCTACAAAGATGTTGGGGGAAATTTAAATATGGACCTATCTAAAGCAAGGATCCCAGTTAAAGACGTCATGCAGAGGCTACTCCCTGAGAAGGAAGCAAAATATGTGGTCACTCAAACATTGGTGCCTGAAACTCAAATTCTATTTGAGTCTTCAGGCATGGGTAATTACTTCCTAATCATAGAGGATGTCCCCATCTCAGTTGATGAAACCTCTAAAAATGATAATCTAAAAGTTGGTTCAGATAAAATAGTAGAAGACATGATAGAGCGCATGTAAGTGTAGAAAAATCCTCCCCTCCAAATGAAGAAAAATCTAAGGTAAGGTCAGCTTCTGATGATCTATGGATACTAGAATTTGATGGCAATTTTTTCTATATTGGTTCAGGAGCTAGGATTGTGTTGATATCTCCCCAAGGAGATATTTTTCCTTCATCATATAAGTTGCAATTCAGCAACACCAACAACACTGCTGAGTACAAATTACTGCTGCTTAAAATGAAGGCCACTCAAGACAAGAGCGTCAAACTCTTTGATGCTAAAGGAGACGCTGAGCTGGTGGTTTGTCAGGTGAAGAACCTATACCAAACCAAAAATAAGAGATCACACCATTACTGCAATCTAGTTTTAGATCAAATTGAAATTTTTAATGCTTTTAGCATCTCTACAGTTCCCAAGGAATTCAATGACCGAGCTGATGCTTTGGCTATTTCAAAAACTCTTTTGATTCCTCACCCTAAACTCAAGGGAGACAAGTACACTATCAAACTAGTCTTTTGACCAAGTGTGCCTGACAATGCTAATCATTGGAAAGTGTTTAATAGTGACAACCAAATAATTTCCTTCCTGGAACAAAAAGGCAGCTTTGAACAGCTTCACTTCAAAGGTAGTGACTCTCAAGAGCTTGAAATAACCCCTAAATCAAGTTCATATGTAGGTGAGGAATTTCTACAGCTCAAAGGGAATAAAATTCCCAAAGGATTGATTTCTCTTGAGAAGTTATTTGACAAACACGACAAGTTCATCAAATAATAATAGATAGATTCAAGCTCCTCTCAAGAGTTTGATTAGATAAACTTCGATACCAAAGAAGATTCTAAGATGGTGAATATTAAGAAGTGTTGCACTCCTGAAGAGAGGTTCAATTTTACTGCTCTACTCCACCAGTACATAGATGTTCTGGCATATTCATATAATGATCTGAAGTCAATCAGACCTGAAGAAATTTTTTGTGAAATTCCTCTCAAGACTGATTTAGTGCCTTACAAGAAAAAATATAGACAATACAATCCAAAGATATCAGGCACTATTCTATCTAAAATACAAAAAATGTTGAATGCTAGGATAATCTTCCCAATCCATCATTCCATATGGATTGCAAACATAGTACCTGTGAGAAAAAAGAATGGCAAAATTCACCTCTACATGGACTTCAATAATTTGAATCAGTCATCCTTAAAGGATAACTATCCTCTGCCCATCATGGACCAAGTTCTTCAGACAATGACCAGTTCAGAGATGTTATCAATGCTAGATAGCTTCTCAAAATACAATCAAGTTGAATTTGGTGAAGTAGACCAGCATAAGACTACCTTCACCATGCCTTAGGGAACCTTTGCATATTGAAGAATGCCATTTCACCTAATGAATGCTGGCACCACTTTTTAGAGAGCAATGGATCTTGATTTCAAGGATGAAATGGGTAAGTTCATTGTGGTGTACCTTGATGATTTAACAGTCTTTTCTAAAAATCAGCCTAATCACCTTCATCATTTGCAACAAGTGCTAGAATGATGTTGCCAGAATGGCATTTCTCTAAATCCCAAGAAGTATATTTTTGGGGTGATAGAAGGGAAACTTCTCAGACATATTGTATCCTAAGAAGGCATAAAGATTAACTCATAAAGGTTCAAATCCATTTAGGAGCTTACTCTGCCCATAAGTAAGACTATAGTTCACTCTTTCTTTGGAAAGGTGAATTTTTTATGAAGGTTCATCCCTGAGTTTGCAGAGAAGACTTGCCATATTGTAAACATGATGAAGGGAAAGGCCACTTTTAGATTGATTGAGGAAGGAAAATTAGAATTTCAAGACATCAAGGCATCTATTACCCATGCCCCAATTCTGTTTATCCAGATGATACCAAGAATTTCACAGTGTATAGTTATGCTTCTGAGCACATACTTTTAGCCATTCTGGTTCAACAGAATAAAGAAGGTGTGGAATCTCCCATATCTTTCATGATATGTCCTCTCAAAGCTCATGAGCTAAAGTATTCAAACATGGAGAAGCATGCTTATGCAGTGGTAAAGGCAGTAAAGCACTTCTATTTTTACATCCTAAATTCACATGTTATTGTCTTGGTCCCTGATACCACAATTAAATCCATTTTAACTCAGCAAAAATTTGGAACAAAAAGGGGCAATTATATTGATAAAATATAGGAGTTTGATCTTGATATCAAACCAACAAAGCTTATGTGGGGAAGGGGTCTCTGCCAATTGATTGCTAACAACAGACCCAAAGAAGTAGGGCATGAAGAAACAGAAGTGGAAGACACATCAACAGTCTTCTTTGTCTCCACCATGAATGAGTGTTATTCATGTATTGCTCATTTCTTTACTTATGGTGAGTGTCTCACTCACCTTTCTCAAAAAGAAAGGAGGACTGTTAAATTAAAATCTACCAATTTTGTCCTATAGGACAATGGCCTATATAAGAGGAGCCTTGATGGAGTGTTCCTTCGCTGCATGGATAAAGAACATCATAACCAACTTTTGAAGTCCTTCCATAATATGGCCTGTGGAGGACATTTTTTTGCTCCTATAACTACCCATAAGATTTTTTGAGCCAGATATTACTGGCCTACTTTATTTCAAGATGCATATAAATGGGTATGAAGATGTGAACTATGCCAACAGTTCATTGGAAGACCCAAGTTAGCTGCTTGACCTCTTAAGTCAGTGGTAATAGAAGAGCCATTTCAACAATGGAGAATCAATTTCATTAGTGTTGTAAACCCATCTTCAAGCGCTAGACACGATTATGTCCTTACATCCATAGATTACTTCACCAAATGGGTGGAAGCAATTCCAACCAAGCATGCTACTTCAAAAGTGGTATGTGATTTTCTCAAGGAAAACATCATTTCTAGGTCTGGGGTCCCAACCAAGATTGTGATAGATAATGTAGCATGTTTCTCTTCCCATGAGATTACTCATTTTTGCTTTTACTATGGGATTACCCTCTCCCACTCCTCTGATTATTTTCTACAAGGGAATGGCCAAGCTAAATCAAGCAATAAGAACCTGGTGACCATCACTAGGAAGCTAGTAGATGACAACCAACGAACTTGGCATAAAGCATTGGTTGATACTTTATGGGCAGACAAAATTACACCCAAGAGGGCGATAGGTATGTCACCTTTCCAACTTCTATATGGTCTCAATTTAGAGATACCAATCACCTTGGAATTGATAGCATTGAAATTGGCAAAGTTGGTCGAAGATCAGACCTATGAAAGCTCCATCGACAAAAGGATAATGTGCCTTGTTGAGCTGGATGAGCAGAAAACTATGGTGGTGGACTGAATTACTACGCATCAAAGTCTGGTGAAGAGGCTCTTTGACTAAAAAGCAAAAAATTGTGAATTCCAAATTGGTGATCAAGTTCTATTGTGGGACAAGAGAAGAGAACTAAAGGGAATGCATGGAAAAATTGATTCCCTATGGAGAGGCCCATTTACTATTCATCAACTTAATGGTGAAAATAGATTCTTGTTGAAGTATCAAGATGGCACACCCTTTTCTCTACCTTGTTGGGTGAATATTTTGTCAAATAGCTAACTGGTGACCAAAATAGTTCCTATCACCACAGCATAGGGAGATGGGTCATCCTGGTGTGCAGGTTTACTACATCAACAGGGGACAAATCTCTCCTCTCATCAAGGGGAGGTTCTCTATTAAATATGTGGAAGTTATATACTATATATATAAGCAGAAAATAACACATGGGAGGTAGGATAAACCATCCATCTCTCTTCTTTTAGAGATGATGCTCACAGACCAAAGAAAAAATCTTGGTGGAAACACTGAAGGCACTTCTCTTCTTTCAAAAGTGTTCTTGCAAGAAATAGCAAGAGTTTCTTTTAGGTAATAAAAGTAACTGGTGACAAAGGGTGTAGTAACCAGTAGGATGAAATAGAACACAAAGTTTCCACATCAACTGCCCATAGATTATAACACAAAGGATAATGGGGGCACAAAGTCATCCCAGAATCCTCAACACATAAAGGAAAAGAAAAACACAAGCTGAAAACAATTGTGAAAGCACAAAGTCTTCTCACAGTTGGCTTCAGGACACCTCCCTTTTTACCTTCACTAATTCTGCTTGTCAAATTAAATAAATAAGAATGCTTCTAGGAAATAGACAAGAATAATTTCCTAAAGTAGCACAAGCCAAAATAGCACAAAGTCTGCAAAGAACTTGCTTTCTCATTCAGATAAAATGAAATGAAATTATAATCTGAGATCAAAGTCTCAGTCTTCTTTCAAAATGGGCAGAGTTTCACTCCTATAAAAATGAAAATTCCCCCTCCAATGATACAAAATATTACATTATATAGATGCAAAGAGAGGCTTGGCCCTTTTTCTTATGGATTGACCCATTCAGTGCATTAATGCCTTGGATGCATTCTTGGTTTTGTCACGTTAGAGCAGAGCGACTGCTTTAACTATGGCGTGTTGGTTCATCTCTAGTGCCTCCTCCTGAGTCTGAATCTCTCATTCTATTACCTACTTAGCCATGCAACTATTTATTCTATCATTATCTCAAAGGGGACAAATAGATGGCACTTTCAATGTTTGCAGGCCCCAAATATCTACCCGATGAACAGCTCCATCTACTGGAAATAACTCCCGCTGAGTTTCCCTCTTTGTCACTTCCTTCTCTTGGTTTGGCCTTAGGCTTTTTGAATGCACCCAGATTCATCTTCTATGTCTACAAAAATCAACATACACTTAAATGCAGTCAATTTGGCATTCATAGGTCTTTCCTCTATTGAAGGTTAACGGCTAGCCAGTCGCTCCAAATTTGACATCTGTGGGTCTATCATTCTGTTGTGATGCAGGTGAGGACACGTGGTAACATCTACGGCTTTGGAATAAACTTATTGGAATAAGCTTTGAAACTATTAGAGGCTGGGGGCACAGATGTAGACATGTGGCAGCTTCCACTTTAATTGAGATGGGACACGTGGTGTGGTCTGAATACTTTAAATAGTCATGCGGATGTAGACACGTGGAAGCTTTTGCTTTAATTTAGTCATTCACCCCAGGGCCCACCATGGTCTTTGCTTGAAATAGTGAAGCTAAGGGAAGATACTATGGATATTGGCACTTGGAGGCTCTCAACAAGCTTCAAGAGGGACACGTGACAGCATCTGCCAATTCATAGAAATAAAGCATAAAGGGGCTCGGTCGATGACACTTGGCAGCATCCACTTGACTCTTTCTATTGTGTGCATTTCTCTTCATAACTGAGGTAGTCTTTGAACCTTTGAACCTAGTGTGTTGAACCAATTGAACATTGAACCCATTGAACTGATGAACCAAAATGGTTCAAGGTTCAACGGTTCAATGGTTCAAGCTTTTGAGACTCGTTAAGTGCTTGGGGCCATGAAACTTTGAAATGGTTAAACTTTGAACTGCTACCGAAGTGCTTAGCTCTTGTTGATGATGTTTGAACCTTTAAACCCATTGAACCCATTAAACTGAAATGGTTCAAGGTTCAATGGTTCAATCCTTGTCCTAATGCTTGCTGATAGGCCCTTTTTGATTGAACCAAAGTGTTGATCCAAACTTGAAGGTGGCCAAGTACTAGAAACTCACTCTTTTAATTGAACTCACCTGTAGAACCCTTTGAACCTGTTGAACCTACTAGTCCCTTTACCAAAAAGTTGAGAAAATGATGAAATTGAATGCTCAAAATATATTTTTGGGAAAGGAAGAGACAATTTTGGTCATGCAGGACCAAAATAATTCATATGTTGTGAAAAAAATGAGAGCTATTTTTGGGGACAACAGCTAGCTCTAGTTGGGGAACTTCCATCAGATGAAAACTCAAAATAGCTGAGGGGAGTAGAAACCAAAATCTCCAGTGCCTTGAAGTGTGTCATTGGACTACGGAGTCATGCTACCCAAAAAGAAAGGCTCTAAAAAATGAAAACAAAAAACACAGCAGAAATAGAAACTATACAAATATACATATGAACAGATGAACTTATCTGATACTTTAAGAATTGAAGTACTTTAGACATTGCTCATCATAGGACAATGAAATGGGATGCCATCCTGGTAAACCAGTAGGAAACCATTTTGCCCCCAAAAATGATGACGAGTGAATGGAGCTCTCCACTAGGAAACCAATTTTTTGTGTCTTCCTCTTGGCCTTTTCTTCTTCTTGCTCCATGGCAGGACATGGTCTTCAAACTGAAAATTGTAACTCCTTGCTCTCCCTATGAAGAGTTCCTTTTGCTAACTTTGGAATACAGCAGTATGGTCCACCACCATATCTTGATGTTCTGTTGGTTCAGTCCAGCACATATTTTGATTGTCAGCCTCAAACCCCTGACAAGCCATCAGCTCAGCATCCTCTTTGGTGTGAAGGAGTTTGATCTCTTCATCCTATACAATTTTCAATCTAAGCAACACATATCCACATCTAGCATGAGTGGAAGAATTGCTACCATCAAATTCTAAGATCCAGACATCATCAGAAGCTGATCTCCCATCATATTTTTCTTCATTAGAGATGGAAGATCCCTCTTGATTTGTACTGCACCCTACTAATTCTTCTGACGCCTTATTTGGATCAAATCTTGGATTGCCAATCATGGGACTTTCATCATTTGAGACACGACCATCCTCTATGGTCAAGGAGTAATTACCCCTGCCTAAAAGCTCAAATAGAATTTGAGTTGCAGGGGCTGATGTTTGGGTGTCCACAATTTTTGCCTCAGACAAGTCTGCACCTGGTTCTCCATCAATGTCTAATTGCTCAGGATTGGCTTGCAGGGATTCAAACTTAGTCACTTAAATTTTGAATTTCTTGACATGATCAATCATGCCAAATGACTGGAATGGACTTAGAAGGGAGGATGAGAGTTCATTCTTTTGGTTTTTGGGAGGGAGAGGACTAGTTTACGAAGTTGAAGTAGAAGGTGCAGAGATGTTTGATATACTAACCTTCTTAGCAATCACTGGGTCCTTTGACTAGAAAGGCAGAGTGGTCCCTTATTTGGCAACTAAGATTGTAGGCTGAGCTTGTTCCTCTGTTCTTTCTTTATTAGCTTGCTGGGCTAACTGATTCTCGGGCTGAGTGAATACTGCGTATGATCCCTCATCTGCTTCACCTTTACTTTTGGATTCATCTTGGTAATTCAGGAAATCGATGTGGGAGTCACCAACTGACTCTTCTTGATCTTCCATGAAGAGACTAGCATCATTTTCTTGCTTGAACTCAAGTTGGAAATAGGAAACATGTATTTTTAGATATCCCACTGCTGAGTTGGTTGGAGGTGCTTTAAGGGCAAGGTTCCTCTGTGGGGGAGGAAGATGATTTGGTTGCCCTTGACTTCTGGTAGCATTGCCTTGATATGGTTGATTGGGTAATGTCCTCCTTGGTATATCTTTATGTAGAGGAATAGAAGACATACCTTGTGCCATTTGCCTTTTCAAGGCTAGCAATTCATTTTCCAGCTTTTGTACCATTGGGTTAATGGTGGTTGTGGGTGAGTATTCAAAAGATGAAGAGGATTTACCTTTTTTAGGATATCTCTTTATCTTTCCTATCAAAATAAGGTCATCTTTTAGCTCAGTAGCCAAGTCTTGATCAGCCTCAAGGTCTATGTGTCTAGCCCGTCTCAATAGAAAACTTACTTTAGGCAACTGTGAGTTGATGAAGAAGCACTTAAGATTCTGAGGTGTCGGCTGGGTGACCATGGGAATCTTGTGCCTCAGCTTGTTGAATCTAGAAATAAAATCCCTCATAGGCTCATGAGGATCTTTCTTAATCTGAGTGAGTTGGGCCAGCAAGGCATGTGTATTTTCTACGAGCTTAAACCTTGATTCAAACTTGGCTTTGAGTGTATCCCAGTCAGTCACTGATTCAGCTTGCAGATGGTAGAACCACTTTGTATGAGCACCTTGTAGGGTCTCCACAAAAATCCTGACTACCATGTCTTCAAATTCTACCCCTATCACACCACAGGCTATGTTAAAGGTTGTAATGTGTTTATCAAGGTGAACTCTCCCATCTCCAAAGAATTTGGGGAAGTTCTTTCTTGAGTTGCATGGAAGTTCATGCAGAGTTGGAGTTAATTTGAGTGGGCCAAAAGAGTTACCCCAGGGGCCTTGAACTACCATGATTTAATTATATAAAAAAAGGGATAACAAATCTAGGTGGAGTGGTAAGTTTACAGAACAAAAATGAAAAAAGACTGGCCCTACTTCAGCTTGAGGCTTGAGGCTTCAAACTTGCACTCTTTCCCAGCAGCTCTGGTTTTGTAGACCAAATAAAATAACAAAAGTGGAGGAAGATGGTAAGGCTATAATGATAATGGGTAAGACATGGAACGGAGTCGCCAGGGTCTATAATGGATAAGGGTTATAATGATTATGGGTAAGACACAGGTGATGTTTCAATCTAAAACATGAGGTTCTAAATTGCACAAAATTACTGTTTCCCTAGCGGAGTCACCAAAAATTGTTGGGTAAATATTTTGTCGACCAGCTAACTAGTGACCAAAATAGTTCCTATCACCACAACATAGGGAGATGGGTCATCTTGCTGTGCAAGTTTACTACATCAACAGGGGACAAATATCTCCTCTCATTAAGGGGAGGTTCCCTATTAAATATGTGAAAGCTATATACTATATATATAAGTAGAAAATAATACATGGGGGGCAGGATAAACCATCCATCTCTCTTATTTTAGAGATGATGCTCACAAACCAAGGATAAAATCTTGGTGGAAACACTGAAGGCACTCCTCTTCTTTCAAAAGTGTTCTTGTAGGAAACAACAAGAGTTTCTTTCAGGTAGTAAAAGTAACTGGTGACAAAGGGCGTAGTAACCAGCAGGATGAAATAGAACATAAAGCTCAATTTCCCATAGAGTATAACACAAAGGATAATGGGGGCACAAAGTCATCCCAGAATCCTCAACACAAAAAGGAAAGAAAAAACACAAGCTGAAAATAATTGTGAAAGCACAAATTTTTCTCACAGTTGGCTTTAGGACACCTCCCTTTTTACCTTCACTAATTCTACTTGTCAAATTAAATAAATAAGAATGCTTCTAGGAAATAGACATAAGAAAAATTTCCTAAAGTAGCACAAACCAAAATAGCACAAAGTCTGCAAACAACTTGCTTTCTCATTCAGATAAAATAAAATGAAATTACAATCTAAGCTCAAAGTCTTAGTCTTCTTCTTTCAAAATGGGCAAAGTTTTTCTCCTATAAAAATGAAAAGTCCCCCTCCAATGATACAAAATATTAAATTATATAGATGCAAAGAGAGGCTTGGCCCTTTTTCCCATGGAGTGACCCATTCAGTGCATTAATGCCTTGGATGCATTCTTGGTTTTATCACGTTGGAGTAGGGTGGCTGCTTTAACTGTGGAATGCTAGTTCATCTCTAGTGCCTCCTCCCAAGTCTGAATCTCTCATTCCATCACCTACTTAGCTATGCAACTGTCTATTCTATCTTTATCTCAAAGGGGACAAACAGATAGCGCTTTCAATGTTTGCAAGCCCCAAATATCTACCCGATGAACTGCTCCATCTACTGGAAATAACTCCCATTGAGTTTCCCTCTTTGTCACTTCCTTCTCTTTATCTGTCCTTAGGCTTTTTGAATGCACATGGATTCATCTTCTAAGTCCACAAAAATCAACATACACTTAAATGCAACCAATTTGGCATTCGCAGGTCTTTCTTCTATTGAAGGTTAACGGCTAGCCAGTCACTCCAAATTTGATGTCCATGGGTCTGTCATTCTTCTATGACGTGGGTGAGGACATGTGGTAGCATCCACAGCTTTGGAATTAACTTATTGGATTAATCTTTGAAACTATTAGAGGCTAGGGGCTCAGATGCAGACTTGTGGCAGCTTTCATTTCAATTGGGACGGGACACATGGTGTGGTCTGAATACTTTAAACAGTCACATGAATGCAGACACGTGGCAGCTTCCACTTCAATTTAGTCATTTGCCCTGGGGCCCACCATGGTCTTTGCTCAAAATAGTGAAGCTAAGGGAAGAGACTGTAGATATTGGCACTTGGAGGCTTTTGACAAGCTTTAAGAGGGACACATGGCAGCATCTGCCAATTCACAGAAACAAAGCATAAAGGGGCTCGATCGATGACACTTGGCAGCATTCGCTTGACTCTTTCTATTACATGCATTTCTCTTCATAACTGAGGTAGTCTTTGAACCTTTGAACCCATCGTGTTGAACTGATTGAACATTGAACCTGTTGAACCGATGAACCAAAATGGTTCAAAGTTCAACGGTTCAACGATTCAAGCTTTTGAGACTCATTAAGTGCTCGGGGCCATGAAACTTTGAAATGGTTAAACTTTGAATTTTTGCCAAAGTGCTTAGCTCTTTTTGATAACATTTGAACCTTTGAACCCATTGAACCGAAATGGCTCAAGGTTCAATGGTTCAATCCTTGTCCTAATGCTTGTCGACAGGCCCTTTTTGATTGAACCAAAGTGCTGACCAAACTTGAAGGTGACCAAGTACTGGAAACTCACTCTTTTTATTGAACTCGCCTATAGAAGCCTTTAAACCTATTAAACATGTTAGTCCCTTTACCAAAAAGTTGAGAAAATGAAGAAATTGAATGCTTAGAACAAATTTTTGGGAAAGGAAGAGACAATTTTGGTCATGCAAGACCAAAATAATTCATATGTTGTCTAAAAAATGAGAAATCTATTTTTGGGGACAACATACCTCACAATGGACAGCATCTGAAGCACTTCAATCCTTGAAGTATCAGGTGACATCAGTTGTACATATGTATATTTGTATAGCCTTTACTTCTATTTTGTGCTTTCATTTTCAATTTTTTGGTGCCTTTTTTTGGGTAACATGACTCCGTAGCCCAATGGCACACTTAAAATCACTGGAGATTCTAGTTTCTACTCCCCTTAGTTGTTTCAAAATTTCAACTAAAGGAAGTTCCCCAACTAGAGCCAACTATTTTTCTCAAAATTTGTTACTCATTTTTGGGACAACATATGAAATATTTTGGTCTTGCAGGCCAACATTCTCTCTTCCCTTTTCAAAAAATGTTTTGAGTATTCAAATTCTACATTGTTCAAGCTTTTTTAGCTAAGAAACTTTAAGGTTCAACAGGTTCAATAGCTTCAACAGGCGGCTCTCATAAAGAAAAAAGTTCCCAACACTTAGGCATTTTTAGGGCCGATTCAACACCTCGGTTCAACCAAAGGGTCCATTAGCAAGCTTCAAATAAAGGATTGAACCATTGAACCATTGAACCGCACTTCCACAGGTTCAAAGGTTGAACAATGTCAGCAAGCTTAAAGAGTTAAGCGCTTCGGCAAAAGTTCAAAGTTCAACCGCTTTGGCAAGTTCAACAACTTTGAGAGACTTAGAAAAAAAGAAGGCTTCGAAGAGTAAAGAATGAACCATTGAACCTTGAACCATTTTGGTTGAACGGGTTCAAAGGTTCAATGAGTTCAATCAGATCAAAATACTTAAGCAAAAGAAGGATTCAAACAAAAGAATGAACTGTTGAACCATTGAACCTTGAACCCAAATGGTTCAACGGGTTCAATCGGTCGGTTCACTCGAAAGGTTCAAACAAATGAATGTTCAAAGGCCCGACAGATAATGGCTAAGGCAAAGGAAAGAAAGCCTTTGGACAAAATGTTTGAAGGAATTCCTTTAGATGTTTTCTCTGAAGGCTTTAATGAAGAAAGTCGCCCGAAGAAGCCGGAAGGGCTTGTACCCTTGCGGGGGGATCTCAGCGCCCAAGAAATGGACCTTTCTCAAGGCCCGAAGGGACACCTTCCGTTCAGACAGGTTCCAAAGACATAAATCTGAAGGAATCTCAAAGTTCAAGAGACTTAGAAAATAAAAGGATTTGAAGAGAAAAGAATGAACTATTGAACCTTGAACCAAAATGGTTCAAAGGTTCAATAGAGTTCAAAAGACTTAGAGGAACAAAGGACTCAAAGAAAGAGGATAAACATTGAACCATTGAACTTTGAACTGAAATGGTTCAAAGAGTTCAAGAAGTTCAAAGGTTCAAAGAAGCTCTGAGCAAAAGAAAGAAGCGAAAGATTCCAGAGACCAATTCAAAGAGATGGTTCAACTGATAAGCAAGGAAAGTGATTGAACCAAGAAAGTGATTGAACCAAGAAAGTGAATGAAGCAAATAAGTGATAGAACCAAGGAGCCAATAAGACTGCCTGAACCGTTGAACCAATTAACTTTCAAAGTTTCAAAGGTTCGTGGTTCAAAATGGTTCAAGCGACTAGCGACCAATGACATCCTCGTGGATATCAAATTCAGGGTAATGAAATATCTATTGGTTTTTAAATGTGGCACGGAACCTAAAGAACAAACTAAGTGAACAGTTGAAGAGGAAGCCAAAAGAGCCTATAGAAAATAAAGGAGATAGCCTGAGAGCTTAGATCATAAAGAAAGAGGGGAAAGCTACAAGAGATATTGAAATATCTGTGTAGGAGTTATTTCCTGTAAGTGGAATAGTCCACCAAGTAGACATCTAAGCTCACAAACATTAAAAGGCATGGCCTATTTTTCTCCCTTTGAATAAAAGTGAGGGGATAGTTGCGTACATATTTGGAGAGAGACCAAACAACCCATGCTGAGGAGGAGACAGATGAGATGAATGGACACGCTAAAGTCAAGGCCGATGCCCTATTCCAGCGTGGCCCCATTGATAAAATTGAAAATGCATTCAAGGCATTGAATGCACAGCATGGACCATTCCATGAAAGAAAGTGCCAAGTCTTTCTTGGCTACTATATGTTGTAATCTCTCTTATTGTTTTAGGGAGATCTTTTTGGTTATAGAAGCAAAACTCTACCAAAATTGTGAGGCGATCACTGAGACTTTGAGCTCAGATTGTTAATCATATATCTTTGTTTGAATGAGAAAGCAAGTTACTTTCAGACTTTGTGTTGTAATAGTTTATGTCATTTAGGAGATAGTTCTTATGTCTGTTTCCTGAATGCATTCTTGTCCATTTAATGAAATAAGCAAAATTAATAAAAGTAATCAGGAAGGTGTCCTAAAGCCAACTGTGGAAAGACTTTGTGCTACCAAAATTGTCTTTAGTGTGTCTATTTTTAGTTTATTTCTGTGTAAAAGATCTTGGGATGACTTTGTGCCCCCATTATCCTTCGTATTCACTCTTGGGCAGTTGAGGTGGAGACTTTGTGCTACACCTTTTTATGCTAGTTACTATGCCCTTATTACCAGTTACTTGTTACCTATCATAAATAACTCCTGTTGTTAGCTACAAGACCACTTCTGAAAGAAGATAAGTGCCTTTAGTGTTTTCACCTGGATTTCTCTCTTGTTTGTGAACATCATCTCTAAAAAACGAGATATGGATGGTGTTGTCCTACCCTTGAGTGTTATTTTCTGCATATATATAAGTATATAGCTCCGTATAGTTAGAGGGAACCTCCCCTTGATGAGAGGAGAGATTTGTCCCCTTCTGATGTGGTAAACCTGCACATTTGGCCGACCAATCTCCTTATGATGTGGTTGAAATCACCTATTTTGTGCATCAATTAGCTGGTGACAAAATATTCACCCAACAAATAGCATAAACCAAACAAGTTGAATAAGATATCAAGGCATATACCATTTCCCATTTTACCCATATAACCATAAATAAAGTATGTATCCATCCATAACATATCCTATCATGACCATGAGCATAATTAGAATATCACATGCCTATACTACTGAGTCAAATGACCATGATCAACCATAACCGTAAATCACAAGGCATGAACATCACATAAACTATAGGCATCCATCATATATAGCACATCAAATGTCATACATCATATACATCAAAGCAAAAAATAATAATACATGTCACATGTGTCGACTCTCTCGCAAAACATATACATCTCACTACATCAGCACGCAAGCCAGTATCAAAATAATATATCTCAACATAATCAAGGGCTTGCACCACTTCTATTGGCCTCATTTATGCTTGCACTTATACCTGGTGGTGGTCCCCCTAATATCCCTCCCTATCCAACTATGGAAGCCCACTATCATGGAGTAGTTATCGATAGCCCACCAGCCAACCTCATTGTGTACTCTACATACCTCATAGCTTGGGGCATCTAGTCTAATACAATCACTTCATAATATTTGAGCTCCATAATAGTAGATAAATACCATGCTTAAGGCACTATGTTTAGTGGCCCTCCTATTATTGTTTCACCTGTCCCAACCCTCTACCTAAGTAGATCTCTCTCACTTGTAACAGTGGTGAACTAACCCTATAATACCTACACGTATCCCTATAGCATGGCCACCTATCCCTATAAAGTAGCCACCTATCCCTACAAACCAATACCCTAGGCCTACATTTTGGCAAATGTTGTTACTACCTATCCATCTCCCTATGCCTAAGCATGTGCCTCGATCAGATCTACATCTATAGGTTGCTAACCCCCATCACCCCATCCAAAGTCTATCATAACATACCTACCTTGGTACCAAGACACGTAACCATCATCAATGTCTGCATCATCAATAGGATCCCTCACTGGTAACTCCTCAAAATCAAGCACAACATCCTCTAGCTAGGGTGTGGGTAACATTAACTATGCCTCCTCTCTCTTGTACCTAGGGAAATCAAGTGGGATTCCTTGAGTAATCCCAAACTATATCCATACATGATCGAATGGGAGGAGATCATCCTAACCCTCCTTGTGGCCATATATCCACCACTAGCTCTATAGACCTAAGGTGTGATATCCCAACCCTTCCCATTGTGGCCACCCAATGTAGGGCCTCCATATCACATCCCCAACTACCAGGCCATCTAATGCCCCTTGAAACCACTCAATGTCTCTAGTTCTTCCACCTACGCCTATCATAACTTCACCTCTCCTTCATCATAGGAAGCCCATTATATAATCTATTGACAGACAACCTATCAACAATCCAAGGGGTCTAAGTACCTGAATATGCTCAAAGGCCCAACAGTGAAGAATAAAGACAACACTAATCTTGTACCCTTATGGTGTTTTAAAACCTAGATCTCCTAGTATATCTATACTAATAGGACTGGGGTCTAGTTAAATATAGTCCTCCCCAATAGCATCTCAACAAGCACACTTAATAATGCCATAGGAAACCACCCCCCAACTAAGTCAGGTAGCACAAACACCATCAATGCCATCATCATTATAATTAGGCATATGTTTGTTAGAGCCATCTAGTATAACAAGTCATAGCCAAACCTACCTACATGGTACCATGCCTAAGTTTGATCATCATTGTATATCATCTCCATTAGATCACCTACCTCCTCACCCTCTATTTGATATACTACGTCTCCTCAAATTGGTAGACATGTGATCCTATGCACATCCTCTGGCAGGATGGTGATCTCTCCAGTTGGTAGCCAAAGCGTGTTCATCATAGGGTCCCATCTCTTAATGAGCATGATGATCATTATAGGGTATCATGGTAGATGATGATAATGTTACATCACACCTAAGCCCACATCCTCCATGTACCACCACTCCTCCACAATCATGGCATCTCAGACCTCTGCAAAGAGAGTTGGCACCTAGTCTCTCAGCCTAATCTTCTCTCTAGCCTGCAAGCATAACATACAACACTAAATTTTTAGTGTTTCACCTAAAATTAAGTACTAAATTTTGACCTACCCTTACCCTACCCCATTTCCATTTCACCCCATCCCCCTATCCTAGCTAGGCACATATATATCACTCAACTACCATGCCTCAAAAACATACATTTTTACACCTCTACCTAAGTAACACAGATCAACAAGCAACCTCAATCCATACCCTTAACTGTCAATGTTTCCTTAACCATCACCAGTTACCTAAGGCCAGTTAGCCCCTTAGGTTTGACCAATGATGGTCAAGTTGAACCATCACCGGTCACTATCTCTACCCTAGTGGCAGAGACTCCAATCCTAGACCTCCTAAATTTAGCCATGCAAGTATCCAACCTATCTAAAAGACCTAATAAACATAAATATTTTTTCAAATATGCCATCGTTAACCCCCCATTTTAGAATAAAACACTACCTAAACTTGATTTACCTAAATTTCAATCTTACCCAAACCCCACCCAATCCCTAGCTAGGGCTTTTACAAGAAGAAAGCCTAAATAGAAAAATCCCTTACTTTTTTACAAAAAAAAAAACCCAATGTACCTATCAATTTTAAAAACAAAAAAACACCCCATACCTCATTCTAAGAGCATTTTCATGGCTGCAAGCCTTGCCCAACCACTCCACCACATCCTCAACTTGCCTTCATCCTCTCGATCCTTGTTTGACAAGTACACCACTAGCTCACTTCTACCTTAGAAACCTCAACCCACCACGCACAAAAATCACAAACAAATCAGTAGAGCACAAACATAAAAGTCAAATATGTGAAAATGACATTCACTTTTTACTTTTACCCTAGTGGATTTTAGGGTTTTACCTTGACCATCACTGGTCAGGTTGACTGGTACAGGTCAACCTTTGGGACATTCCTTTAACCATCACCAGTCAAGGTCCCAACCTTACTTTTTAGCACCTACCATCAACCATCCTAGTGGCTCAGTCATATCTTTCCCACATGGGAAGAACTACATTTGGCCTGAAGTTCTATTGGATATTGCATTTGCATAACTATGTAGGCAATGTCCACATGCTTTAAGCACATGGAGTCAACTCGACCATGACCACTAACCTTATCACCTCATCGATGGTTTATTTTGGCCTATTTGGCATGCAACTTTATGACACTTTTTTTCTTGGTCCCTTGATCGTAGCAACAACATTGCCATGTTGACCTTTTATATTTTATGCCACCTCACGCACATCGACCTACTTATGTCTCAATGGGAGCACTTCCTACCTTAGATACCCATGACACTTGAACCATGTGTTTTCCTCAAAAGCACTTCCTACCTCAAATACCTATGACACTTGACCCATTTATGTTTTCCTCAGGAGCACTTCCTGCCTTGGATACCCATCAAATACACAAAGATTGCTTAGGAGACTTACGTTTATGAGTGTTCCTAGCCACCATGCCTATAGGCAGTCATGCAATTCACTTATCACTTATCCTCCTTAGCACCAACCCTTACTTTGTATAAACATTGGCAACCTAGTCTATGAGTGATATTGGCTATCACACCATTTTATCACATTTTATGCGTAAATTTGCATTACACATGCCTAACCCTTATTTTTATCACCTACCTCGTGACCTACCATCTACCTGTTATCAAACCCATACCCACCTATGTTTCACCTCACCATCTCCCAATTTGAGGGGGCAACACCTCCTCCTACTCTCAGGCCAAGCAGATCTAAATCCAATCTCCATTTTTGTTTTATTTATCATTCACGCAAGACACATAACAAAAAGGGGTAAAATGTAGACATCAAAAATATGCACACCTATGATTTTGAATGTCAAAAATACCCCTAAACCTAGCCTAATTACCTAATCCAAAGTCAAGTTAGTCACTTGGTTGGCTTAACTCACCTTTTAACCCATCTTAACCTATCTTTTTCCCAAGTCCTTGATCGATGATGGTTAGGGTAACCAACAATGGTCACCTTAACTGATGACAGTCAAGTTGGATAGCTAGGAATCAGCATGCAGCCTGCATGCAAACCATTACCTTGTTTTTTTAAATATGGTAAACTAAATCTAGTTATGAGCCCTTTATATGGATGACTTATATTTAGAAGCCTTCTTCCAAACCAGTTTGGATAACCACTTCTACCTCTTACTTGTGCCTATAAGAGAGAGAGGCTTGGGAGGTCAAACCATCTATAATTATTATCAAGGACTCTTTATAGCTAGAATCTCTTTTTGTAGGTTAATCCATATTATTGAGTGCTATCAACCATCACATAGGGATCTTACTTTCCATCAACTCTCTGGTAAGCTCCCAAGTATTGTTACACTATCAAAATCAACCCATATTCTACCAACAGGGAAATCCACATCAACCAAACACCAATTAATTTTTGGTAAGATAAGTATTTATTTTACTGTATTATTTTACTAGGTTCTCATTCTAAGCCTAAGTTCTCCTAGAATCCACTTTCCAGATCCCATTAATTAGAAAATCCAAACCCCAATTTCACTTCCAAATTAACTAGCAGGCAACTAGTGATGGTTATCCTCAATTAGAGATGGTCACCTAACTGGTGATGGTTACCCTTGATCGGTGATGGTTGCATGATCAGTGATGGTCACTTGTGGAACCAAAAACTAGAAAACTTATTTGACCCTCTTACACCCAACCAAATTCACTTTTCTATGTTCCTGCCTATCTGTAGGCCCCTTTCTAATTTTTTGAGGCACACCTCGACCTATTAGCACTAGTAATAATCAGTTTATCACTAATTAGATCATTTCTAGTCTCTTTTTTGAATAAGTTTTTCTTGTATTTGATTTCAGTAATCTTCTAAAATTGATGTAAGCATCTTCTTTCTAGTTTATCAACTTAATTATTTAAAATAGGTGGCTTGAAAATCCTTAAAGAAGATCTCACTTTCATGATCTGGCTCTCGTTAGGCAATCCACTTTACAGTCTATCTAACAAAAAAGTTCAATTTAGTGTTTTTTTATCTGTAGGTCTTCCTCCTAAGCCAAAGAGGAGCTCTCACAATCTTCTAATTCAACGCGTGTACAAATAAACAAGTATTCCTACCACAACCCATATTGATTTTCTTTTCTCTCCTTTATAACTTAAGTGCAAATTTACATGAAACACTGAGTATGAAGCCCTAGTGATAGGCCTTCAGACTGTGCTAGCCATAGGAGTCAAAATGATCAGCATATTTGGTGACTCTCAGCTTGTGTTTAATCAAATTAATGGCTCTTACCAATGTAAAAATGATGTTTTATAATAGTACAAACAACTAGTTGACAAAATCTTATCATCGCTTGAACATTACCACATCCAGTTGACCTCACGATCTACCAATAAGTTCACTGATACCATGGCTTCCCTTGCTCCTCAAATATTGTATGCACCCTCTGACTCTAAGTTATCCATCATTATCCATATACTTACCTAACCTTCCTATGTCAAACTAGATTCTCCCACCATTTTCAATGTGGAAGAGACCCAACCTGACCTTTGGTATCAACAAACCTTCGACTACCTTAACCTTGCCATCATTAATTCTAACCTTTTCAGGAATGTTCAAAGAGAATTTATCTAGAGAACCTCACATTATACCATTATGGGAGGAATTATTTATAAACATAGCTTTGATGGCCTCCTCTTTCGTTGCCTACATAATCATAAATCCTCCTACGCTATGAAGGAAACACACAATGGTATCTATGGGAGACATTTTAGTGGCCTCATTATGGCTAAATGCATCCTTCATCTCAAATATTACTAGCCTACCCTTAACCAAGACTATTATGATTATGTGAATAAGTGTGTCAAATACTAACAACACGCCAATTTACATCATGCGCTTATCCATATTTTTCAAGTTTCCACTAATTTCTATCCCTTTTCATAATGGGGTCTAAACCTTATTGGTGAAATTAACCCCCATTCTTCATAGCAACACCATTCTATCATCACTACCACTAAATATTTTACCAAATGGGTAGAGGCTATCCCTCTAGTCTCAACCAAAGTAGACAAGATTTTTGATTTTATCCACCATCACATCATCTACCGCTTCGATGTTCCCCACAAGATTATCATCGACAATGGTAAATATTTTAAGAAAAAACAAGTCTAGGGTCTATATGATGCATTCAGCATTAATTTAATCTTCTCCTTGTCTTATCACCCTCAAGTTAATGGATAGGTTGAGGCCTTTAACAAAAATATTAACATGTTAACTAAAATGGTCAATGAATCTAGTCAAGATTGGAATTTGCACATCCCCTTTACCTTATGGGCATATCATACTAGCATTATAACCCCTATAGGTGATACCCCCTCTTCTCTTGTATTTAGAGTAGAGGTCATCTTGCCTCTCAAATTCCAAATATCCTCTCTTCATATATCTTTGCAAGATCTCATTACTAAGGATGATTATTGTTGGCACCACTTAACCTAACTCGAACTACTTGATGAGCGTCACTTAGCATCCCTTATTTGTATTCATGTCTATCAAAAACACATTAAGCATGCCTATAAAAAACATCTTAAAGTGAAATAATTCAACATTAGAGACCTCATCCTAAAATAAAACCAACATGTCACTAATATGGAGAAACTCAAGTGGGGTAAGTTTGCTTTCAATTGGTTTGGACCCTAGATCATAACCCAGAAGTATGGATTAGGAGCTTACCGGTTGTCTTCTCTCGAAGGCCACCCAAATTCTAAGCCCTTCAATGCTTCACATATGTATCCATTCTTTTGTTAAGAAGGATAAAGTTCACCTTTTGTTTTACCTTAAGCTCATCCCTTACTTTCACATTCATCTTCTTATTTTAGGGGGAAACTGATTAAAATTGAATCATGTGATTATCTATCATAGTCATAGCCTAATATTGAATAATGGGTACCATGGCTTGATTCTCATGGTACTTTTCACCAATTTATTGGGACAAATTCCCATGGTCATTTTCACCTAAAACTCTTTACACCTAATTGGCCTTTTGTGCTTCTAGTTTTGTCTTCATAAAGGTGAACCCTTAAGCCTATATAAGCATGTCTATGTTAAGCAAAATAAAATAAGCAAAAAGCAAAATCCAAACCTATAGCAATCATGGGTCATTCCTATCATTCACAAACTACTCCCTTGAAGGAAATTTGCATAAGCATACTAAAATTACACAAAAATAAGCTTAGACCACTCCTTTAAAGGATGGTTGAGTAAAGCATTTGTTAAAAGCATAGTAATTTCTTGGAAGCTTCCCACATCGATCAACTTCCCATATACAACAACAAAGCAAAAGACCCATTTTCAAAATCACAACAAAAGCAAACTAATTTTGAAAGCCATAATCAATTCTCATATGGCATAATAAGGTGGAAACCGCAATCAATTTTCACAAGTAGACTTCCCGCATCGATCAATCTACACTTTGTATGATAGAGATGTGTCTATACTAACTCTTTGGGCACCTAAAAAAGAGGCATGCTAGTTTCATAAGAAGGTTCCATTTTCATCCATATCCCTTTTATGCATTATAACCAAGGTATTTTGAGTTTACTTAACATTCTGTGGAAAAGACACCTTTTTACCAACTAATGAGCGCTCATGCAAATAATTTGAAGGGATTCCATTCATTAAGCCAATCCAACATCAGTTTTGTTCTAATCCTTGTCAAAGAAGAAGCATCATGCCCTCTTTTTATCCTATCGTGACTAGTTGATATTTTCATTTTGGAATTTGTCTCTTGATTATATTCTTTATTCTCCCATCAAGTGTTGCTAGTTAGATTCCCTCATGTGTTTTACCCTAAGCAAGATAACAGAAACCATAATCCTAAAAAGCATATCTATGTATGTCAAGCAACATCATAATCATAATCATAACCATAATAAGCATAATAAAACTACAACATCTATGACAAATAAAGGAATAAACCATTTTCCACCACATGTTTAAATCTAAATAATGAAACATATACTCATTATAATCTAGCATGTCATAAGCAACCAGTAAGCATAACCACAAATCCAAACCATCTCATGCCTAGCTAGGTGAGTCTACATTAGTGTTTAACATCCACAACATAAAAATAGTCCATAAGAAATCTAACATCACATCATAAGCCTTAAACATCAACGTAAATCATACACCATGAGCATTAGCTATAAGCAAAGAGCATATATATATATATATATATATATATATATATATATATATATATATATATATATATCATAAGTCAAATAACATAATAATGTGTACAAGCAGATAGACATGTCTCTCTTAAAATGTACATCTCACTGCATCAGTTCATAGACCAAAATCAAAATGATATACAATAATATATAAAATGTATGAACTATGTCATGCCCCTGGGGCACCACCATCTCTTAATGCACCACTAGGTCCCAATACCTATCCACTTATAGCAGTTGTTTGTCCACCTACAGATCTTACCCACTACCCTAGTGTAGCCACACTAGCATACCTTCTAATCTCACTCTATACTCACCCTATTGAGGCTCATCAAGACACTGACTCAGAACTATAACCTCATAATACCATAGCTCGTCAACTGTAGCTAAGTAGCATGCCATGGTAATGGTGCCTGGTGGTCCTGTGGGTGTCACTACTCCTCTCTACCTCAGAGAGTCAGTCTCTTATGTAAACAAGGTGAGTGAATCCTGTGGTTGGTCTCTATCACTTTTAAGAGTCATAACCTGACCCTATAAAGTGGCTACCTATCCCTGTAGTGTTGTCACCTATGACTATGTAATGGCTAGTGCTACTCTTGCCTATCTATTAGGGCCAACCCCTGAACCTATTCCCTTTAGCCCCCTCTTCCAATTGGATCCACATCCATAGGCCCCCTACCACCATCACCATTACCAATATCTACCACTAAATATAATGCCTGGTACCATGCCATGTACCCATTTATAAAGTTGACATCATCTCTTTGTGACCTAGTTGGCAGTTCCTCATGATCTAGCAATGTCACCTTGGGATGTGGCTCTAGTAAAAATATCTTTGAGTCCTCACACCTATACCTTGGAAATGCACATGGAATACACTATACAAGGCTGAACTATCTACACACCTTATCAAATGGGATGAGCTCTGCCTCTCCATATCTCTGGCCGAGAATCCACATGTAGCTCTGTAAAGACAATGTCTACCTCCTATAGCCTAGCCATATTGAAAACTAAACATAAGGCCTCCAAGTGATATCTATAATCACTAGGGCACCTAGTACACTCCTAAACCAATCAATGTCATGGGATCCTCCCCCTGCACCTGAAGTAGGGAAGTCACCTCTCTATTGCATGAACCTAACTGAGAAATCGAGCTATGTATCCTACCCACAGTAATCCCACTAGCTTCAGTACCCATATGTGTTTGTATGTGCAGCAATGTAAAACTAGGTTAACACTAATACCATAACTCTTGTGGTCCCATAGTTCCTTATATATCTATACCGATAGAATAGGTACCCAACTAAACATGGTTTGTCCTAGTAGTAGCTCGACCAGTACCCCCAATAGTAAATATGGGAACCTCCCATTACTCAATTCAAGAAGAGCAAAGTAAAATATGACCATCATAATCATCATCAAAATTCTCCTCTCACTTGGAGGCCTCACATACATTGTGTTGTATTTGAAACCACTATCATGCCATTAGACTCAATCACTATCATCTCCATACAATAACTCGATGTGATCCTCCCACTCCTCTCACTCTATGTGGTAAATAGGATCACCCCAAAATGGAAGCTATGTGATCTTATATACATCCTCAAGCAATATCATCATCTCTCTAGTCGGTAGTAAGAAGGTGTTTGTAGCGAGATCCCATCTCTTGATGAGTGTTACAATCATAAAGGCATTTTGAGGCACATGTTGATAATGCCTCATCACTCTAAACCCAACCTCCTTCATGTGGGCCTAGTTGATTGGGGTCATCCCCTGGTGGATCTTTATGAAGATAAGCAGCACTCAATCCCACATCTATATCTACTCATTGGCCTGCACTAATTTGGAAACACATCTTAGTCTCCTACACCATTATTACCTACCCTACCCTATCTTACCCTTTAGGAAACCAACTTATTTCTCTACCCATCTTACCCATATACCCAATACTTGTCAAATTATACGTAGCAACAAACATTTAAATGTACCTTAGCATTTAAAACTCCTTTCCAAACAACTATCTTTCTCATTAGGTGAGTCGATCACCGATAGTCATGGTGACCATCCATGATCAAGTGTCCTTAGCTTTTATTGGCATTGATCATCGATGGTCATTATGGGTGTTCCACTAGTGGAACACCCAAAACCTTAACTACCTAAAAAATCCCTCAAACCTACTCAATATTTCCTATATTCCAACCTAATACCTACCAACACCCTAACTACCCTACCCCACCCTAATAATTTCTAATTTTATTGCAAAAATTCACCCAAATCCTACCTAGGGCAAAAACCTAAATCCTACCCCAGTAGAATAACTACCAAAACAATTGCATCAACATTTTCAAAAACTTAAGCTAACCTATCGAACTAAGGGCATACCCAACCTCATTTCATGATCGCTACCATGAAGTCAACCATAGACTTGCCTGTCCTCATCTATGTTTGCATGCTCCCTGCATCCTTGCTAGTCCCCTAGGTCACCTCAGTCCACCCCAACAAACTCTCACCCACTATCAAGTAAGCCTTCAACACTCACTTTCACTATAAAATGACAAGCCCCAGAGCTCCAAGTCAATAATGCCAAAAGTAAAAATGAGCTAAAAGTGATTCAATTTTCACTTTTACTCCATGGACTTTTAGGGTTTCGACCCTAACCATTGATGATTAGGGTGACCATCAAGAGTCGCCCTTGAGCACCCTGACCATCAATAGTCAGGGAGCTCACTTTTTTTCTCTTAAGTTGAGTAACCATCTTTTAGCCAAATCACATCAACTAACCCACCCATGGAGACTCCCTTCTCCACCTACCCCATCCACCTCATCACCTCGCCATTGGTTCATTTTTGGCCCAACTAGCATACATTTTTAAATGACTTTTACCTAGTCCTTTAACCATAGTGATAACATTTCCATGTTGACCTTTTTGAACTTACACCACCTCGTGCTTACCTGACCCATTTTTGTTTTCATCAAGAGCACTTCCTGCATTAGATACCCACTAAAAAACCAACCCTATTTAAGAGACTTGATAGGAATAACCTGATCAGTTATGCTTAATGTTGTGGTCTATTTACCCTATCACCAATCCTTCTAGAGCCAACCTTTATATTTACCAACTATGGCAACCTAGTCAATGCATGATCTTAACTATTGCATCTTTTATCACACTTTGTGCACCTGTATGCATTTAAATGCCTAACCTATCACCCACCTTCATGATGTTCACCTTTGTCATCACCCTTCATCCACCATATCAAACCTGCACCCAATTTTATTTTATTTCTTCAACTCCTAGTTTGAGGGGGAACACCTCCTCTCATACTTAGGGTAACTAGACCTTTGACTTGTAATCTGTTTTTATTTTATAGATAAAAATGTAGACACCAAAAATTCACACACCACAATTTTAAATGTGAAAATCCCTTAGACTACCTTAGAACCCCCCTTGGGACCAATCTGACCCCTCAACCCCTAACTAAGCCTAACCCATGATCAATTTGCCAAACTAGCTTAACCTAGTTTTTACCCACTTTGACCCTTCACCCTTAGCTATCGATGGTCAAAATGACCATTGATGGTCACCTTGACCATCAACAGTTAGGGTTCACTGACCCAACCACTAACATGTAAGTCACCCTACCTTGCTTTTTTAAAAATAGCTCATCTAAATTCATGTGCAAACCATTATATGCATGAGTTATAATTAGAAGGCCTAGTTAACATCTTGTTGTAACTCTCTTGCCTTACCTATAAAAAGAGAGGAGTAAGAAGGTGAAATATCATATATAATTATTATCAAGAGCTTGTGCATCCATAATTTCTTTATTTTATAAGTCAATCATCATCAACAATCTAGCGATTTAGCCATCACATCAGAAAGCCAACTTGTTGCCACAGCGATGCCAAAGTGCCAAGTACAGTTACTCTACCGAAATCATGTCAAGATCCACCAATAGATGAACTACCTCAATCAACCACCTGATCAGCTTTGTGCAAGATAAGTATTTATTTTATGATATTAATTTACTTTATTTACCTTTTGTACTCAGTCCAAAACCAATCCATCTCCCAGAATCCAACCTTGTGATCCTACCAATTTGACTATTTACCAACCCAAATCTATACATAGTAATCATCAATAGTTGTCTCAACCATTGATGGTTTATCTAACCATTGACGATTGGCTTGACAATTGATGGTCACCCCAACTACTGATGGTTATTATGGTAAAAAATAATAGCAAGTTATTTTCACCCTTTAACCCCCAACCAAATCCAATTTTATGTACCCCTTCCTATTTATAGACCCCTGCCTAATTTTTTGAGATAGACCTGAGCCATCTAACACTAGTATTGATTTACTTATCATGGTATTAATTATTTCTATTCTATTTCTTTAGCAAGCATTTATTGTATTCAATTTCAGTACCTTTTGATTATTGATGCAAGTACTTTCTATTTTTTATAAACTTAATTATTTAAAACATGTGAATTGACAGCCCTCAAGGAAGCTCTTGCTTTCGAGATCTAGCTAGCTCTAGGCAATCCACTCAGCTATCTATCTAATCAACTAATTTCTTTAGTGTTGTCTTATTTACAGTTCATCTTCCCAAGCCAAAGAGGAGTTCTTCACAATCTTTTGATTCAATGTGCGCACAACCAAACAAGTTTTTCAGCCATTCCCATATTTTGTTTTTTTTCTTTATTTTTTGAAATATAAGTTGAAATTTACTGAAACACAATCAATCATATTTTCCTAGGCTCCAAAAACCTCACTCGTTTCTCCAAAATTTTGACAAATAATATTGATCTTATTCCTTAAAACCCTAGCTAGCTTAAAACATCTTGAAAAACATTTAAAATGAGGGATTCATTTAGGGTCATGTGTTACTTCATCATTAATAGGCCATTGTTCTAGAAAAAGTTTGGAAAACAATACTCATTGCAGTTTAACAAGTAATTTTGTGGATGCAAGCCCTAATCCCTATATGACATTTCACTAACATGAACAAGGGTTGCAATGTAATATGAAGACTCAAATCTTGAATCAAATTCATCCCTAAGCACTTCAACTCTTATTTTTCAACATAATATAGAATTATGCTTATCACTCTTGACCTTGGCATTTAATTTTTATATTCATCTCATCTCTTGATCTATATGCACAAATACACTTGTATATTTATCAAATTATCAAATTAAAATTAGGGTTGTATTGTTGCACAAGTTGGCACACAATAGGTGGGAAAGGCCCAAAAAAGAAACACAATACATGGGAGACCCAAATGAAGGGTTAGAAGGGCCTACATACAAAGAATCCGAGAACATAGTGGTATAATCTTGGTAGATTAGAATTGAATTTCTATGTTCCTAGTATAAACCCCAAAATAAAATAAAATAAATAGCAGAGAAAACTTGTGGAAGGGGAAGGAAACAAAGTCCTAGAATACAAGAAATGTGTCCTAATGAGAGCCAAGTGAATTGATAATCAATTAAGACACAAGAAACCTAGAATAAAGTAATTTGAAAATTAAAACTACCCTAGACCAAAAGTAGATGTGTACATAATGTCCCACTTTAAAGTGTGTGCATATAACAACAAAATAAACATGCATACCTCATAAAAGATGCTTTGATCATCAAAATCTATAAGAATTTTTGAAATAACTATAATAATAATAATGAATTGATATTTAAAAGGAAAAAAATATTATGTGCTTCCCACCATGAAAATTCATTAAATTCTTGGAACGAAGATCCACTCTCTTATGTCTAGGATATGGAAACTTGTGCCCCTGAAAACATATTGGAAACATATGCAAATGAATCGGTATCTATAATAACCAAAGAAATTGTTTAAATATAGAAACGAAAATGAGGGTAGGAATGAATACATATGGTTATGTTGAAAACTATAAAGCAGCCTCTGGTAAAATCCATATCTCATAATCTATGTTACAGTTGACTATGTATGCATCTTGTGAGGAGACCAATTGAAGTATGTTGTGTGCCACCATGAGATTGATTTCATGAGAGGCAGAAAGGGATATTATAATATGTACCACCATGTGATTGCATCAATATTATAAATCAAGGATAATATGGTGTGTACCACCATTTGATTGCTTCTATATGAGGGAGCATAGAGAATATGTTGTCTACCATCATATGATTGATTTCATAAGTGGGAATAAGGGAGAGTATGTTGTGTACCTTCATGTGATTGGAGATAAAATAGGTAGATCACATGCCATCCTTTTGAGGTGTGAAATCAACCTATGAGTCACATATCTTAAAATAAAGGGATTAATCTTACCACATGTAAGATAGAAAAATAAAGTATTGATGAATAATCATAAGAAGATAACATCATGAAGGCATGTATGTCATATATAAATGACCCCAAATGGAATCAAATTAGAATCTATATAAGAGCAAGTATAGTGTGATCCCAAGTGATTATGAGATAAGCAATGTAAACTTAGTAACAATATAATGCCCATCATGGACAACTTATAAGCAATCTAAGCATAGTAGAGATATGCCCTTATGGATAAGATATAATTTGGCTTTAGAATAGGATATACACTAGTTGAATAATTCAGATTAATAAATATAACATTCAAGTATAAATTTGAATGTATAATATTGAAATTGATTGCAATGATTTGATAAGTGATATATATTAAATATAGTAAGTACAGGAAAGGAATGAGTACTTAGCTTTTCTAACTGACTGCCTAGTTGAGAGTGTGTTCTAAAAATGGAAATCAAACTGAAGCAGGGCTGTAATTTGTTCAATTAAAATATTTGAATTTTTGTCTATATAAGGTTGGTTTTATCAAAAATGGGTCAGTATGGATTGCAAATACTAACTTGAGTGGTATGTAGTGCCTTGTGCTAAAATATGTGCATGCTTGTAGTGCCATGTATAGTCATCTTCGCATATCTCTGAAAGCTTTGTACGTGTAATGATGAATCTTGATGATGTGTGCAACTCTAAAAATCAACCTCCTTCACCTTAAAACCCTAGGTATGCCTATAAGGGCTAGAAATCTATAAATTGTGAGAAAGTGTAATGTGTTGACTAACCCCAATCAACCTCTTTTGATGATTGATCATTGTCTACGTATCCAACATTCCAATGAGGGAAATCAAGTTACATGTAGTATTCCCACCTATTGTGAATGTGTTCATTTGTTGTATATATGCAGTTAATGATTTGACTTTGATACTTGACAATGTTTGCTTTAAGTTAGATTTGATATGCTTCTTACTTGGCTTGTGATTGTTCCTAGTGATATATTAGTAATTTAGAAATAATAAGGTAAATTTGCTCAATATGCAATAGTGTACAAATGTATCCTAGATAAGTGTCACTATCAAGTGAGGGATTGATTTGTATATATGTGAATCAATTTGGATAATTTCTCACAGCACCAACACACTAAATAGATATGTCAACCCTAAATAAAGATTTGATTTTAAAAAGAATCATTTATTGGGATAGGGTTGGTAGCATCCGTTTGGGATCGATATCGATTGGCAACACTGACCTAGAATGACATTAGTTGACCCATGTAAAGGTGGACTAAACAAAAGGTCTAGATATATCTATGCAAGATAATAAGCAAGTTTGAAAAATAGTGAAATTCTTATTGGGGTATAATAGTAAAATAGAAAGATTGAACTCATAAGATAGCATGTAGGTGTGAAAGAATGGTAGATTATGTCCATATTTGTGTGCACAAGTCATGTGGTAAATATGTGTCAATCTTGTCATTTTCAATTACTTAAAACTAGATTTTAATATTTACAAATACATCCATTTTATTCTAGTAATGAAATTGCTAAAGTAAAAAAGAAAAGATAGACTTGATAATGTAAAACACACTTTGTCTTTGGTAGGAAACTTCAATCATGCAAGTCACTCAATAGAAAAACTTGTAACAAACATGTAGTAGTCAATGTCCATGGATTGATATTTGAAATTTGACCCTGAAATTTGAAAATCAAAAAAGAATGGAGTGTACATAGGTGAAACCCAAATTGCCCTTGCAACTTGTTAGAGATATTTTCTTCCTTGTTGAAGCATTGAAGAAATGTGATTTCTGATGAAGCACTTTGATATTAGTTCCTCTTTTTGAACCATGGAGAAACTTTGCTTCCTTGTTGAAGCACATGGAGGGTTGGAGTGACTCTACCCAAAATTAGTATAACTATGCAAGCCCTTGAGTTGGAGAGATGTATGCCCCAACCCTCATAAATGTGAGGAGAAGTCTACAATGTACTAACCTAAATAACTAAACAAAAAAGAAAGGGGAATCACATGATAGGTTCACTAAAATTAAATACTAAATCAACCATTATAGATGGCTTACAGATTCAATTGTATAGTTTGGCTCATGTTCACTCAAGTTCACTTCATGTAAAGCAAATGCATAATTGAAATACAATGAATTGTGTTCATACATCCATCATGAACGTGGATTTGATTGTATAGTTTCACTCAGGTTTGTTTAATATAAAATAAAATGCATGATCGAAAAAGAATGAACAGTGTTGATGTCCCCATCATGCCCTGGAATTTTGATAAGTGTGAAGTCAAATAACAACCAATTTAATTCATCTTATAAATTGTATTATTTTTTATATGCATGAACCAGTATCATGCCTCATGAATCTCAGTGTGTTACGTATGTGCATAAATTATTATCATGTCCTTTGAATATGTACCAATTGATATAGAATGCCATGCATCTATATATTGAATTTGAAAGCCTATATATCAAATATATGTATATATAAAAACATGTAATTCATGCTCTTTTAAACTACATACATATGTTCATGCATATGCACTCAAATGTGTATGAATATGTACTCAAATATCTGTAAATTGAGTGCATATACATGGTATATACCCCCATAAATTATATTTATGTATCAATATTTGTTATGTGACTGCACCAAATGATATCTAAACCATTCTAAATCTTTAAAATATGTATTTTAATCTGATTTTTTGTTCATTAAAATTTGTGCCTTTATCACAAGCCCATTGTAATGTCACCCTTTTGAGATGAGGGATGTGTCATTTAAGTCACTTATCTCAAAAGAATAATTCATTGTACTATTTTGTATATAAATATAACATCATGTATTATTATGTAAACATATATAGAGTATGTCATCATAGTAATATATATGTCCAAAGGATATAAGCATCGTGTCTAGATGGATGTATTAGTGAAACATGTAGCAGTAACCATCATTAAATAAGACTACCCCATAAAAAATTATATGATATAAATCGTGGCATCCCTCAATGTTAGCAAGCTCAACAAACTTATAAGTTAATGTTACACATAAGGCCAAGGGCCACATACAAAGGACATGAAAATGTTGCAATAAACAAAGGACATAAAAATATCATATCAAACAAGGTCAAGGACCGTACACAATAACCTAATATGTAAGAGAGTAACAACATCAATGAAATATAAAACAAACAAGACTAATCTACATAATTCAAATATATTAATGTCACATCATAGTATAAAAGCATATCCAATATGAATAATTAACAAGACATGTAAACAATCTAGATAGTTCAATATGCTAAAAAGTTATAAAAATATATACCATGTAATAATAGAACCGATAAGATTAGATGCCCTCAATTATATCAACTACTAAATATATGATAAATAACATATGCAAATAGTGTACTCTAGTAATTATGTCATGTTCAGGAATTGAGTTTAATTTTTTTTAATATTTTAATGTTTTTATATTTTTGAATTATTTGTATTTTTTGAAAACGTGGTAACTGATAATCCCATCAATGGAAGGACAATGGGGAGACCCTATATCGATGACCAGTGTAAGGGTCATCTATCATGAGCAAAAGGTATTAGATGCAGGGGTGTCAAAATCTGATAATTTGCGTTATATAGAACCTATCATGATCACTGCTAATAGAAATGTATATGGTGGGTAATCCTATAAGGGCAAGGACTTTGTGAGGTCTAATGTATAGTAATAAAATGTCTCACCACCTATGTTCGCTATGGAACAGATGCAGGAGCATCCTAAGGGAAATAGTAATCTTGCATCACCCAAAAGCATAGTCACTCATCTCAAAAATAAATCCAACTTTGTCGATGCATAATCACACGATGCAATGTTTTGGGGAAATTTCTAGATGACACAGAAGCCCACTTGCATGGAGGATAGATGGTTGAGTTGCTCAAAGGGTTGTAAAATAAAAGGCTATAAGTTTGGAGATCAAAGGCAAATGCAAAGGAGTCAAACCTTCAGGGGGTGCAAAGAATGAAACAAGTCAACTCATTTCTAAGGAATCTAGTACACCAATCAATGCACAAGGAGAAGAATCTAAGGTAAGGGCACACAGAAGTTCTATGTAGAGTATAGGGAGAGAATTAGATGCCCATCACCATAAAGTTTGACACTTGGCCTTTTATAGGTTAGGAGGATACTATCGTTGATGCAACAATAGGAAGACACTCAGCAATATCTACCAACAAGGATACACTTTGATGATTGTTAGAAACACATGGCTCAAAGTTTATAAACATTGAAGCTAACCATAGGGTAGGCCTACAGGTTTGTGTCGAGCCCCACCAAATATATTTTTTGACCATTTTGTGGTAGACACATCATTAACCAAATAATGAACAACTATAAAAATAGGTGTCAAGCCAACTTTTAAAACACTTGAAAAAATGAATACCTTCAAAAAAGGCTCGAACCAAAAGGGATGACTCTCGAAATACAAAGTTAGGGAGCCCAAACACAGATAAAGAGCCAAGATCTCAAAGAAGCCCTATATCCTAAAGTTGTTGGAGATATGAAAACTATATGGTTGTAAAAGGCCAAGTGCTCCAATATAAAGCTAGGAAGCTTCTAATATCCTATAAATTTTGAGTTATTAATGAAACGAGTTTAGTAATCCATTGTGTGTAACTTTGAACATTGTGTGGTGGAAGGTGTCCCTTCGTTGGGAACCCTAACTGCATATGCACCATGAACAAGTTGAATTGTTCAAGGTAGTGACTAAGGACGTGCTATAGGAGATTATGGCCTTTGTGAGCCCTAAATAACTCTAATGTGATGGGTGTTGTATAGCTTAATGTTTAGTACACCCAATTGTTTTCCTCTCAACTGGGTGTATAAAACAATCTCGCATGTGTAACCACTAACACTATATAGTGATCCTTTATGGGTGTATCAACCAACTGTGATGGTGGTGGGGGTGGGCAAATAGCATTGTGTGTAGAGAGTACTCATATTATAGACATGTAATTGTGACTACTTTGTTGTAGTGTATGTATTTGAGACATCAATGCATTGTAAATGGTACCCCACAAATATTTTGCATCCAAGGGCATCCTAACATGATGTCAAAGACCCCATTACTCTATAGAACTAAGAATTGTGTTGCTCATATGATGGAGCCCACTTGAAGAGGTAACACTATGTGTCCGAGAGTATTTTGTTTCTATCCAAATAATTCTTTAATTGTTTTTGAGGTATCTTGTAAATCATTTTGTGGGTATCCAAAGAAGTGAAGTAGTGTCATTCTGCACATGTTTTCACTTGTCCCATTATCGATTATGACACTGTATGGCTTGTTCATTGATATAGACTTGTATGAATAGTGCATTAAAATATGAATCATCTTCAACATTCTCACTATCATCAAATGTGATCCTAGGACATTGTGGTGAGAATGCATATTGTATGCATAATGTACTTTTGAAGTACCCTTAGTCTCTATCATCTTGTACTTGGACAATGGATCACTAAATATTTTCAATTTATGATTTCTATTATTTTGTGGTCTAGATTTCTCTATACATGTACTCAAAAATAAAGTTGTCATCAATAAAATCTTGTATCTTAAGTCTTAATTTTAAACATTTGTTCATACAAAATGTCTCCCAATTTGAGCTTTTGTAAAAGCATACGAGGAGGTGATGATAATTTGGAAAATTGCCTCTTCATCAACGTTGAAGTTGATTTGTAGGTTGTAATACTTACATTAACTATCATCTTTGCCTTGTTTGTTCTTGTCAATTTTTTTGACTTTGTAGCTTGGCTAAATATAATCTTGTACTTGATAAGCATTATGCACATATATATGACACAATCCTCGTAGGAGGTCGCACAACATAATTAGAGCGTGGAATGACTACAAGAATCCAATATCTCTTGCTTCCCACTCCTATGGTGATATTTGGATTACATGCAACATGATTATTGTGTAGAATCATTACAAAAATCCAGTATCTCATACTACCCAAAGATAAAGTGATACTTGGATTCGCTATTTATATGCCTCAAGGGCTATTCTTGTATGAATGCCCAAATATTATATCATAAGGATTAATTAATGCTACATCACAAACTAACTTCTTTATGAAAGGATGAATAGGATATGAGACACATTGGTGAGTGAAATGTATAGTTTTAGTGCCACAAGAACTGAACCGTGACAAACTATAAGGCTGCAAATCAATCATGGTTACCAAAAATCACTTGACAATTGCTTCAAATATAAGATTATTCATGCTTCAAATATAAGATTATTCAAAAAATCCAATCGCTACCTTTGAAACGTCTACAAATGAAAGTGTCTTTTTGCTTCAATATCTTTTGCTATTGATGCAGTCATTGTTCTAAGACAAGCAACTTCTTGTTTTATCTCTATTGCTTCCATATGGTTAGACTTTTGGGCCCTCTACTTCTACGCAAGAAGTATTTTCTATGTGTGGCATAATGAGTTCAAGTAGATGTTGATTTTATGTTTACACATAATTTACATGTCTTAGACAGTATCTAATTGTTTGGATATGCCTTTGGCACAAAAGATGTGTTTTGCTTGCCCTTCTAACTCTCCTCCAATGGTTGTTGCAAAGTGATAAGCTTCTCCATCATCTTAACCTTAGCCAACTTCAATTTAGACTTAATAAATGGTTGTGGGTCACTGCAAAACTTGAGGACTCTATGTTACTCTAATTGAAAGTGTTGGAAATATTGTCATTGATGTCAAAGGGTAATCGTGAATTTGATTGAGGCAATTAATCGTGCAAATAACAGTCATATATTTGCATAGAATTGAAGATAAATTGACTATGTCTAATAGGCTTAAAGAGATCATTATGGAGAAGGTTTCAAGGCAGTTTTTAAAGCTAAAATGGTCCCCAACCTTGGCCGAACTAATTTGGAGTTGTGACCATTTGAATGGACTTTTTCATTTGAAGAATCACGACCTTAATTTGTGTCTTTTCGTGGGTTATAAATAAGTGCATAGCGACTGGCAAATTTGGAAGTTTGAAAGTTGAAAAAATAAAAGAGCAAAAATATTTGAAAGCAGATTTTTGTGAGAATATTGAAAAGAAAAATCCAACAAGTATAAGGCAGAGCATAGCAATGAAAACACTCAAGTGTAGATCAAATCGAAAGGAGATAAAATAGTGTTCTATCATTCGGTGTGTTAACAACAAATCAGAGATAGAAGAGTGATTTTTATGAGAAGGTTGGTGTCTTCATTTTGAAGAGATTGGTGTCTCTTGCTGAGTTGGTGCTTAGCGAAAGGGGTTGGTGCCCCAGTAGGTTAGTGCCTATGAATATTTATATTGAGAAATATTTCTTCGTGGTTTTCTCCCAAAAGAGTTTCCACGTATATCCGGTGTCACTTTGCATTGTGTTATCATGTGTTGTGATTTGATTGCTTTGAATATCTTTATTGAAATAAGTAATTATATGTTAGAAAAGAAAAGAATATCTAATACTGATTCAACCCCCCCCCCCTCTCAATATTACCATGTGCTCAACAATTGGTATTAGAGCGGGTTCCTTCAAATATAGCTTAACTAATAGAAGGTAGATTGTACAAGCACACATCGTTGGATCACAAATTCAGGACGGATTTTCCACTAACAAGGCACCATTGTTTGATGGCACAAATTATGTCTTCTAGAGCATAAGAATGAAGACATATCTAATGGATCTTGGGTTTGAGATTTGGCAAGCAATGGTAACCGGGTACCAAACGCCACCAACAGACTCTAATGAAAAGAAGGCTAGCGAGAACAATGCTAAAGCAATGAATGCCATCCTATGCAGCCTTTTAGAATCGAAAATCGTAAAAGTCATGCAATGTGATTCTGCAAGAGAGATCCAGGAAAAACTTAAAACTATATATGAGGGTGATAGCAAAGTAAGACAAGCAAAACTCCAAACTCATAGGAGACAATTTGAGTGTTTAAAGATGAAGGAAGAAGAGAACATTGCAGGATACCTGTTCCAGGTTGATGAAATAATCAATGTTATTCGAGGACTTGGAGAAACCGTGGAAGAGTCTACAATCGTCCAAAACGTGTTGAGATCCTTACCGTTGAGGTTTGATGCGAAAGTCTCTGTTGTTGAAGAAATGAAAGATCTAGATAAATTAAATATGCATGAGCTACACATAATCCTCACAACGTATGAAATGAGAACTGAATCCAAAAGATCATCAAAAAGAGAAGCAGCGTTCAAAGCATCAAAGAAGGAGAAAGTCAAGGAACCTGAGCCAAGCGATAGCTCAAGCAGCAAAGAAAATGAAAAGGAGGCTCTATTCATTCGAACACTGAAGAAAGGCTCAGGCAAATATATAGGTAAGTTACCATTCAAATGTTTTAATTGTGGTAAGATTGGCCATTTTGCAGCTAAGTGCGTGGATAAAGACAATAGTGATGAAGAGGAGAGCAAACCAAAATTCAAGAAAGGGATTAAAGCAAAATAAAGATGAAGAGATTTGAGAAACAAAAGAAAAGTTTATACTCCAAGTGGAACTATAGCTCATCCAAGGAAAAAGTGGAGCTAGTGATTTTAACAATGATGATGTGGAAACATTGTTCATGACCATAGAAGACAATGCTTCCACAAATAGAAACAATTTGGAGGAAGAAGAAGACGAAGGCAAGGTAAATCTCAAAGAAAAGCTTATTTGTGCCTTAGGAGTGATAAAAGATCTTAATAAAAAGAACATAAAAACAAAAGCTTATGATTCAAAAATATAAAAAAAAAACTCAGAGCTCATAACCCAAAATATCACAAGGTCTTGAGGAATCAAAGAAGATAATTGTTGATCTGAAAGTCCAAATCGAAGAAGCAAAGAAAAGTGAAGAAGATCTAACGGATCAGGTAAAGAAGAAAGGAGAACACTATGAAAGGTATGAATCTAAGATTGTTGCTTTAAAAAGGGATCTAGAAAAGACGAATTCTAAAATAGCAAGTGACTTGAAATTTGAAAAAAGTACCCAAGTTTTGAAGAAGATTCTAGAGAGTCAAACATCACCATCTAACAAGTCAGGTATTTGGTATGAAAATGAAAAAGAGAAAGCTAAGAGTTATGTTGAAACTCTTAAGAAACTTATGAAAAAGGAGACCAAGAAGGAAGAATCCCATAATACAAAAATTAGCGCTATCAACAAAGAAAACAAAGAAGAACAAAACTTCAGGGGACCACTTGCTCTAAGATATGCAAATAAACTCAGGTTTGGTAATTATTTTGATAGATATTGTTATTATTGCAATCATTTTGGTCATAAAAAATTAGATTGTAAAAAGAGAGCCAAGGATATTGAAGTTAGGAGCAAAAACAAAGGAACCTATGGAGCTTCGAATAGAAGCTACAATTCATTTGCTCCGCTATCAAACTTTGATGAAAAAGCTATAGTCTATTACAAGTGCAACAACTATGGACATATAGCACACTATTGTAGAAGTGTTTTTGAATCTGTAAGACAAGATCAGAAGTTCAAGGCTCTAGTGATAAAGAAAAGAGAACCAACAAAGCCCTAGAAGAAGTAAGAAGAATCCATGATCGTTCAAACAGCGTTCCATGCTAGAGATGAAGAACAACAATGGTTCATTTATAATGGATGTTCGAGACACATGACTGGAGATAAGAGGAAATTTATCTCGTTAAAAAAGGTCAATGAAAGCATGGTGAAGTTCAGAGACAACACTACAACTAGAATAACAGCAAAAGGTGTGCTTAGTCTCAATGGAAGAACCAAACAAAGAATGTGTTATATGTGAAAGGGTTAAAGCATAATTTTTTAAGTGTTCGCCAAATATGTGATCAAGGACACACACTCAAGTTCTTTGTTGAAGGTTGCGAGATCAGAAAAAGAGACGCGAGAGAACTAATTGCAGATGCTCACAAGACAACAAACAATCTATACATGCTTACAGAAGTCAAAGGAGAGCAGTGTTGTCTAAGTCAAGTTGAAAGAGTTGGCTATGGCACAGAGGAATGGGCCATATAAATTTTGATAACCTTTTGAATATTAGCAAGAAATACGTTGTAATGAACATTCCAAAGATAATAAAACCATCAAGCACGCTTTGTAAGCAATCCCAGCATGGGAAGCAGACCAAGGCAAGATTCAGAACAAAAGAATATTCCACCACGAAAAAATTAAAGTTCATTCATACAGATCTATGTGGACCCAACAAAACACAAAGTATACAAGGTGAAAGGGATTTTATGCTGCTAATTGATGATTACACTAGAATGGCATGCGTTGCGTTTTTGAAAGAAAACTCTGAGGCCTTTAGCAAATTCAAAGCATTTAAAACATTAATTGAAAATGAAACCAGTTTAAAGATCAAATGCTTAAAGTCAAATAGAGGAGGTGAGTTCATGTCAAATGAATTCATTGAGTATTGTGAAGACCATGGGATAAAAAAATAGTACTCAACTGCAAGAACCCCACAGTAGAATGGGGTAGTAGAACGAAAGAATAGGACTATCCAAGAAATCTCTAGGACAATGCTGAACGAATCCAAGTTATCAAACAAATATTGGAGAGAAGCAGTCCACACCACTGTATATATCCTAAATAGAGGGTAGATCAGAGTCAACAATGACAAGACCCCATATAAGTTATGGACGAGAAAACCAACTTCCGTCAAATATTTCAAAGTATTTGGAAGTAAGTGTTTCATTAAGAGCACCGAAGATGATTTGGGGAAATTTGTCAAAGAGTCGATGAAAGAATTTTTCTGGAATATCGCATCAAAAGCAAGGCCTACAAATGCTACAATAAGATAACGCAAACTATTGTAGAAAGTATCAGTGTCAAAGTAGATGAAACTGAAACTCAAAAGGCAAATGATCCATTAGACGAACCAAATATCATTGAAGAAGAAGATGTTGAAGTAGAGACAATGGATGAAGATGAACGGCAAGACACGAGGCACCATCTCGTTTCGTTCAGAAAAACCATGCCGAAAGCCAAATCATTGGTAATATAGATGTTGGAGTATAGACCAAGAGAAAGATTGTAAAAAATTCTAAACAAGTAAATTTTTCTTTGTTATCTAAAATACAACCTAAGAATTTTTCAGAAGCAAGCCATGATGAACATTGGGTAAAAGCAATGGAAGAAGAGCTAAACCAAATTGAGAAGAATGAGACGTGAAAATTGGTACCCGAACCGAATGTGATCAGCACCAAATGGGTATACAAGAACAAACTAAATGAAGATGGTCAAGTGACGCGAAACAAGGCTCGATTGGTATGCAAAGAATATGCTCAAATCGAAAGTATTGACTTGGAAGAAACCTTCACTCCCGTGGTAAGGTTAAAAGCAATCAGAATGTTTCTTGCCTATGTTGTTTTCAAAAACTTCAAGGTATATCAAATAGATGTAAAATTTGTTTTTCTGAATGGTAAATTAGAAGAGGAAGTGTACATCGAGCAGCGAGAAGGATTCCTTCTATCAGAAGATAGCAAATATGTATGCAAATTGAAGAAAGCCTTGTATGGATTGAAGTAAGCCCCCAGAGCTTCGTATTCAAGACTTAACAATTATCTACAAGACCAGAGATTCAAGAGAAGATTTGCCGACACCAATTTATACATCAAAATTGAAGGTGAGCATCAGTTAATTGTTGTAGTTTATGTTGATGATACAATCATTGGAGGAGGTAGTGAGAAGTTGTCCAAAGGATTCACAAAAGATATACAGAAAGAATTTGAGATGTCCATGCTTGGTGAGCTATCATTTTTTCTTGGACTACAAATATATCAGTCCAATAAAGGAATATTCATCTCCCAAACCAAGTATGCTAAAAAAATGTTGAAAAATTTTGGAATGAAAAACCGTGCACCGATTGGCATGCCTATGGCTACAGAAAACAACTTGAGTAAGGATGATGAATCATCGAATACAGATCAGTCCCTCTATATATCAATGATTGGCAGTGCTTTGTACATAATGGCATCCAAGTCGAATATCATGCAAACAGTGGACATGGTAGCACACTATCAAGCAACGCCTAAAGAAACACGTGTGCAAGTTATGAAGTGGATATTTAGATATCTAAAGGGGACCTTGAACTATGTATTGTGGTATCCTACAAGGAAAGATTTCACTTTGGTAGCATATACAGACTCAAACTGGGCAGGATGCCTAGATGACAAAAAAAGTTCAAACGGAGGAGCATTTTTCCTTGGAGATAGCTTAGTGTCTTGGCTATATAAAAAGCAGAATTCAGTTTCCTTATCCACCGCAAAAGTAGAGTACATAACAACAGTATTGTGTTGCACTCAAATTCTTTGGATGAAGCAAACCCTTAAAGACATCAAAGTAGAATATAATCATCCAATTTCAATATATTGCGATAATACCAGTGCTATCAGCATCTCAAAGAATCCAGTGATGCATTTCATAACAAAGCACATTCCAATCGGATACCATTTCCTAAGAGAGCAAGTTGCAGAACAACAGGTAAAATTGGAATATATTGCCACCACAAAATAGATAATAAACATTTTTACCAAGCCACTTGCAAAGAACACATTTGAATACCTACATGAAATGTTGGGAGTAATCTCTTTTGCTTCCTCCCACTAAAGGGAAGTATTTATTAAGGGGGAGCTAAACATTGTATTATCTAGCCCCTGAATAGTTCCTTTGCCATTGATGTCAAAGGGGAAGAAGTGCGGAAAGAGGGAGTCATAAAAAGGGGGAGCTACAACAAAAAAGATCTCTAACAGCGAAAACAGTACGACAAAAGGTAGCAAATTCAATGTGTGATTGCCATCAATGACAAAGGAAGAGATTGTTGAAAATATTGTCATTGATGTGAAAAGGTAATCGTGAATTTGATTGAGGCAATTAATCGTGCAAATAATGATCATATCTTTGCGTGGAATCAAAAATAAATTGATTGTCTAATGAACTTAAAGAGATAATTATGGCGAAGGTTTCAACGCAATTTTTAATGCTACAATGATCCCCAACCTTGGCTGACCTGATTTGGAGTTGGACCGTTCAAATGGACCTTTTCGTTTGAAGAGTCACAACCTTAATTTGTGACTTTTTGTGGGTTATAAATAACTGTGTAGCAAATGGCAAATTTAAAACTTCGAAAGTGAGAAATAAAAGAGCAAAAATATTGGAAAACAATTTTTTGTGAAAATATTGAAAAGAAAAAACCAACAAATATAAGGCATAGCATAGCAGCAAAAACACTCTAGTGTACATCGAATCGAAAGGAGATAAAACAGTTTTTTATCATCCGTTGTGTTGACAACAAACTAGAGATAAAAGAGTGATTTTTATAACAAAGTTGGTGCCTTCATTTTGAAGAGATTGATGTCTCTCACTGAGTTGTGGTGCTCGACAAAAAGAGTTTGTGCTCTTGTAAGTTGGTGCCTACAAAATTGTTTTGGGTTTTCACATATATTTAGTGTCACTTTGCATTGTGTTATCTTGTGTTGTGGTTTGATTGCTTTGAATATCTTTATTGGAATAAGTAGTAAGTGTTAGAAAAGAAAAATATATCTAATACTGATTCAACCCCCCGCCCCCTCCTCCCCTGCTTTCAATATTAGCATGTGCTTAACAAAAAGGAGTCCAATTTCGCGTATAAGTCATGAAAGGCATTAGTATAACCCTAGACTATTCATGATTGCCTACATGCTTATTGTAAGGAGAAATGTAAAAAGAATCTCGTGGATTGTTATTTCATACATGTTTGGAATCAACCATTCTAAATGGCTAGTGTAAATCATATAAGATAACATTTACAAATTTGAGTGCTATCAATGCTCAAATATTTTAATCCCAAAAACTACCCAACCTAAACAAATATATATTGCATGCTATAATAATCACAAAAACCAACTAAGAAACTGCAATACTCCACAAAAACCAAACAAAATCTCAAATACATCAAACGCAGATACATGTCAAAAGTTGGAAAAAAGGAATTCCATGGAACTATAGTAATTGGATTATACACCAGCCCTAAACCATCCAAAGTTCAAATCATAACTATTAGATGGCAATTAAAACCACTAAATCTTGGTAGCAATGCAATTCCTCTATGCATCACATGATTTCCTGTACCACATCCACAACATACTTCTCATGTATGAGACAGGGAACAAACCTTGACTTTATGCACCATTTACATAACATGCTTCATTATGCATGATGCTTGATGTCATGCACCACATCCATGATAACACATGAAACATTGTGAAAATATATGCATAATAATTAGTTCTGCTCAAGTTGAACATAAAGCAAGCACTAAAGCTACAAATCAACTCATCGTTTGTATGCACTAAATATTCTTTCCCTTATGGATAAATCTTCGATATAGAATGGGCTTTCAAGGAAGGCACATCAACATGGAATCTCATGCCAAATGTAATAATATCATAAATATATTGTCACAACAACCAATTTCATAATGCTAATTATGTTTGTACCTTGTTATTTTAGACATCCCAAAATATTGAAACAAAGCATAGAAACCTCTTGCAACTTCTAGGGGTTGCTCATGCTTCTACCCACCATGCTCTTCAACCTTTTCCTATTAATACGTGTAGATCCTATGATTCACATTCTAAACTCTAACTTACTGCAACAACGTAGTTATCTAGTCACTATTCAATCTTTTTTATTGTTTCGTAATTTATTTTGTTGCTTGTTGCTTGTAGATATTGATAGGCATAATCAAAAAACAATTTGCAATACCTTCACCTTTAGTTGAAACTCATGTCCACCATACTTTTGATGTTGCACCCAAAGACCATTGCCACAATCTACTCTAAAAATCTATGCATGTTGGCTACAATTGTCACCCTTCCAAATCATTGACACAATCTACCCTTGCAAATTCGTGGATATTGGCTACATACCACCCACAACAAAATGTTGCTGATAATGCCAAGTGTACAATTGAAATTCAGTTCTAACTTTTTACTTTACTATTTACATGTCAATATGGCTCAAGGCCTTAATACTCTCTCATTGATGCGACTTTTCCACAACTTTTGAAAAACCTTACAGATGTTATGGGCACCTACAAAATATTCACAAATGCCAACAACAAAATAGCATTTAACATTATTGAGATGTTATTCCACAGCGCATAAACTAGTACAAATATTTTAAATACATCTATCTGAAATATGCCAAGAGATTACAATTCCCAGATCTTTATCTTGATTTTTCACATACCACATCAATTAATAACTTCAATACCTTCTCATCCAATTTCCCACTCACTGGTGACAAATGATATCCATTCAGCAACACCAATGCGTTGGGCTTATTAAATTCTTCGCAAGAAGAAAAAAGGGTGGAGAGGGAACGAAGTGGGGGACAGGGCGGGTTCCAAACTCCACTATATGGCCAAGATATTTCGACTTTTTGTTAGACTTCTCCAAGCAAACCAAAAAAAAAAAAAAAATCGAAGTGACGATCAAATGGATGTTAAATTTAAGGTCAAACAGAAAAGTGAACTACTCACTCTACTACACTCCACCCCACCGCTACCATTGTATAACACCTATCAATGTAACAAGAAACGATAAGAATTGCTTGGTCAGAGAAGATGATCAATTAAACAAGAAGTTGCACAGTACAACATGACTGCTCTCTAGCTATAACCAAATCAAGATGATGATTTGTTTTCAAAGAACGATAAAAAAAACCCAAAAAGATGGGCAAAACAATCTAAAGCAGAGTTAGTATTTCCAAGAGCTCACACTTGCAAACGTCAAAAATCAAGGATCGTTTGTTGCCTCCGGGCTTTAAAGAGCTTGAGAATCTGTGGAACCATACCTTAAGTGGGGAGGAGATGAAATCAGATCTGATGCGTGTTTTAATTTCAATTCCCTATCATGGTCTACTATGCTCTTGGACAATGATAAACCCTTGGCTGAGAACCTTTGCCTTCTAGCCTTTGCATCACTGCAAAAAATAGAACGTTAAAGCATTGGAAATTTGTTTTTATCATATATAGGCACTTGGACGACTCCTTGGCAACAGGTAAAATCCACCTTTAGGCTCCACTGTTAATATAATTATTATCAAAAACGTTCACTCTTAACTATTTCACAAGCTTGATATCAACCTCCAAGGTGATAGGGGTACTGACTGAAAATCCAGCAACTGTTTCTACAGTATATGCTTTCAAATGCATATAATTGATGATAACTTGGGTGCAATGGAGTTTACAGTCTAAACTTTTGACTTTGTTGTTCAGGATATGGGGGTTTTGGAAAACCACAATCAAGTGCAGAAAAGCATGCTTAGCAGCACTAACAAAATGGTTCAGTGCTGCATCACAAATTGGTTCATCTAGGGTTCCCAGCAGCCAGGCATGTCTTTCCCTGGCAGGCCTGAGAAATTGCAAAACATGTACTCTAGTATTTGCCCCAAATCCCATTCTGCACCACATAATACATCGAACAAAAAACAATGTACCGGAGTCTCACTTTTGACTCAAGGTCCAGAAGAGTAGCCAATCAGATTTGAAATACTGAATCACCAATGAAAGGCTGTTAAACCAATATCTTACTTTGGATGGATGATATCAGATCTGACTTTTCTTTTGATTCCAAATCCTTGTGGTGGCATCCTGCTCTTGGTCAGCTTCAAGTACTAGGTCACACATCAAATTACAAAACTGAAATCCCTGATGTCTCTTGCACAACTTCGAGTAACCGTCCAAAAATAAAAGACCTCTACAGTTTCCATTTATTATTACCAACCGTATTCGCAATTATATGATGATAACAACAAAATAATTGATAAGCATCCTAGAAATATATCTTCTTCCTTGGAAGTCTCTGAAGAAATGAAAACAATTGTAGACTGTACAGTGTACAACAGTCTTCAAAGAGACAAAATTGTTATCGTGAATTCCAGAAGGTGCCCATGTGGTACTCGTGAATCAGTCTTTTCTTATGTGTCCTAAGGATGGATTAAAACATAAAATCACGTAACTTAAAATTTTGTACCTTTCTCAATCTAAATATTCAAACACCATATTTTATCTCTACAAATCCTTGCTATATCTCTGACTTTCAGTGGATACAGTCTAAACATTTTATCAGCCTAAAAATTGAAGTAGCGTTGGTGATAAAACAAAAATAACTCGAAAAAAAAATCCAACTATTTTGTTGTTTGAAATTTAAATTTTAAATTCTTTTGTCGTTGGAAAATTGACCAAAAACAAAAGACAAAGGAAAAAGATTGCGACACCTAAAAACATTGAGAAAACGTAATGCAAATGTATACCAGTGGGCCTTCGGTGGACACAGTTTAAATTTTTTATCAGCTTAAAAAATGAAGTAGCGTTGGAGATAAAGCAAAAATACCTAAAAAGAATTGCCAACTATTTTTGTTGTTGAAAATTTAAATTTAAAGTCTTTTGCTGTGGAAATTTGACCAAAAATGCAAGACACAAACAAAAAATGTAATGCCCAAGAACCTTGAGAAAACGAATTGCAAATGTATATCAGTAGCCTTGGCGATAAATATATACTTGTACAAAAATTTCAGTTGCATGTCTTCACATTTTGGACATTATCATAAAAAAACGAAAATCCAGTCTCTGTTATTGTTAGTTGCAAAACCTCGGATAGAATTAGTTGTGTAAATATTAAGTATCTAGCTGCAAATAGAAAAATTATTATATGCACTGCTATCAAGTGCTTGCTCCACAAGATAGAAACATAATTAATTCATCTGCAAATTATTCACAAGTACCGAAAAACAAAGATTCCAAAATACACTGGCCATGCACGATAGAAGTAAATTAGAAATGAAAATGATCCAAAAAGACAACTTCTTTTCATAAAGGTTCCTCTGCAAAAATAATCCCAATTCAAGATAAGTTATCTCCAAAAAAGCCTAAATACACAATTATCTAACCAAAAACCGTGGATCCTTATAAAATCCTACACAAAACACAAGTCCAATCCCATCTAGACTCTTACCCAAGAGATTCAAATTAGCCATTGCTGGTTTCTTTGACAAGCTAGCAAAAAACCCTTTGCCTAGCAACATGCATACATTATTTTACACAAGCTAATGTCAAAATGCATAAGACAACATAATTTAACACAGCCTTGGAAAATGTGCTAGATTTGTAATAATGAGAAAAGGCAACTAGCAACAAACACAATTGAAATCCTCCACATTATAGGCAAATTATAATCAATGATTATCAATAATTACAAATGACAATCACCCTCCAGATGTGAGTCCACTCAGTGAGCTTGTTGAAAGATATATCACCTGCACTAGGGTGAAAGAAATAAAATAAAAATATTCAGCTTGTTATCATGCACTCAGATGAAAATGCATAAAAATTACAGGAAATGAAAGTTATGTAACCATGCTTGGCCTTTGTGGGAAACATCTACCAAATGGTTCATAAAACACGTAAAAGAAAGAACATTCAATTACTGTCATTGTATATTAAACAAATTCAATCAAAAGAGAGCTGCTCAATGGTAATAAAAATTAAAGTCATGTCAGATTATACTTTATGCTTGCCATAAACATAAAATCCCATAATTGTGCAAAGATTGATATGCCAATAAAAAACAAAAATCAAGAATAAAGAAAAATGCTAACCCAAAAACCAATTGAAGAAAAACCTAAAAAATATCAACCTCTATTGACGAGGGGCAGTGACTCACAACATGGGACCCAGGATGGTTTTGCAGAGGACAATCCAATAATCTCTATAGTAAACTATTAATTAATAGAATGAACATACAACAGAAAACAACACAGTAAACAATCATGCATTCATAAAACAAAGAGACGGTAGAATAATGTTCTTCCATTCATTATGAACAGGTATAGTACATTTGTACAATGAACCAAAAGACTAGGAATGAAAATTCCCGTGATCCAAGACTGGGGGGAAACACATCCTAGCTGATTTGTCTAGTTGGAATAACTACAGAGAACCAGAGAGCAAAACTTCGTCCGTTGATAATACTCAAGGTTGTGAATACAAGAGTAGATATAAAAATTATAAAAGAGGTCGTTACAATCAGAAGCGGTTACAGAAAGCTTCATCTTCCATGACAGTCAACATTTTTCCTTCCTGCTAATGTGATAGATCATCTCAGATTGTGTGTTATGTTGGCTGGTCAACTGACATGATGTGACCCGTGGGAGTGCAGTCTAGAGCACCGTGTAGTGTGAAGCTTCGGTGTTAAGCCTAACTTGTGCAGAAGTCTTCTGTGTCATGCACCAACTTGAGTAATGCCAATTGAGTAGGGTGGTGACTAAGAATAGCCAACTGAGGCAGCATTGATCTAGGATGAGCCAATTAGAGTAGCGCTGATGTGAGAAAATAATTGCAATAGCGACTATCCAGGGTAAGCCAGTTGAATTACCACTAATATTAAGAAACTGGGATGTCACTGATTCAAGGTAAGCCAATTGGAGTCGCACTGATCTGGGAAGAATGCAATTGTACCGTGCACCTATCTGAGGTAAGCCAATCAGTGGCGCTGGTCCAAATGATGTCGCACTGATCCTGAGAGGCCAATCTGTTAGCAGGTCTATAAATGACCAATCAAAAGTGGCATCCAACATTGGGCATCGATATGGATGGCTCCAACTAGTGTTGACATTGGCATTGTGCCTGAATCGTATCGATGCCTTGTTAACCATGCACCGACACAATGCCAATCTGGTGGAGCATCAACCAATTTACCGACTGAGGAAGTGTCAAACTATTGGAGTGTTCGCACTGTGGTTTGGTGCCACATTACTCAGGGCTGTGGTGTCATCTTACTTAGGGCTGAACTGGGCAGGTTTGGCGCTGTGAGCAAGCTTTGCATGGCCTAATGATAACAATAATATTGTTATGAGGATGCGGTCTTGAGTGAGTCACCCCTCCTACGCTCATTGGGCAGTAACACAAGTAAAGTGATGAAACCAAGAGCTAAAATGAGCATCATATAAAAATACAGTTCTAAGCAAGCAAAAGACTATTGGAATGGATATTCTGGATGAAAAGAACTAGCTACCTAAAATATTGAAAAGTGGGAACTTAATTATGTGTAAGACCTAAATCTTCACACTCGATATCTTTGGAGAAAGATAATAACCAAGAAAAAATCCATATTATGAAAAAGAATATAAATAGAAAAGAAGACCTGTAATGATCCACAATATGTTTACAAAAATGTCCCAATTATATCTTATCAAAAACCCTTAGAGACAAGCAATGACAAATTTACTATCCTACTTGACTTAATGGGCTTAAGAAAATTGGGAGGACAAGCAATGACAAATTTACTATCCAACTTGACTTAGGGGATACACAATTTCGTAGACCAACCTATTGCAATTGCCTTCCCTACATCTGGAAATGCACTTGGTGAAAACAAGCAGAAGCATAAATGTGTTGGCTTCACAAGGACCGTTGCATAGGGACTTCCTCCAAACCTACAATGTGTAAGAGTTGAAGCACAAAATTCCATGGTCAATATCCTCTAACATTCAAAATATCACCTACATAACAAAAAGAAATTGGGATAGATTCCCCTAGGAAACCTTTAAACACAATATAAAATGTGATACAATGTGTTTTAGGTATGTGGACAAAGTGTCTTCTTTAAAGACCACTTATTTTTAAAAAACAAGATGAGTTGACCCCTTCAGAACCTACCATGCCAACACACATCTTAAAGTATCCCATTAATTAAGAAAAATATGATGTATCTCAATGCATCTAATTTATACACTTACAAGAGAGATTTCTTTGTTATAACGCGATGGTAAGTATAAAGTACAACCAACACAAAATTCATCCACAAACAAGCATCCTTCGAAATTCTTAGTCATTCTCTTGTAAAGACTTCAGCTCACTAATATGGGACTCCAACCAGATTGTCATATCCAACCATCCTTTATAGATAATACTGTTTCACGGTTCAAAATAAAGAATTAAAGCAAGAAAGGAAGCCTTGTAGCCTCCATTCTAGACCTTACCCACAAGCCAGAATTTAACCCTTTATGCCATGAACCACAGGGACGGCATCAGGTTGTGCATATCATCACGTATAAAGATTTATAAACAAATTCTGTTACAAATTCAGATACATAAATTGTGTGGTTATGAATCTAATAAATTCAGATTCATTACAATACTTTAGTGCATTGAAATCTGTGTGGTTATGAATCTAATAAATTCAGATTCATTACAATACTTTAGTGCATTGAAATCAAATTATAGTTAGAACAACAAACATGCCTTGACTATTTTTCGTACATTAACTAATGTCATTGTTTGGCCCTAACAGCCTTCTAGAACCAACTGATGCCCTTCTAGACACATTTGCTGCTTTGGCTGAAACTCCTCACAATTCCTTGGAATAGATTTGTAATTATCCTCTTAGACGTGCGGATCCTAAGATTCTCTGACCACTCAAAGAACCTTACAGGAAATGCAAAGGCTTCTATGAGGAATCGATGCCAAATCTATTAATTGATCAGTAAAACCCACAGTTGAAGTTCAAGTATGGAAGATCAGTTTATTTATCAAAGGTTAATACGAAAGCTCAACAATAGCTCTGCAAAGTTCGACTCAAACATGCCATAAAAAAATGAGTATAAAATGCTAAGGAATGACTTATTGAAATCATAATAAGTTTTCTTGTTTTAATTTGAAACATAGTTTACATACTTTGGCGAGTATGCGAGTACTTGCCATTTTTTTATGCCTGCGAGTATTTGTCACTTATACTCGTGGGCTTCAGAAGCCAAGTTTCGGCAAGTATGTGCTCAATACTCACCAAAACTACTCAGCGAGTACTGAGCACGGACTCGCCGAAACTTGGCTTCTGAGGCCCACGAGTATAAGTGACAAAAACTCGTGGGCATAACAAATTGGCAAGCACTCACATACTTGTGGCCAAAAAGTGTTATAACAAGAAAAACGCAGAAAAAACAGATTTTTCTCTTTTTTAAGCGCACATGCCTCTACACTCTCATCACACAGCATTTGAGGCGACAAAATATCTATAAAACAAATGTTTAAGTATAAGTTTATTCTACTTAAAGTTATATTATATACATATACTTTCAAGATGTTTGAGAGTGGTTTCAGACCTCTAGGAGATATAATGCAAATTCTAGGTTTTGGAGGGTCCTATCATTATCCACTTTTCAGACCTGGTCAAATCTTTGGGTTTCTGGGTTTTAGACTTGCCCATATTTCAAGGTATCAAGATGTTAGGTAGACATCATAGGAGGTATCAATGCTACATGAAGGGATGTAGGTATGATAGAATAGTATGAGAACATCTCTCGCAGAGTGCCATGCGTCAATCCCACCCCATTCCCAGTGCACCCTTTAAGGCGTGCACTTAAGGAGATTTGATGCTTCGGCAAGTCCCTACACATCATAAAATGATAACATTGAAAAATATGTGTATGCATATGCCCCACTCAAAACTCATCACATGTCACAATAGTGTAACGCGGAATGGTGCTTTGGGAAAGATACATATCGACACGAAAGCATTAAAGAAATGCTGAAAAAAATGATGATGCAATTTCATACTATATTTGTATTCAAATCTAATAAAGAACACTTCCCCGCTGTTTTGCAGACTCATTTGATACCATAGTTGCCAGAAGACAAATACAAGTATGGTTACGTCTTTTTTTTAAAGATAGGAGATGGGGGTCTGAGGAGACGACAACATATATTCATTATTTATAAATTATATATAATATCTACAATGAAAAATTTTAAGAAATTTATATTATTGTAATGCCAATACTAGCAATAAGCGAAAGAATATCTCATCATATTAAGCTTAATGGTCATCATATAAAATGAAATGCCAACAATAGGCATGCAAAATACAAAAAACACATATAAACTTAGATCCTATCTAATCCAATACAACAGATGAACTATCACATCAATTATATCCTCTAGGTCCTCCGTCAAGATGTTGTCTAGATAGGCATCACTCTCAAGCTCTGGCTCATCTACAAGGAGTATAACAGGGGGCAAATCATTGAGACAATCTGCCTCAAGCACATCATCCTCTAAGGATATCTCTACTGCTCCATCAGGTGGAATGTGGTTCCATTTTGCTAAAGGACCTTCCTTGTACCCTAAGTCTACACGTGAAAGAAAATGAAGTGTGCTATGAATGTACCCCAAGTTCCCTGCCTTCTTCAACCCTAGTCGATTCCTCTTCAATAAATGAATGAAACCATAAGTACTCTAATTCCTCTCACAAAATGATGAACTAGATACTTGTGAGAGCAATTTGGGGGTTTCATTGCCATCGTTCCACCACCACTCTATTATGTCCTTCATTCGCATATCATAAAGAGCCTTCACTATAGAAAACTATCCACGACCACATGAAAACATGTTCCACTGAGTCATAATACAAGAAGCCTCCTCTCCTCAACCATAAACCTTTTTTACTGCAACCCAAAATTCTCTCATTACTTCACTATCTTCATATGGAACCCTTTTCTTGGTCACCTTTGTATCATACCACTTTGGATTCAAAGCGTAAACAGCACAATGTAAAGGTGTGTTAAGCTTGTTCCATTTTCCATGTATTTGTTTCTCAATCAAAGGATATAGAAAAAGATCCTTCAAATCTGTGATATTTTTGATTTTTTCACACATAGAATCAATTTCTTCATAAACGTCCCCCAAATATGGCTTGTCTGAGTCAACAAAACAAATGCGATGAATGAAGTCAACAACAAATTTCACATCCGCCCAAAGTCATCAAGGATCATTTTTCTCACCTCCACTATAATCTTTGATGTAGATTGTCTCCAACTTGCCCATTCATCATTAATCACAGTGAAAGACAAGGCCCCTTTGACAGCAGAAAGACGCTCAAGCAATATCAAGAATGAAGCAAACCTCATATCTGCAGGTTTGAGAAGTTCCACCTTGGCAAATCTTTTATAAATGGCCTGTGTGTGGTGATGATTGCATATGAAGATTTGTATTTTTCTGCCCTTCTCAATAAGCTCAAAAATCCACTAAAACTTGCCAATGTCTTTAAACGCACTATTCAATACGTGCACGCAATATGGTGTCCAAAAGATATTTTTGTATTTGTTTTGCACCAATAAGCCCGTTGCTTTACAAACTGGAGCAGCGTCTGTAATAACTTGGACAACATGTAATGCCCCCACCTCATCAATTGCATCACATAACTACTTCTGAAATAATTTTGCATTTTTCTCTTGCCCAGAACAGTCAATAGCCTTCAAAAAATAAGGGCCCCTTTGCAACTAGTTACCATAATGTTTAGAAGAGCCTTGTTTCTTGTATTAGTCCAACCATCCATCACAATGTTGCATCCCTCTATAGACCACACTTTTTTCACTTGTGCAGTTAGTTGTTCTATCCTCGTTTTCTCTTTGTCAATTAGAGACGTTCGAAGCTTCTCATAACCAAGTTGTTTATACCCCGTCGGCCCATTGTTGATAGCACAAACCATCTTCTCATAATAAGGTGATCGAGCAACATTGAATGGAATGCCATTCGCATGGAAACAATGTGCTATTGTTGCATCCACAGTGTCTCGACCGAGTACATCGAACATGCCTCTTATGTGATTCGAACAACCAATGTGTGATCTCTTGCGAAAAAACCCCACATCCTCTGCCGCATACCCAGAAGAAACATCTATCTCATATTTTGTTCTCCAAATTGACATTACATGGTGTCTCTGAGCCCAATCTGTGGTTGAAGTGTAGGAGCTTAAAAAAGTCAATTTGCCTTCAACTCTTTCTTGTTCTCTCATCACTTCCAACCGTCCTTCCTCATTTGTACAAGTGTCAACCCCTTTTCCCATTGGTCGAAAAAAATGAGCCCTCACTCTTGTGTAAGTGCCATAAAAGACCTTCCCACTAATGTTTCCCTCATTCCCTTTGCGAACACGATTGCAAGACTTCGACAATGGATACAAAGCATCTTTCCCTACCCCTTACATTCTAGGAAAAAATAAAAATAAAATTAATAACTCTAACAGCCAATGTGTGATCTCTTACAAGAACACTTCACATCTTCTGCCACATACCCAGAAGACACATCTATCTCATTTTTTGTTCTCCCAATTGACATTACATGGTATCTCTGAGCTCACTCTGTGGTTGAAGTGTCGGAGCTTAAAAGAGTCAATTTGCCTTCAACTCTTTCTTGTTCTCTCATCGCTTCCAACCGTCCTTCCTTATTTGTACAAGCATCAACCCCCTTCCCCATTGGTCAAAAAAAATGAGACCTCACTCTTGTGTAAGTGCCATGAAAGGCCTTCCCACTAATGTTCCCCCATTCCCTTTGCGAACACGATCACAAAACTTCGACAATGGATACAAAGCATCTTTCCCTACCCCTGACATTCTGGGAAAAAATAAAAATAAAATTAGTAACTCTAATTTAAAACTTATTATAAAAATTAAAATAAAATATTGTTAAATTTTAAAACGTAAACTAAAATAAAATAAATTATTAAAATTAAAATAAAAAATAAAAATCATAACATATCAATAATTATTAATTACATACAATAGTTTTTTTTAAGTAACATTTTAAAATTAAATAATATAAATTTAAAACATTGATTTAATTTAGTTTTTAAATAATAATTATACATAAATATTAAAATTTAAAAATTTAAGTTTTAAAATATTTAAAAATAAGAAATATAAAAAAAATCAAACATTTAAATTTTAAATATAGACATTATTAAATTAATAAATAATCAAATATTAAAACTTAAAACACTTAAATACTAAAAAATATTAAATAATTAATTTATTAATTAAAAAAAGTTAAAACTTAAAAACCTAAACGTAATATTATTTAAAAATTCAAAATTCAAATACATTTAAATATTAAAAAAATAATAATAAAAAATAAATTAATAATATAAAGATAAAACAAAAAAAGTAAAACCTAAAAAAAGCATATGCTAAGTTTGTTTGTTGGGAAAAAAAATAAGGCATCGTCGAACTCAAAAATGCTTGGCATTGCCACAAACTGCACTACCAAGTAGTGCCTTAAGCTCAGGGCATTGTCGTTCGCGAAAGCCATTGCCATTCGCCGCAATGCCGAGATTGTCAATCGCGGCAATGTCCGAGATTGTCGATCGCGGCATTGTCGGACATTGCCATTTGCGACAATGCAAGTTATGGCCAAGTTCAGCAATGCCCTGTTTTTTTTCAACAAACAAACTTAGCGTTTAGTTTTTTTAGGTTTTACTTTTTTCGTTTTTACTTATTAATAATTTTGTTTTTATTTAATTTTTTTAATATTTAAATCTTTTTAAAAATTTATTTTTAAATAATAAAAATTATTATTAATATTTCGTTTAGGTTTTTAAGTTTTAACTTTTTAACTTTATTTATTTATTTTTAATATTTAAATGTTTTTTTAATTTTTAATATTTATTTTAAATGTTTTATTATTTATTAATTTAATAATGTCTATATTTAAAATTTAAACGTTTGATATTTTTTATATTTCTTATTTTTAAATATTTTAAAAATTAAATTTTTAAATTTTAATATTTAATATTTATGCCTAATTATTGTTTAAAAAAAATTTAATATTAATTTTAAAATGTTATTTTTAAAAAAGATATTATATTTAATTAATAATTATTAATTATTAATATGCTGTTCTGATTTCTATTTTTTATTTTAATAACTTATTTTATTTTAGTTTACGTTTTTAATATTTTATTTTAATTTTTAAAATAATTATTAATTTTATTTTTATTTATTTCCAGAATTGGGAAAAATGCTTTGTATCCATTGTGAAAGTTTTGCGATCGTGTTCGTAAAGGTAATGGGGGAACATCAGCAATCACGTGCAAGCTTTGTGGGAAGGCCTTCCATGGCACTTAAACAAGAGTGAGGGCTCATTTTTTTCGAACAATGGGGAAAGGGGTTGACGCTTGTACAAATGAGGAAGGACAGTTGGAAGCGATGAGAGAACAAAAAAGCGTAAAAAGCAAATTGACTTCTTTAAGCTCCCACTTTTCAACCACAGATCGAGCTTAAAGTCGCCATGTAATGCCAATTGGGATAACAGACTTTGAGATAGATGTGTCTTCTGGGTATGCAACAAAAAATGTGGGGTTTTCTAGAAAAAGATCACACATTGGCAATTTGAATCACATAAGAAGCATGTTCGATGTACACGGTCGAGACACAGTGGATGCAGTGATTGCACACTACTTCTATGTGAATGACATTCCATTCAATGTTTCTAGATCACCTTATTATGAAAAGTTGATTTGTGCTATCAACAATGGGTCGGTGAGGTAAAAACCACCTGGTTATGAGAAGCTTTGAACGTCTCTTGTTGACAAAGAGAAAACAAGGATAGAGCAGCTAACTACACAAGTGAAAAAGGTGTGGTCTACAGAGGAATGCAACATTATGATGGATTGCTAGACTAATACAAGAAACAAGCCTCTTCTAAACATTATGGTAACTATATCCAAAGGGGCCCTTACTTTTTGAAGGCTATTGATTGTTCTGGACAAGAGAAAAATGCATAATTCTTTCAGAAACAGTTATGTGATGTAATTGATGAGATGGGGAGCATCACATGTTATCCAAGTTATTACAGATGCTGCCCCAGTTTGTAGAGCAGCTAGCTTATTGGTGCGAAACAAATACAAAAATATATTTTGGACACTATGTTGCGTGCACGTATTGAATAATGCGCTCAAAGAAATTGACAAGTTTCAATGGATTTCTAAGCCTATTGAATTGGCAAGTTTCAATGGATTTCTGAGCCTATAAAGAAGGGCAGAAAAATACAAATCTTCATATACAATCATCACCACACAGGGCATTTATAAAAGATTTGCCAAGGTGTGACTTCTCAAACCTGAAGATATGCGGTTTGCTTCATTCTTCATATTGCTTGAGCGTCTTTATGCTATCAAAGGGCCTTGTGTTCCACTGTGGTTAATGATGCATGGGCAAGTTGGAAACAATCTACATCAAAGATTGCGAGGTGAGTAAAATGATCCTTGATGACCAACTTTGGGCGGACGTGAAATTTGTTGTTGACTTCATTCAACCCATTTGTGAGGTCATTCGTTTTGTTGATTCAGACAAGCCATGTTTGGGGGAGGTTTATGAAAAAATTGATTCTCTGTGTGAAAAAATTAAAATATCACAGACTTGAAAGATCTTTATTTATATCATTTGATTGAGAAACAAATACATGGAAAGATGGAACAAGCTTAACACACCTTTGCATTGTGCAACTTACGCTTTGAATCCAAAGTGATATGATATGGAGGTCACCAAGAAGAGGGCTCAATATGAAGATAGGGAAGTAATGAGGGAATTTTGGGTTGCAATAAAAAAAAATTATGGTCAAGGAGAGATGGCTTCTGGTATTAGGACTCGGTGGAATATGTTTTCACGTGGTCGCATACAATTTTCTACAATGGAGGCTCTTTATGATATGCAAGAGAAAAACCCAATAGAATGGTAGTGGAGCCATGGCAATGAAACCCCCGAATTGCAATCATTCACAATACAGTTACTCTCACAAGTAGCTAATTCATCTTGTGAGAGGAAATGGAGTACTTACGGTTTCATTCATTCGTTGAAGAGGAACCGACTAAGGTCAAAGAAGGCAAAGAACCTGGTGTACATTCAAAGCACACTTTGTCTTCTTTCACGTGTAGATCCAGGATACAAGGAAGGTCCTTTAGCAAAATGGGACCACATTCCACCTGATGGAACAGCCGAGATATCCTTAAAGGATATCATGCTTGAGGCAGATAGCCTTAATGATTTGTCCCCTATAATATTCCCTGCAAATGACCCAGAGCTTGAGAGAGATGCCTATCTAGACAACATCTTGGTGGAGAACCGAGAGGATATAATTGATGTGACAATTCATCATGTTGTATCGCATCAAATATGATCCAAGTTTACATACGTGTTTTTGGTTTTTTGAATGCCTATTGTTGGCATTTCATTGTACATGATGACCCTTAAGCTTAATATGATAAGATATTCCTTCGCTATTGCTAGTATCGGCATTGCAATAGCATAAATTTCATTAAATTTTTCATAGTAGATATTATATATATAATTTATAAATAGTAAATATATATTCCCGTCTCCTTGTACCCCTGTCTCCTATTTTTTAGACAAAGATTGACTGTAGTTGTACCCATCTCCCCGTACTTGTACCCGTACCTGTCTCTTGGCAACTACAAATTTAAATTATGCATTGTAACAAAATGAAAAATTGAATTTCCCAATTTACACGAGGAATAGCAAATTCATTTTAGGAATGAAACCATTAACAATCAACCTGGCTTCGTGCCAACATGAGCAATGCATTGATATTTCCTCCACGAACAAAGAAACTTAAATTGTTTTGTGTTATTTGTTTACAAAGATACTAGATAAAAAAAATGCAAAGACAGATAATATCATTACCAGAAAATCATGAATCAATTCTCAAGCCCAAAGTAATCCTCAACGTGATAATCCAATTAGTGGAACCAGTCATCCTAAGAAGATCACATATGAATCAACATCCATGTGATACTTTCACGAAAAATTATTCTTGAGAGGGAAGCTTAAATAGTCATTTTTTAAACAAAAGGAAAATATAACCAGGCAAAAAAATTATTTATTGCCAATACGACATACTTAATGGTGCACATTCAAGACAATTAAAAACATTATACCATTAAAAATCACCAATTAGAAATACCATATAAAATATTATGTCTTTGAATTTTTAACTTGATATTTCCCATGTTTCTTTCATTGTGAAATTAAATTATTAAACAAAAAGTGAGTTACAATTCAAAATCACATCAAAGAAAACATTTAAAATGAAGAGCGTGGGGAGGTATTCCAGAAGACTCTGCTAACATCCTGACACGGGGTATGTTAACATAGAAAGGAATTTTTAAAGACCTTGAAAACGTGAGTAAAGGATTCAAAATACATTAAGATAGAAAATTATTCTAAAGAGAGAGAGCATTAAAAAAACTTGGACAACATACCACCCTATCAGAATCAGGATGATCCATCTCGGCCACATTATTCTTAAGAATAACAATCCAATAATAAAAAAAGAACAAGCTAAATGTGAAGTGTTGTTTATTGAAAATTTCCATAAATTTAAGAGTAACATATTGCATTCTTTCCCTTAATTCTTTGTCCTACAGCCTCCCCTTCCAGTAGTAATATTGTTTGGCAGTGCCTAGTGGATTTCAGAAGTGTCATAGTTTCTTAGGTACAAACTATTTACTTATACATAGTATTATCCATGTGTGTGAATGAAATTTCACATTAATACCACCTCCTCTTTCTAATTATGTAAATCAAAAGTGAATTAAAATCTCATCAAGCAATCTCGTACAGCATAAATACGATCACTAAACATTATTACGATGTTATTTTAGACTAAGATGAGAATGATTCAAAATTTTTAAATAGCATGTTACACTCAGATTATGCTTTAAAAGTTTTTTAAACAGTTAACTATAATCCAGTGAATAATTTTACTTGTAAGACTTTTTTTTATGAAGATTTTTCCTCCACAAAAAACTGAAATGTCTAACAATAGAAACCGTGATATAAAAGTAGTTTGACAAATAGAGATTGTTTTGAATGGAGAAGGGAAAAAGGATTCGGTGGGGTTCTAATTGGTCAATTTTTAGAACAAGATGAGAATGATTCAAAATTTTCAAATAGCATATTATGATATTACACTCAGATTATGCTTAAAAAGGTTTTTAAACAATTAACTGTAATCCAGTGAATAATTTTACTTGTAAGACTTTTTTTATGACGATTTTTCCTTCACAAGAAACTGAAATGTCGAACAATAGAAAATATGATATAAAAGTAGTTTTACAAATAGAGTTTGTTTTGAGTGGAGAAGGGAAAAAGGATTCAGTGGGGTTCTAATGGGTCAATTTCTTACTCTTCTGGTCTCCCTAGTGACAGGGTAGTTTGGTTCCCTCCCAACGTGGAGTTCAATGTAAATGACATTGAGGATAACAATTTATTTCAAAGATTTTGTTGTCGCACAGAAGAGACATTCAAGAGAAAGTTCGTGGGTGTAGGCTACCAGATTTTGGCCTGCCTTTCAAAACCCACCGTCCAATGATTGATCAGACGGTAAGAATTTGCTTGATTATAGCAGAGCCCTACCAGTGGTTTTCAGATTAGCCAAATCCAGCAGCACTAGGTTTGCTCAATTTGACAGCTCTCTGAAGGAATTTTGCCTGTTTCAAATTTCAGCATAATCAATACTCAAATGGGTTGTCAGAATACACTCTTGCATCAAAGGACGGTTTTGTTAATTCACAAAAAGACAACACTTCTCTTCCAGTATTGATCCAAGATAATGATAAGTTTTTGAAAACATTAAAAAACTCTAGGTCAAACTCAACCATACCAAGAAAACTCTGCTCCAACCCTATTCAAGGCAGAGAAGACTTAATTGACTCACGGGGAGAGAAAACTTGTCTTCCCCCAGTCTAGATCAGCCCTATGCTAGCAAGAAAACTTTGCTCCAGAGTCCAACCCTATTCAGGAGAAGGTTCTGTTGATTCACAGGAAGAGAAGATTTGAATTCAAATATTGATCCAAGGTAATGCAGCATTTCTTTAAAACGTTACCAAAAATCACCCTGACCTAGGAATAAAAATCTGCTACAACCCAATTCAAGACAGAGAAAGAATAATGCTCTGGTACCCAAAGTCATCCCATGTTTTGAGTTGATAAATTCTCCTCTGCTCCCCAACTGATTTGAATGATAAGTTGCTAACTTTGGACTGCTAATGGAATATAGTCATGCTGCTAGTACTAAAAAAATGTGGATAGCTAACCCCTAGAATCATTTGTAAAGTTTTCACAACTATCTGCTTTGTAAAGATTTTTTAAAACTGGTTTTCATATTTTCTCTAACGACAAGGACAATATTAAAGTTCTTCAAAGAGGATCATGGTTGCAGTTTTGGAAAAAACTCAGCCCGTGTCCCAAACTTAAGCCCTTTTTATATGAAACTTCCCAATCTCAATCTTCATAGTTGGAGTATAGAAACTTAAAAAATTACTGGAAACCCCATCCTCATAAGAACATATCCACTTGTGCAGCGATTTGTATAAAATGGGACATGAGTAAACTGCATTTTTGAGGAAGTTGAATCTGTATTCAAATATAAAACTTGTCACTAGCAGTTAGATTACGCAAATGCAGTTTGTTGGGAGCTACTCTTTCCATTCTTAAATCCATGCTGCAGCTTCGTGCCTTGCAATAAGGGAAAAATATACGTCTTTCAAAGTTTGAAGCTGGATCAAGGTGACAATACTCATATGCATTTGGAAATCTTAAGACTACTATCGACAAGTTAAAAGAAAAGGTAAAATGAAGATTAAACAATAGAATGCAAATTACAGGGTTTGGAATCTTGTCACTCAAAATCCCAGAGGATTCTCTTCCAAAGGATTTGAACTTAAATGAAAAGGATAAGAAAGCTCTCACTCGCGCAGAAAAACCAAATTGAGTGTATGCAGGGCATAGAAAGTAAAGCCCGTACTCAAAGCGATAATTTAAGTAAGGCAGTCAAAATTGAGTGTATGCAAATCATAGAAAGTAAAGCCTAGAGTCAAAGCAATAATTTAAGTAAGGCAGTCAAATGAGATTATTTTAAGTGGTAACAGCAAATGGGTTTTCAAAGTAGATAACAAGGTTAAAGAGTTGAAATTGGTTGAAAATACTGCATTCAACATGCTGTGTGTGGCATACCGAATGGATGAGGCCAAATGCAAATCCTGGGTGACTTTGGTATAAGAGATAATTTTTAGTCATCGCATCTAAGCTGAAATTTACCCCAAAAAAAGGGGGAGTTTTAACATTTAAAAAAAAAATCACACAAATAAAAAGTAAGATCAGAATAAACACCTCTGGATCAGCTTCCATGACAACAGGATCAGAATAGAGGTGAGGAAGGCAATCCTATTATGGAGGACTTACACTGGAGTTCGCAATAGTTACCCCACTAAGAAACAAAAGACTATCGAGAGAAAGTCAGTAAGAACGTTAAATTGTGAGATCATCGTAGTAACATTAAATTGAGAGAGAGTCGTAGGAACATTAGTTTGTTCTTCCTTCAGGCGGATTCCAACTCCCCACACAAGATTGATCAGCCTACTCTGTATCCTGTTTTAATTACTTTATTTTCCATACAATCGAATACTTTTCCAGAAAAAAAATAAAAAGCAATATCGGTTGGATATTCATTTACATTTAACAAACAGGAGTTCAATTTCACAAAAAGAAGCATTGTCCTTCAACAGTTGATTCAAAATCACCATAGCAGATCACAAATAACCAAAAAAAGTATTCGCATTAAAATGCCTCCAATTTCCAAATTCCACTTGCAAATGAATTCAAATGTGAAATGTCGATCTATCGAGGACAAAAATACATATATATACTTGAAAACATTTTAGCAGCATCCAAAATTCTAGTTGCAATAATATACCCTCACGTACATAAATATATAAAGTTCTCATCGGTGTACATTTATTTTACAAAACAAAAGGTATGGAACCTCTGCCCGAGTTTTTAAAACCCTAGCCAAAAAGGAAAAATTAAAAGCGGCAACTTAAAATGTCTTATTTTCTAAAGAGAAAAAAGGATTGAAGCGGCATACTTTTACTCAGCAGGAATCGAACTCGCGACCGGCAGAGACACACAAATAGAGAAAAAAAGAAGACCCAAACCCTACAAGTCGGGGGACTGCAATTTCTTGAACTTCTTCTTGGAGGAAGAGGAGGAAAAGGCCTTAGCGATGACGTCAGCAATGTGCTGCTGTGACTCGAGAATCATCTCCGTCCGTTTCATCTCCATCTCCATCCTCAGCCGTTCGTTGTCTCGCTGCATCTCCATCTTCATCTGCTCTATTCTCATGAAACCCTCGCCCAGAGATCGAACCACCGCCGCCAGCTCCGACAGCGGCTGCTGATTATACTGCAGGTTTTGTGAGGGACCACCGGTTTCGGGGTCTTCGGACAGTTTCCGTCTCTTGACGCTGAATCTCGGCGACGGCGAGGCCCTGCCGGAATCGGCGTCGCCGTTCCTCAGGCACAAAAAGGCAGCGGCGTCGTCATCGGACGGCAAACCATGGTACATAGGCTTGTGATGGAATGAAGCCCCCCGGGGCAGGTAATTGTGATTAATGCTGTTGTGGTGGTGATTGTCGTTGGTGTCGGAATCGTGTTCTGTAGCTGCCGTCAGTTGACGGCCGTTGGGGAGGACGGCGTTAGGGTTTGTGTTGGTGTTGTTTTCTGTCCGTAGCGGCGCAGGGCCGTTTTCTAAGAGATCCATGCGCTCGAAGAAGACCCATTTGGAGGAGGACCAGGTGGATGGGGAGCTCTGCTGCTGCTGCTTTTCAGTCCTGTATCGTTTTCTCAGCTTTTCGATCTTGTGGCGGCATTGCACGGAGGACTTGGAGGGCTCCATGCCGCCACAGCGGAGGAACACCTGGTTCGCCACCTCCTCCCAGTGGCGGGCCTTGAGCTGCCCGCGCTTGAGGGCGTACCATTTCTCCTGGTAAGCGTCGATCAGGTTGTTGGTTTCCAATTCCGTCCATGGCCCCGGCGGTTTTCTGTGGATGATCAGGTGGTGCCCTCCTGGTGGCGCCGCCGTAGCGCCACCTCCGCTACCACCGCCACCGCCACCGCCACCCTCGTCCTGCTGCCCTGCGGATGACGACGACGCAGCGGCCATTGTTGCATTGATTCTCATTCATGCAGTCATTCACACAATTTATTCTCTCAACAAGATTATTTGGTGGCGTTGTTTTGACCGGGTAATTGGCCTTCAAATGGGGACAAGAGATTGCAGAGAAGCCGCGTCGCGGTGAGAGTGGAGTGTTTTGCACTCAACGCCGCTCCCGACGGCTTTTCGATTTTTTTATTTTTTTATTTTTTTTTCGATTTTTTAAGCGGATTTGAAAAAGCAATGTACGGTTACGCGGGGGTGGGCATTGTCTACGTAGGTCTTTGTATTAAAAGAGACGAAGAAAGAGGGGCCATTTACGCCTCCGGTGGAGATTGAATAGACGAAAAGCGTAGGATCGGTCGGGTTGCTCTCCTCCTCCGCCGGAGAGATTATGTTTGAACGCAATTGCCTCTAATTTGCAGGAGTTGGTGCGTGCGTTGTGGAGAAGCTAATCAATAAAACCCGCAATTTTCGCCATTTGTACGGCTTTTTAGGTATTCTTTCCGTTGAGAGCAAATTTTGGATGAAATAAAGTAACGTTACGTGCGAAGACAAATAAGGAGAGGAGAGGAGAGGAGAGGAGGCAGGGGGCATGTATGTATGTATGTATGTATGTGTCAACGTCAGTTTTTAATTAACGTTTCTCAGCAAGGAAGGAGTCTTAACAAGGAGGGACACCAATCGAGGAACTTACGGGTATTTCGATTATTAAAAAAAATAATAATAATAATTTTGAGTTCTGGATGGGGCGGGAACTCGCCCTCCCCAGATTCTACATGGGCCGTCGACCGTCCCCACCCCATATATATAGATTTAGAGAGGGGCCCTCATTATAGACCTATATGGTTTGAATAGTTTTATTTAATTTAAACATTCAAAAGTTGTATTTTAATTGTAAGAGGTCACGTAAGTTTTTCAACAAGTAGGATTTATTATGAGAAATTAGGTGAGATAGAATATGACAACTAAAAAAAGTTGAAAAAATTGTTATAAGTTATTAAAATTGATAAAACACAACAATAACACGTAATTTTGACCAATAATTAACAAATATGTAAACATATTAAAATTATATAATTCAATTATTAATAAAAATTTAATATCCAATTTAATTATTAATAAAAATTTAAGAACCATTTTTCTATTTTCTTTTCTCTTCTCTTCTTTTTTTATTAGAGAGAACTTGAAACCTGTGACCTAACATTCAAACTAATTGTTCTAATACAGAACAAGCTTCTTTATAACTTTTAAATAATGTGATGTAGACTCTCACCTCATACATATAATAAAAGAAAAATTGAATCCACGACTTAAACTACCTCTACATATTATCAAAACTAATTAATTTTTACAAATTGAAAATTATTACTCTAATAACTTCTTGAAATTAAAAGTTATTACTCTAATAACTTCTTGAATTCTTTGAGCTCATATTACTTCACCACTCTTAATGTGAGCCTTAACAACAATACATGTCTAATATAAACATTAAAGCCTAAGAAACATTAAAAATATATGAACACTTGTTTAAGGGAATATTACATTTTAGATATCAATGAAGGTTTTTGAAAGGTATCTCACAATTTACAAAAAAGGTAAGGAAAAAAAATTATTGTTGAAGATATTATGAAGTTTATAGATGATGGAGAATTATTAATTTTATAATTTTAATTTTTTAATTAGGTTAAAATTTAGATATATTGATAAGTGTTTTATAAGAATAATTATGGGATGGAGCGTAATAAAATGAGTTATTTATTTTATATTCAATCTTAAATTTAATGTTTATTTAACCATCATTTATATTATTTTTCTTTTTTGAAAAAATTAATAGTAATATTGAAATATTTTGTTCCTACAATAAAATTTAAAATCTTTTTTTTGAAAAAAAACTAACCTTAATATATTGATATAATTAGATGGAAGCTATTTATTATTTATCAATAAATAAATAAATAATAATAATAAATTTATTAATCAATATAATATTAAAAACTAAAATCTTAAAATTGATATCTCATCACAAATTTCAAATAAATATATTTAAAATATTTATATTGATTTTATATATTATTTTAATTATCTCAACCAAATAATAAAATTGATAAAAAAAATTATCGACTTAGTAAAAACTGTGTATTCTCTCTTTTGATATATATACCCAATTGGTAAGTTTGGGGAGAGCTATTGCCTTAATAAACGTATGTCCTCTCCTTTGCTATGATATAATTTAAACTCTCATTGTATTGTGTTGTGTTATGATAGAAGAAAAACTCATAATGTTACCAATGGTGTTTTGTAAAAAATACAAAAGTGTGTCAAAATGTGTTGTAAATAAAGGTGGCTTATATTATGTGACGTTGTTAGACAGATATTTGCTATGTTGTGGCACTCATGGAGGAGGTATAAGGAGGAGAGCAAATGTAGTGAAGTTGTAGACTTTAAAAGTAGCCCCTTTCATTTATTTCAAATTATTTTATATATTTATTCTTAAGGGTTCTAAGCAAGGCTTTGTTTTTGTTTTTTAATGTAAGGTGCTTGGTTTAGTGTATGATAGGCTACTCAAACAATTGAGTAGTTAAGCACTGATTTTTTTAATATTAAGATTTATTGAATTGTATAGATGTCAATATCTTTATTTATCTATTTCAGAGTAAATATATAGTAAATTATAATATTAAGTAGTGTATATCTAAATCAGTAAATTTTTTAGTTAAGTAATTGTGATTAGGGGATATCCATGTCATCAAAAATTTGCAGGGCACAATCCTAACTCTATATATTCGACTCTTTATATTAGATATATAGAAAGATTTATACTTAAATAAAGTTAATTTTTTTAATTAAATAAATTATTATCATGTAAGTTGATGCATGGGTGTTGCCTATCTATTTAGAATCACATCTATCAATGCAATCTACATCTAACAAATTGTTTGGGTTGGGCAATAAATGATAAATATGACTAATTATATTGCAAATTTTTTTTAAAATGTGATTTGGTACGAACATGTAAAATGAATGTTATGCCATTGAAAGTACACATATTTATCTAGTTTTAGAAAAAAAAATTGTGACGCGTATAGTGAGAAAAAAAAATTGAAAGGAAAATTATAGATCAAATTTTTAATATCTAACAAGGGTTACGATGTAGTTATAATACCTACCTTTTTACAAGGGAGATGATTGTGGGTGGTACATATATGTAATGTAAATGTTTTAGCAGCACAATATGCAAATTGACATCAAAGTTTAGCTTTGTCTATCTCCTAGGGTGGATTAGTAAATGGTTTGAATGCATCTGAGCAGTCAAACCAATGGGTGTAGTTTAGTTCCACAAGGCAATAGTAGGTGTGATTGCAGTTTGAAAATGAGCTTCAATATTGTGTGTAGTTCCCTGTAACATGTATGGAAGATATTTGCTAGAGATAATATCCTAACTTTGGAACTAGCAAGGGAGATGTGAGGGTTGGTGCCATTCATATTGTGTAACCTTCTGTTTATTATGTTTTTTTAATAATAAATGCATCTTGAAGCATTATAATAGTAAATTCATTTTTTGCAACATAAGAATTAAAAGCAATATATACGATCAATTTTGGAGACACATTGGAAGAGCGGCATAGAATGCCAATAGAAACATCTCATGCAGAACATTATTGTCCACAATATTGCACATTCCTTTGAATTAAATAAAATGGTTACTATGATTTAAGGGTAGTGGCGTGTCACATGTTGTTATAAATCTATTTTTTATATTAACATTTTGTGTTTGGAATGTGAGCAAGAGTTTGGATCTTTAGCTTAGACAATATGAAACTGCATTGTACAGTTAAAATGCAGTGATTTTGTTGTCTGTTATGTTACACTTATATATTGTACAAAGTTCATGTTCCATTTGTCGTGGTAATTAAAAAAAATGATTACAAGGTCAATATCAGAAATATTTATTCAATGTCATGAAATATTTCCACGATTCCAAATTACAAGAGAACAAAATACTTTGCTTGTCTTTGGACTACTTTGGGCATTGTTGTTATTAATTGAGGAAGCTAAGAACAAGCTTATTGACTTCCTCGATAAATTGGTCTCAAACAAAATGGCTTTCTTTCACAAAGAATTTAATCTTCAAATTAGGCACATCAGACTTGAGCATCCTATTATTCATATGATTCTTCAATCCTAGAAAATTAAAGATGGGAGGTTTGATAGTGTAATTTGTGAACTTTTCAAGCTGTTCATAGTTCTTGTAACTGAATTCCAAAATGCAAACCATGTTTATAAGTGTGTGAGCTTTAATAGAGGGGGCACGAGGGGAACGAGGGGCGGGGGGGAACGATGGGGGAGAGGAAGGAGGGATGGGGGAATAGTTTCTAGCTTTACATTGAGATAGCAATGTAGGGAACTTGCATGGGGAAAGTGAATGTGATTTGGCATACAAGCTTGAGTACATTTTCAGGTCATCCTCTGTAAACCAAGATGGCAATGGAGTTGCATGATTGTATAGATTCATTATTTATTTATCCTTGTTTGTGATTGGCAAATCAGTTTAAGGTATATATATTTGTTATCACTATTTCTACCTCAAAATACCCAAGGTTTGTGTTGGGTGAATATTTTGTCAACCAGCTAACTGGTGAGCAAAATAGGTCTCTTCAACCATAGCATAGGGAGATTGGTCAACCAGATGTGCAGGTTTACTACATCAACAAGGGACAAATCTCTCCTCTCATCAAGGGGAGGTTCCCTATAAGTATGAAGAGCTATATACTATAACTATAAGCAAAAAATAACACTCAGGGGTAGGGTAACACCATCCATCTCTCTTTTTTCAAATATGATGTTCATAAACAGAGGAGAAAATCTTGGTGAAGAACTAGAGGCACTTCTCTTCTTTCAAAAGTGATCTTGTAGGGAACAGCAGGAGTTCTTTCAGGTAGTGACAAGTAACTGGTAACCAAGGGCATAGTAACCAGCAGACTGAGATGTAGCACAAAGTCTCCACCTCGACTACCCAAGAGTGAGATATGAAGGACAATGAGGGCACAAAGTCATCCCAAGGTCCTTTACACAGAAATAGAATATGAAGGATAATGAGGGCACAAAGTCGTCCCAAGATTCTTTACACAAGAACAAAAAGAAAACACACACTAAAGACAACTATGACAGCACAAAGTCTTAAAGTAACTAGCTTCAGGACATCATCCTTATCACTTCCACTAGTTCTACTTGTTAATTTGAATAAACAAGAATACACTCAAGAAACAGACATAAGAATGATCTCCTAGAATGATACAAGCTATAATAGCACAAAGTCTAAAAGTAACTTGCTTTCTGATTCAAACAAAGAAATATGATGAATAATCTAAGCTCAAAGTCTCAGTAATGCCTTTCAATTTGGGCAGAGTTTTACTTCTGATAATAAAGAGATATCCTTTAAAATAGCATAAGAGAATACAATATATAACAGCCAAGAAAGGCTTGGTGCTTTGTCCCATGGAATGGCCCATGCTACATTTAATGCATTGAATGCACTTTCAGTTTTGTCAAAGAGGGCTATACTGGAATAGGGTGGCCGCCTTAACTGTGGCATGTTGATTCATCTCGAATGTCTTCTCCTGAGCCTAAGTTATTTGGTCTATCACCTGATATCTGTGCAGCTGTCCACTTTGCCTTTACACCTATTGGGTGAATATTTTGTCGTCAACTAATTGATGATAAAATGGGTATATCAACCACAATATAAGGAAAATTATGCCACAAAAAGTGTAGGTTTACCACATCTTAATGAGATAAATCTCTCTTCTCATCAAGGGGAGGTTCCCTATGAATCACTTATATGCTATATGTATATATAAGTAAGCAGAAAATAATACTCGTGGTAGTATAACACCATCCATCTCTTTTTTTTAGAGATGATTTTCAAGGAACAAAAGAGAGAAGTCCCAGTCAATGGCTGAAAGCATTCCTCTTCTTTCAGGAATGGTATCCAGCACAGAGAAAAAAATCTCCTGAAGTAGTAACAAGGTCCACAAGAAAACCCACGAAAGCACAAAGTCTTCCATTGCCTCCTTCACTGATTCGAAACACACGTAACAGTAGAGTGAAACAAAGCCCAAAGTCTTCGCCTAAAACTATAATGAATAAAAGGGTTACCAAGATAAAAGTAGCTCAAAGTCTTTCTTTTATCCTTTAGAAACATCTTTAGATAATTTTAATACACACACTTTGCTTATTAAATCGAACAGACGAGAAATTATCAGGAAAGAGAACATAAAAACTATTTCCTAAGTAACACAAATTACTCCAACACAAAATCTGAAATAAACTTGTTTCTCATTCATTCGATAAAATATAAATTACAAATTGAGCACAAAGTCTCAAGAAGTGTCTCAATTTTAGCAGAGTTTCTGCTCTCAATTATCCAGAGATACCTTTACAAAAGAGGTTTTCTCTATATATAGGGAGAAACCTTCAAAAAAAGAAAAGATTAAAATATTAAAATATCTAGTCAAAAATGAGTCATCGTTGACTTTGGGATATTTTCCAAATTTTTATATGCAATTACATATTACAAAAGTGTATGTACTTTTATATGACAAAAGTACATGAGAAAAAAGGAAGAAGAGAGAATGGAGGAAAGATTCAATTCTTGCCGCCGGACTTCTTCAGATGAGCATCATACATGGCGATAGATGCTTGAATTTCTATATTCTCTGGCACAATAGTATTTTTAAAGATCACTTTGGCTCTGATGGTAGCATCTTTCAATGCTGTGATGGCTTTGGCATGACTAGTTAACCTAGTTCTTAGATTATCCAAAGTCAACTGAGTATCTAAGATGTTATCCACAAATGTCATTGAAAATGCTTTCTCTTCAAAATCTTTTTGGATCATGCCTTTGAATTCTTGAATCATCTCTTTTGATGAAAGAAATCGATTATCTCTAGATGTGAGATCGCAAGGCAATTCTTTCAGTCTGTTCAACAGGTCGCTGTCACTTTTCTCACTAAAGTCTTTGGAAGACTTGAGATCATCGATCAGCTTTTTAAGCACCTGGATTCTGTATATCAATAATTCTTTGATTTCAACATAGGAATCTTTGTTGGCAATGATGTTGATTGATACCAAGGTGCACTTCTTCAGATCCTTCATCTCTACCCACTTGCTAAGATATTTATTTGTATTGTTAATATCTTGAGAAATAAGAGAGACAAGGCCTTTTAAATCTGTCCTCATTTTCTTCAACATCTCTGTCTTCTTAGCAACCTCTGTAAGCAAATAAATTCTTTGAGTATGCATCTTTTCCATATAATCTTTAAGCACTTTCCCTTTCATGTAGGTTTTCTCTGCTTTTTGGATAACAGGATCACCTATGGAAAAGGATTCTGGGGTCACTGTTTCAGGAGCAAGAGTGAATTTCATGACTACCGCGGTCAATTATTCTGCCTTTGCCTTATAATAATCTTTCATCTCCTTTTTCCTGTCAAATTTATGGACCATAATATCCATCGCTGACTGTAGGTTGCTTTTTGCACCCTCGTGAGTGACTTTTCTCAACTCAACACGAGAAATGGAGTAGTTGCTCATGTCAAAATCCTCTAGAGTCCAATCTTGTAGAGGTTTGGCTATCTCTAGAAATTTGTGCCCATTTTCCTCAACCATTTTTGAAAAGATCCTTGGTTTTTTAGGGGTCTTATCTTTCACTGACACTATTTTGCTAAAATCAAAGTCACCTGCAGAGATGGCTTGCTTCTTCCTTATGAACGTAAAAGTTAATAACCAAAGAGGGAGAGTAGAAGTACTTACTGTGGCAACAGTCCCTGTAGTTGTTGTCACTGGGGTAACGTCTGCATTGCTAATGGGAACAACGGGCGTAGTGGGTGTAACAGGTGAAACTATATCAATCGCTGGCTGGTCAATGGCAGAGCTTTTTTCAATATTAAAAGAAGATGAGAGACTAGGGATAGAACTTGAGGAGCGAAGGGCATCTCCAAAAGTGATTTGAGGATCACCAAACATAAATCTAGAAGGAGAAGCAGCTCTAGAAGAAGGAACACTGATGGGAGAAAGAGGCAAAGAAGATGCCATAGGGGATTGAGGTGGCAAAGAAGAAACCCCTGCAAGTGGTTGTTCCCCTTCTTGGGGAGATAGAGTTTCAGTTCTCTATTGCTCTATAGGCCTGCCATCTATCTCTATCTGTTATGCTACTTGTTTTTTAGTGCTTTGTTCTCCAGCCCCCATAGCTGTTGATTCTAGCTCCTTCTCAGCAACCTTCGATTTCTTAGACACAAAGATGATTCTAGGCTTGTGAGGCCTAGACGGAGAAGGAACGTCGCCTTTATTCTTAGTTCTATTCTCTACTATCTTCCTTGTTTTTTTGAAATTTGGCCTCTAATCCTATGATGAATTCCTTCAACGTGATTCCTTTGGCCGCTAGCCAATCATTGATGTTAGCCAATATTGGTTCGAATTTCTTTCTCAAAGAAGTCAATTCCTTTTGGGACCACTGAATTAGAGGAAGAAGAGAGTTAGCGACCTTTTCAGCCAGGTATTTGCTGTTAATTATGTTCTTATCATCAACCAAACTAGGGGGGATATCTGCAAGCCCTAGATAATCAATCTACTCCAAAGTCAGGCAGTTGTAGTCCATACTTCTAATCTCTTTTGCTGTTCTCAAGTCTACCCAGATGTCCTCAATCATGGGCTCATGAAATTGAGTCTTTATTCGGATCATATCCTTGACACCCCTGTAGTCAAAATTGGACCTTCTCTTGAACTGCTTCATGGTGACCAGTTGCATTTCTGTCTCTATTACCCTTGCTTTAGCGGCAGTCAAAACTGAGTATCTACCAATTTCTATTGGAAACCTGAAACCTGACTTTTTAAGTTCTATTTGCTTAGCGTGTACGATAATAATCTACCTATACAGCTCTATTAGGACTAATTTGTCAAATAGAAATTGGGGAAGCATGTAGGAATGGCCTTGGAAAAACCCAACTCGTAGATAGCAAAAGGAGTGGAATTATAAAAACATGTAGTCGAAATCATTGACGACCATCCAAGCTTCATCTGATACACTTTTCTATTCTAGTTGAGGATCGAAAAGGCATAAAAAATTTGTAAAGAAGGCATCATTTACCCTCTTAAAGTGATGGATTGATCTTTTTAGTGTTAGCTAAGGGTAATATGAATAAACTGGGGTGGTTCTTCTGTCTCCTTTTGTTGTCAACCCTGGAAAGGTTTGCATCGAGGCTGCGATGTATACTAAGTACGAAGTCATATAAAACTTTGAAGTAGTAGACACTTTTGTCAATTGCTCATGAAGAGCGTTGCTGATCTGCTCACCCCAGAAGATGACTTGCTTTCTTTGTAGAATTGTCTTAATAAAGGGATACATCCATTCATAAAATTGGGAAGAAGATGGTAGACCTCGTACTCTACTGAGAAGAGTAATTAAGTCACCAACTTCTTATATGAAATCACTTCTTAGAAAATTCTATGGCCATCTAGACAAGTTGGCTATGGGAGTCTTGAGCCATCTGTTATTCATCACCTTTTTCGCCCTCTCGAGATCTTTGTCGTACTCTTTCTGTGCCTCAACGAAGTCAATTTTTAGCACTTCGGTGGCAGAAAGGCACATGAAGACTTTATCGATAAATTCAAGGTCCATTCAAATTATCATGTTGCCACTGGCATCTAACACTGATATGGTCTCTCTGTTATAGAACTGGGTGCACTAGAGGACAAACTCTGTGCAATGCATCGCTACAGAGAAATAAGAGACTAGGTGGAAGTTGCTTTCAATGATTCTTTTCATCTCTGAGCTCCGGTTGGTCACCTTGGTTCTCTCCATGAACTCGGCCATATCCACGTGGCCGATCTCTGTGTCTCTAATGTCATCAACATTAGAAGTGACCGAGGTGATTGGAAAAACACCTTGGTACTGGTACTTCATGGCCTTCGACTTCTTTAGAGAAGTTTCAGTCATCGAGACGAGCCTTTGTCAAGAGGGCACCGATGAAGAAAAATCCTCAGGGGGAACTGCGATAAAAATCATGATCATGTAATTAGAGAAAAATGGGTAATTTAGGAAAGTTACATGTCAGGTGATCATGACCAAGGAAGGGTACTTGACAGGGTCAAGGTGCGAGTGGGTTGAGAGGAAAAAGGGGATGAGGCATGAAAAATGAAAGGAATGAAATTTTTTCAGAGTTAGAAAATAGAGAAAAAAAGATGCAAGGATAGCAAAATTTATCGTCCTAGCATGTGGGACGATCTGCATGCATAGGCGGCAAAATTTGTTGCTTGTGTATGCTAGGTCAAAAAAATGCACCGATGATAAAATTTACCGCTCGTGCATGCTAAGAGGAAACGGCGTAAGGGCGGAAAAATTTGCCACCCTCACACTTAGGTGTAACGGTGGCAAAATTTACCGCCCTTACACTTAGGTCGGACAGACCTGTATTGGCGACAAAATTTGCCACCAGTACAAGAGAGGAGGGAACACAGTTAGGGCAGCAAAGAACGCCGCCATCACATGGGGTATGAAGTTTTAGGAAAGAAGGGAGGGAGGTGAAATTTTCTACCCTAGCATGGAGGAAGAGGATGGATAACTGAATGGGTAAGAAGGGAAGAGGAGGAAAGGAACGTGGTGGGAGGAGATAGGTGCCCTTACGAGAGGAAGAGAAGAGGGGGAGAGGAGAAAAACAAAAACAAAAACAAAAGCTTAAGATAGAGGAAAAACAAAAAATAAAACGTAAAACAAAGACCTACTTGGAAAATGACGCGCGACAAGAATTTAAATCCAATGAAAAATGCTTCTTCCTGCTTGTTGGATCGTCTAGAGGCAAAGGGTAGGAGGAAGATTAAAATAAATAAATCAAAAAGGAATTAAATGAGACAAAAATTAGCCCCAACCACTCGACGTGCACGGCCATAAATGTCGTGTGTGAAAAATTGGGCAATGTAGGGGTGATAAAATTTGCCGCTCTTACATTGAAAATTTTAAATGACATGTAAGGGCGACCAAATTTGCTGCTCTTACATGTGAAGGAGAAAAATGTAGGGGCAGTGAAATTCACCGCTCCTGCATTTTAGATGCAAGGGCGGTGAAATTCATCACTCCTACATGGAGAATGAAGAAAAATGCATTATCGACAAAATTTATCGTCCGTGCATGAAAATGAAAGAAAAAAACTAACTCTGCAAAAAAAGAAAATTTGTCCCCTGGTCGCATCGAGATCGTAACAACTTTTGCGTTTTAGGAAAAATGTAACAAAGAGACGTCACGAACTTCGAATGATGTCAGTTGAGCAAATACAAGAATGAGAAAAAGTCGTCTCAAAAAACAAACTTAAAGAGAAAAAGGTGAAACAGACAAGTTTTGTAGGGGTTATTTCAAAAACGAGCTAAGCTAATTTTAGAAATAATAGTTGGCTCCTGTTGGGGAACTTCCATTGATTGAAACGATCGATGAGAGTAGAAACCAGTCTCTAAGTGCCTTCATCCAAGCCATTGGGCTACAAAGTCATGCTAAAAATGAAAGAAAACAAATACAACATAAAAACTATACAAATATACAAGTGGATCCATTTAAATTTCAAGGACTGAAATGCTTCAGATGCTGCCCACTATGGGGTACTAAAAATGGTGTTCCATCTCGATACTCTAACAAGAAGCTATTCTCACCACAAAACTATCGAATGGTAAATGGACCTCTCCACAAAGAATCAAATTTGTCATGCATTCCCTTTGGTTCTCTCCTCTTGTCCCACAACAAGACTTGATCTTTGATTTAAAAATCATGAACCTTAGACCTTTTGTCAAAAAAATTCTTCACCTGATTCTGATGTGCCGTAATCCGGTCCACCACCATGGTTCACTACTCATTCAATTCAGTTAGACACATGGTCTTTTTGTCGATCAAATTTTCGAAGGTTGAATCTTCGATTACTTTGGCTAACTTGAGCGCTAGTAGTTTTAGAGTGATAGGTATATCCGCATTCAAGCCATACAGAAGTTGGAATGGCGACATGCCTATGGCCCTCTTTGGTGTAATCTTATCTACCCAGAAAGCATCAAACAGTGCTTTGTGTCAAGTTCTTTGATTGTCATCTACCAATTTTTTGATAATAGTGACCAGGTTCTTATTGCTCGATTCTGCTTGGCCATTTCTCTATGGGAAATAATTTGAAGTATGAGACAGGGTAATTCCATAATAAAAGCAAAATTAAGTAATTTCATATGAAGAGAAATAGGCTGCATTATCTATTACAATTTTGAGTGGAACCCCAAATCGGGAGATGATATTTTCCTTGAGAAAATTGCACACCACTTCAGACGTAGCATGCTTGGTTGGGATGGCTTCCACCCATTTGGTAAAGTAATCAGTTGCCGTGAGGACATAATCATGTACAACACTTGAAGATGGGTTAACTGCGCCAATGAAGTCAATACCCCACTGTTGAAAAGGCTCTTCGATTATTACTGGCTTGAGGGGCAATGTGGCCAATTTAGGCTTTCCGATAAACTGCTGACACAATTCACATCTACGCACCCATTTGTAGGTATTTTGAAACAGTGTAGGCCAATAGTACCTTGCTCACAAAATTTTATGCGATGTCACTGGTGTAGAAAAATGTCTTCCACAGGCCAAATTGTGAAAAGACTCTAAAAGTTTATCTTGTTGAACCTTATTGACACAACGAATAAATACCCCGTCCAAGCTTCTTTTATACAAACCATTATCCCACAAAAACATTCCATTTTTCTTTATAGGAGAGATGAAAGGGACACTCACTATAGGTTAGAAAGTGGGTGATGTCAGAATACTACCTATTAGTAGTGGTAACAAAGAGGACCGTAGGCATGTCTTTGATCTCCATTTCTTCATTTTTTGCTCCCTTGAGAATGTTGTCAGCAATCAACTGACAAAGACCCTTTCCCTGCACAAGTTTGGTAGGTTTAATATCTAGATCAAACTCCTAAATTTTGGAAATTCAATTACCCCTCTTCATACCAAACTCCTGTTGAGTTAAAATAGACTTCACTATTGTATCAGGCACCAAAACCTCAGTATGTGAGTTCAGGATATAAAACTTAAAATATTTAACTGCTTTGACCATCGCATATGCATGCTTCTCCATGTTTGTATATTAGAGCTCATGAGCTTTGAGCGAACAACTCATGAAGGAAATAAGAGATTCCACACCTTGGTTCTATTGAACTAAAATCGCTGAGAGTGTATGTTCATAAGCATAACTATATATTTTAAAGTTTTTGGTGTAGTCTGGACAGATCAGGATTGGTGCACGAGTGATTGCTTCTTTGATGTATTTGAATGTTGATTTGTCCTCTGTAGTCCACCTGAAAGTAGCTTTGCCTTTCATCATATCGACAATGTGGTGAGTTTTCTCAGTGAACTCAGGGATGAACCTTCGAAGAAAATTCACCTTTCTGAAGAAAGAGTGAACCACAATTTTACTGGTAGGCAGAGTAATCTCTTGGATGGACTTGACCCTTTTCGAGTCAATTTTAATACCTTTTTGGGACACAATATGTTCGAGAAGTTTCTCTTCTGTCACCCCAAAGATAGATTTTTGAGAATCTAGAGAAATACCATTCTAACGACAGCATTCCAGTATTCTTTGTAAATGGTGGACATGGTCAGAACGATGCTTTGAAAATACCATCAAATAATCCAAGTATACTATAATGAACTTACCCATTTAATCCTTGAAAGTGAGGTCCATCACTCTTTGAAATGTGGTGCCAACATTTATCAGGCTAAAAGGCATCTTTCGATAAGCAAAGGTGCCCCACGGTGTGGTGAAGGCAGTCTTATGCTGATCTACTTTACCAACTTCAACTTGATTGTACCCCAAAAAATAGTCTAGTATTAATAACATCTCTGAACTTGTCACCATTTGCAGAACTTGATCCATGATAAGGAGAGGGTAGTTATCTTTTAAAGATAACTGACTCAAGTTTCTGAAATCCACGCAGATTCAAATTTCACCATTCTTCTTTCTCACAAGCACTATATTGGCAATCCATGTGGAGTGATGGATTGGAAAAATTATCTTAGCATCAAGCATTTTTTGTATCTCAGATAAAATGATACCTGATATTTTTAGATTATATTGCCTAAACTTTTACTTGTAAGGCACTGAGTTAGCCTTAATAGGAATGTCATGGCAAATTTCATCAGGCTTGAGTGATTTCAAGTCGTCATAAGAATATGCTAAGACATCTATATATTGGCAGAGTAGAGTAGCGAACTTGAATCTCTCTTCGGGAGTGCAACATTTCCCAATGTTCACCATCTTAGGATCTCCATTAGTTCTCAGGTTTACTTGATCAAAATCCTGAGAGGAGTTTCAATCTGTTCGCTATTGTTTGATGAATCTGTCATGGTTATCAAATAGTTTCTCTAGGAAAACCAGGCCTTTGGGAATTTTATTCCCCTTAAGCTACAGGAAATCCTCACCTGCATTTGTATTTGATTCAAAAGTTATCTCACATTCTCGAAGTTCACTGCCTTCAAAATGCAATTGTTTGAAGCTATTATTTTGCTCCAATAAGGCAATGATTTGATTGTCATTTTTGAATACTTGCCAATGGCTGGCATTATCAGGTACACTTGGTCAAAAGACCAATTCAATAGTGTACTTGTCTCTTTTAAAGTCTGGGTGGGAAACAAAGAGAGTAGCAGAAACAGCCAATGCATCTGTCCGGTCATTGAATTCTCTCAAAACGGTAGAGATGCTAAAAGCATTGAAATTTTCAATTTGGTCCCAAACTAGATTGTGATAGTGGCACAATCTTTCATTCTTGGTTTGATAGAAGTTGACAAACCACCAATTCAGCATCCCCTTTAGTATGAAAGAGTTTAATGTCTTTTTCTCTAGCAGCGTACAATCTAAGTAACATGGATTCATACTCGATTGTGTTGTTAGTGTTGTTGAATTTCAACTTGTAGGATAAAGGAATAATATCTCCTTAAGGAGATACCAACACAACTCTAGCTCTTGAACTGGTAGAGGAGCAACTGCCATCAAATTCTAAGATCCATACCTCACTAGACACCACTTTTCCTTTGAAAACTTCTTCATTTGGAGGAAGAGGTTCTTCCATGCATTCTTTTTGCTTTATCGATCCTCCTGCTTTGTCAGTTGAACATATTTCCAAGTTATTACCTATAAGAGTTTCATCGAATGCCTCATAAACTTTGTATGTAGACAGTTACCCATGCCTGAAGACTCAAATAAAATTTGAGCTTCTGGTGCTGATAATCGGGTGACTACATATTTTGCTTTTTTCAGGAAACAATCTTTTCATAATACTTTGAATTGGGATCCTTGCCTCTGACAAGTCTATGCTTAGCTCACCACCATCCTTGCAGAAATTCCATCCAAGAAGGATGTTGTAAGAGGCTGGGACATCGGCCATCAGAACTGTCATTTTTATCTTCTTTTTTGAAAAAGCTGCGAACGCAAATTGGGCATCTTTTATTTGACCGAGGAGTGGGACTTGCTTGTTTTCCATAGAAAAACACCTCCCAAAAGTTTAGGTCAAAGTTAGACTAAGGGAATCTACCACCTTGGCAGGCATAACATTATCAGAAGCTCTAGAGTCTATTATGCAATTACTCAATTTATAACTATTTATCAGCAGGGAAACATAAAAAAGTTCTATTTTCTTTAGAGAAACAGAAGGAGTCACAACAAGATTATTTTGGGTGGATTTATCCTTAGGGGAATCATGAGTTGTCTTTGAAGAATCTTGTCCTGTGGAGACGGCTTTATTTTTTACATATTCTACCAATCTATCAAACTGTTCAGGATTGGCTTGTAAATACTTAATTTCAGTCATTTGAATCTTAGTCTTTCTGGCATGATCAATTATATCAAATAATTGAAATGAATTTGAGACAGAGGAAGAGGGCCCATCATCTTGATATTTAGTGGGTGTGGCACTAGTATGAGAAATAGAGGTGGAAGATATGGGACGGTTTGAGGTGCTTATTTTTTTGTTAGTTACTAGATCTTTTAGTTGGGAAGGCAATGGAGTCCCTCGTTTAGTGATGGAGACCGAGGTTCTTCTTTTACTTTCCCTTTATCAATTTGTGGAGCTGACTGGTTTTAAGATCTGGTAAAAACAACATAGGATCCATCAAACCCTTCTCTTTTACTTCTAGCTTCGTCTTGGTAATCTAAGAAATCGATATTGGAGTTGCCAGCTAATTCTTCTTCCTACTCTTTGAAGAGATTAGCATCATCTTGATGGTCTAACTCATGTTGGAGTGAAAAGTTATGTTCAGCCTCTAGGTAATCGACTGCTGAATTGATAGGTGCTGCTTCAATGGCAAGTTTCTCCTAAGGGAGAGGCAGGCAATTTGGTTGCCCTTGATTTCGGGCAGCATTGCCCTGATATTGTTGATTCTAAAATGTTCTCCTTGGTGTATCTCGATAAGTGGGAACAGACATATCTTAGGCCATTTGTCTTATGAGAGCTAGGATTTTATTTGCTAGCTTTTATACCATTGGGTCAGTGGTGACTATAGGTGAATACTCAGAAGATGAAGAGGATTTACCTTTATTAGGGTCTCTCCTTATCTTTCCTGCCAAGATAAGGTCATCTTCTATCTTAGTAGCCAAGTCCTGAGCAGTAGTAAGGTCTATGTGTCTGGCCCATCTCAGCAAGAAACCCACTTCAGGCAATTGTGAATTGATGAAGAAGCATTTGAAGTTCTGAGGCATCGACTAGGGAACCATGGGAATCTTGTGCCTCAGCTTGTCAAACCTAGCAATAAAACTCCTCATAAGCTCATGAGGCTCTTTCTTCATCTAAGTGAGCTAGGACAATAAGGCATGTGCATATTTTGTAGGCTTGAACTTGGCTTCAAATTTGTCTTTTAGAGTGTCTCAGTCAGTCACTGATCCAGCCTGTAAGTGGTAGAACTAGTCTGCAGCAGTGCCTTGTAGTGTCTCCACGAATAGCTTGACTGCTATGTCTTCAAATTCCACTCCTATTACACCACAGGCTATGTTGAAAGCTATAATATATTCATCAAGATGAACTTTTTCATCACCAAAGAATTTAAGAAAATTCTTCCTTGAACTGCATGGAAGCTCATGCAGAGGTGGAGTCAAGTTCAGGAGACCAAAAAAATTACCCCAGGGGCCTTGAGCCATGATTTGATTATACAAAAGTGGGATCACTAATCCAGGTGGAGCGTGGATAGGTAAAGCTTGACTAGCAGCAAAAAAAAAGTTTTGCCTTGTGTTGGTGGCCTGATAGGGCTAGGAGGAAGACTCCTAGTTTGTCTAAGGTGAGGTTGTGGAGGAAATAACTCAAAATTACTTTGTTGCACCAACTCAAAAGCAGGGTCAACAACACCTTGGAATTTTTATCCTTTGATATAACGTGGAGTTTCTAGATTACAGAACAAAAAATATAAAAAAGTAAGATCTACTTCAGCTTGAAGTTTGAGACTTCAAACTACGCGCTCTTCTCCAGCAGAGTCACCAAAAAATTGTTGGGTGAATATTTTATCATCAACTAATTGATGACAAAATGGATATATCAATCACAGTATAAGGAGATTTATGCCACAAAAAGTGTAGGTTTACCACATCTTAACAAGATAAATCTCTCCTCTCATCAAGGGGAGGTTCCCTATGAATCACTTATATGCTATATGTATATATAAGTAAGCAGAAAATAATACTCAGGGTAGTATAACACCATTCATCTCTCTTTTTTCAGAAATGATGTCCAAAGAACAAAAGAGAGAAGTCCTGATCAATGGTTGAAAGCATTCCTCTTCTTTTAAGAATGGTATCCAACGCAGAGTAAAAAAATCTCCTGAAGTAGTAACAAGGTCCACAAAAAAACCCACGAAAGCACAGAGTCTTCTGTTGCCTCCTTCACTGATTCGAAACACACGTAACAGTAGAGTGAAATCAAGCCCAAAGTCTTCACATAAAACTACAATTAATAAAAGGGTTACCAAGATAAAACCAGCTCAAAGCCTTTTTTATCTTTTAGAAATGTCTTTAGATAATTTCAATACACACACTTTGCTTATTAAATCAAACAGATGAGAGATTATCAGGAAAGAGAACATAAGAACTATTTCTTAAGTAACACAAATTACTCCAACACAAAGTCTGAAATAACCTTGTTTCTCATTCATTTGATAAAATATGATTTACAAATTGAGCACAAAGTCTCAATAAGTGTCTCAATTTCAGTAGAGTTTTTACTCTCAATTATCCAGAGATACCTATACAAAAGAGGTTCCCTATATATATAGGGAGAAACCTTCAAAAAAAGAAAAGATTAAAATATTAAAATATCTAGTCAAAGATTAGTCATCATTGACTTTGAGATATTTTATGTATTTTTATATGCAGTTACATATTACAAAAGTGAATGTACTTTTACATGACAAAAGTACATGAAAAGAAAGGAAAAAGAGAGAATGGAAGAAAGATTCAATTCTTGCCGTCGGACTTCTTCAGATGAGCATCATACATGGCGATAAACACCTGAATTCCTATATTGTCTGGCGTAATGGTATTTTTGAAGATCACTTTGGCTCTGATGGTAGCATCTTTCAATGTTGTGATGGCTTTGGCATGACTAGTTAACCTAGTTCTTAGATTATCCAGAGTTAATTGAGTATCTAATATGTTATCCACAGAAGTCATTGAAAATGCTTTCTCTTCAAAATCACTTTGGATCATGCCTTTGAATTTTTTAATCGTCTCTTCTGTTGAAAGAAATTGATTATCTCTAGATGTGAGATTGCAAGGCAATTCCTCCAGTCTATTCAACAGGTTGGTGTCACTTTTCTCACTAGCATCTTTGAAAGACTTGAGATCGTCGATCAGCTCTTTAAGCACCTGAATTTTGTATATCAATGATTCTTTGATTTCAACATAGGAATCTTTGTTGGCAATGACGCTAATTGAGACCAAGGTGCGCTTCTTCAGATCCTTCATCTCTACCCACTTGCTAAGATATTTATTTGTACTGTCAATATCTTGAGAAATAAGAGAGACAAGGTCTTCTAAATATGTCTTCATTTTCTTCGTCTTCTCTGTCTTCTCAGCAACCTTTGTAAGTAATAAAATTCCTTGAGTATGCATCTTTTCCATATAATCTTCAAGCACTTTTCCTTTCATGTAGGTTTTCTCTGCTTTCTGGATAATAGGATCATATATGGAAAAGGCTTCTGGGGTCGTTGCTTCAAGAGCAAGAGTGAATTTCCTAACTATCGCAGTCAATTATTCTGCCTTTGCCTTATAATAATCTTTCATCTCTGTTTCCCTGTCAAATTTCTAGACCATGATATCCATCGCTGACTGTAGGTCACTCTTTGCACCCTCGTGAGTGACTTTTCCCAATTCAACACAAGAAATGGAGTAGTTGCTCATGTCAAAATCCTCTAGGGTCGCATCATGTGGAGGTTTGGCTATCTCCAAAAATTTGTGCCCCTTTTCCTCAACCATTTTTGAAAGGATTCGTAGTTTCTTAAGTGTCTTAGCTTTCACTAACACTATTTGGCCAAAATCAAAGTCATCTGCAGAGATGGCTTACTTCTTCCTTTTGGACGTAAAATTTGATAACCAAAGAGGGAGAGTAGAAGTACTTACTATGGAAATAGTCCCTATAGCTGGTGTCATTGGGGTAACGTCTGCACTGCTAGTGGAAAAAATGGGTGCAGTGGGTGTAATAGGTGAAACTATATCGGTCGCTAACTGGTCAATGGCAGAGCTTTCTCTGATATTGAAAGGAGATGAGAGACTAGGGATAGAACTTGAGGAGCGAAGGACGTCTCCAAAAGCACTTTGAGGATCGCCAAACATAAATTTAGAAGGATAAGTGGTTTAAGAAGAATGAACACTGATGGGAGAAAGAGGCGAAGGAGATGCCATAAGGGATTGAGGTGGCGAAGAAGAAACCCTTGCAAGTGGTTGTGCCCTTTCTTGGGGAGATGGAGTCTTAGTTCTTTGCTGCTCTGTAGGCCTATCATCTATCTCCATTTATTCTGATACCTGTTCTTGAGTGCTTTGTTCTCCAGCCCCCATAGCTATTGATTCTGGCTCCTTCTTAGCAACCTTCAATTTCTTAGACACAAAGATGATTCTAGGCTTGTGAGGCCTAGATGAAGAAGAAACGTCGCCTTTATTCTTATTTCTATTCTCTACTCTCTTCCTTGGTTTTTCTTGAAATTCGACCTCTGATCTTGTGATGAATTTTTTCAACATGATTCCTTTGGCCGCTAGCCAATCATTGGTGTTAGCCAATATTGGTTCGAATCTCTTTCTCAAAGAAGTCAATTCTTTTTGGGACCACTGAATTGAAAGAAGAGGAGAGTTAGAGACCTTTTTAGCCAGGTGTATGTTATTAATTATGTTTTTATCATCAATCAGATTGGGGGAATATTTGCAAGCCCTAGATATTCAATCTGCTCTAGAGTCAGTCCGTTGTAGTCCATCCTTCTGATCTCTTTTGTTGTTCTCAAGTCTACCTAGATGTCCTCAATCATGGGCTCATGAAACTAAGTCTTTATTCAGATCATATCCTTGACACCCCTGTAGTCAAAATTAGACCTTCTCTTGAATTGCTTCATGGTGACCAATTGCATTTCTGTCTCCATTACCCTTACTTTGGCGGCAACCAAAACTAAGTATCTACCAATTTCTATTGGGAACCTAAAACCTGGCTTTTTTAAATTCCATTTGCTTAGAGTGTATGACAATAATCTATCTACACAGCTCCATTAGGACTAATTTGTCAGATATAAATCAGAGAAGCATGTAGGGATAGCCTTGGAAAAAGCCAACTCGTAGATAGCAAAAGGAGGAGAATTGTAAAAACATGCAGTCAAAATCATTGACAATCATCTAGGCTTCATCTGATACTCTTTTTTGTTCTAGCCGAGGATCGAAAAGGCATAAAAACACTGCAAAGAAGGCATCATTTTCCCTCTTAAAGTGACGGATTGATCTTTTTAGTGTCAACTGAGGGTTATATGAATAAACCAGGGTGGTTCTTCTGTCTCCTTTTTTTGTCAAACTTAGAAAAGTTCGCATCGAGGCTGCAATGTATACTAAGTATGAAGTCATATAGAACTTCGAAGTAGTAAACACTTTTGTCAATTGCTCATGAAGAGTGTTGCTAATCTGCTCACCCCAGAAGATGACTTGCTTCCCTTGTAGAATTATCTTAATAAAGGGATACATCCATTCATGGAATTGGAAAGAAGATGGTAGACTGTTAGGTTGTGGAGCTAAAAGCTTCACTGATGTAGACATGGAGGAGGTCATTGGAGGAGTTTGTTGTTGTCACAGTCACTGACGTCAGTAGGGAAGAGACAGAAGGCAACCGATGTTGGTCATAAGTAGGTCGGCGTTGGCACCCCCAGGCAGACAGGGACTGACGTCGGTCACCTGTGTGGTTCGAACTACGAATGTTACAGGCAGTTAGCTAATGAACCAAGTGTTTGCATGTCAAGAGCCAAATTTAGACTCATAACTGTGGATCTAATTATTGTAATTGGATGTCTAATTATTGTTTGGATGAGATCTATATAATAGACTCATGGATTGTATTGTAAGTTGTTCTAGTTTGAGTTGAGCAAAGTTTACTTCTTCTGTGTGTGAGGTGAGCAAGGGTGTTCCTCCTAGTTCCACAGCAGTACCAAGGTGGGTGCTGGATTGGAGAATCAACAGGGTTCTTCATGTATGTATGATCTTGGTCATCAGGTGAGCATGGCTACTTTAGGAGATCTACATGGTAAGTAAGATCATTGATCTGCAAGTGTATGTGTGTGCAAGGTCAAGGTTCACAGGTGTGCAGAACCAGATTGATTTGCAGGTGTGCAAGATCATATAGGATAGCAACACAACAGGGAGCAGGATCAGGTGGGATCTACTTGGAGTACAGTGTGTACTCAGATAGAGCAAAGAGGAAGGCAAGGAAGATCCTTCCATAAGTAAGGTCTGTTGAGGTGCAGGTTGTTGCAGGTTCAGGGGAGATCTACTTGAAGTACGTTTGTGTACTTGTGGAGTGCGTGGAGCACTTATGGTGTGCGTGGAGCATAGGAGAATTGGCAGTAGTGGATATTGGCTAGTTGGAGGTGAACACCAACTCTGTGTTTGAGTTGGGTGTTGGGACCTAAGGGAGAGAGCTTTGAGGGAAGATTTACTATTTATGCCCTAGAGGTGTGGGAGCCCTAGAGGTGTGTAAGAAAGAAGAACTGTGGTAGCCTTCTTTGTTGTATTTCCTTCTGAAAGAGTTTTAATACAAGTTGTGTATTGTCTCTCATATTTTGTGTTATTTCTGAATTCTAGTTACTTGTTGATTCTGGTTATTTCTGCATATTAAGTTGCTTGGTAATCAATTGTGTGCTTCCATTATATTTCCCAACATAGACCTCGTACTCTGCTGAGAAGAGTAATTAAGTCACCAAATTTTTCTATGAAATCACTTCTCGAACAATTCTACAGCCATCTAGACAAGTTGGCTCTGGGAGTCTTGAGCCATCTGTTATTTATCACCTTTTTCGCCCTCTCAGGATCTTTGTACTCTTTTTGTGCCTCAACAAAGTCAATTTTTAGCACTTCAGTAGCCGAAAGGCACATGAAGGCTTTATCAATAAATTTGGGGTCCATTTGAATTATCGTGTTACCACTAGCATCTGACATTGACCTGGTCTCTCTGTTATAGAACTGGGCACACTGGAGGATGAACTCTGTGTGATGCACTGCTACAGAGAAAGAGGAGACTAGATGGATGTTGCTTTCAATGATTCTTTTCATCTCGAAGCTTGAGTTGGTCACCTTGGTTCTCTCCATGAATTCGGCCATATCCACATGGCCGATCTCTGTGTCTCTAATGTCATCGACATTAGAAGTGACTGAGGTGATTGGGAAAACACCTTGGTACTGGTACTTCATGGCCTTTGACTTCTTTGGAGGAGTTTCAGTCATTAGGATGAGCCTTTGTCGAGATGGCACTGATGAAAGAGAATCCTCAGGGGAAACTGTGATAAAAATCATGATCGTGCAATTAAAAGAAAATGGGCAATTTAGGAAAATTGCACGTCGGGTGATCATGACCAAGGAAGGGTACTTGACAGGGTCGAGGTGCGAGCAGATTGAGAGGAAAAAGGGGAGGAGACGTGAAAAATGAAAGGAATGAAATTTCTCCAGAGTTAGAAAATAGAGAAAAAAAGATGCAAGGGCGGCAAAATTTGTCGCCCTGACATGTGGGATGATCTACATGCATAGGTGGCAAAATTTACTGCTTGTGCATGCTAGGTCAAAAAAATGCACTGGTGGCAAAATTTTTCACCCGTGCATGTTAGGAGGAAAAGGTGTAAGGGCGAAAAAATTTGCCGCCCTCGCACTTAGGTGTAATGGTGGCAAAATTTACTGCCGGTACAAGAGAGGAGGGAGCACAGTTAGGGTGGCGAAGAATGCCGCCATCACACGAGGTAGGAAGTTTTGAGAAAGAAGGGAGTGTAGCAAAATTCGCCGCCCTAGGATGGAGAAAGAGGATGGATAACCGAACGGGTAGGAAGGGAAGAGGAGGAAATGAATGCAGTGGGAGGAGATAGGTGCCCTGACGGGAGGAAGAGAAGAGGGGGAGAGGAGAAAACAAAAAACAAAAACAAAAACAAAAACAAAAACTTAAGATAGAGGAAGAACACAAAAAACAAATACTACTTGGAAAACAACGCGCGACAAGAAGTTGAATCCAACAAAAAATGCTTCTTCCCACTTGTTGGATCATCCAGAGGTAGAGGGCAAAAAGAGGATTAAAAGAAATAAATCAAAAATGAAACCTAAAGGGATTAAATGGGACAAAAATCAGCCCAACCACTCGATGCACGCGGCCATAAATGTTGTGCATGAAAAATGAGGCAGTGTAGGGGCAACAAAATTTGTTGCTCTTACATAGAAAATTTTAAAAGACATGCAGGGGCAGCAAAATTTATCGCTCCTACATGTGAAGGAGAAAAATGCAGGGGTGGTGAAATTCACCGCTCCTGCATTTCAGATGCAAGGGCGTCGAAATTCACCGCTCTTACATGGAGAATGAAGAAAAATGCATTGTCGACAAAAGCTGTCACCCATGCATGAAAATAGAAGAAAAAGACTAACTCTGGGAAAAAGGGAAATTTGTCCCCTAGTCACATTGAGACCATAACAACTTTTGCATTTTGAGAAAAACGTAACAAAGAGACATCACGAACTTTGAACGATGTCAGTTGAGCAAATATGAGAATGAGAAAAACTCATCTCAAAAAATGAACTTAGAGAGAAAAAGGCAAAATGGACAAGTTTCACAGGGGGTTGTTTCAAAAATGAGCTGAGCTGATTTTGAAAACAACAAATCCTAGGGGGACAAATAAGCCATGTCTTCAATGTTTAAGGGCTCAAGAATCCACCTTCCAGACTGTTCCACCTACTGAAATAACTACTGCATAAATATTTCCAGTCTTCCCCCTTTCCTACTACAATTTGAGCCCTCAGGCTATCTTCTCCCCTTTTTGGTTCCTTTGGTTCTTCATCTCAGCCTTGGCCTCAAGCCTTTGAATACATTAAGGTCTGCGTTTAAGCCTGCAAAGATCGATAAACATTTTATAGCCGCAAATTTGATGTCTGCAGGTCCGTCATCATTTGAAAGCTAACGACTAGTTGGTCATCTTAAATTTGACGTCTGTAGGCCCGTCATCCTCCTTAGAAATTCCTTCACATCTTTCTCGCTTGCTCTGGCCACTTTTCACTGATCTCAACAAGTGACACGTGGCATGTTCCGTCGTGAAATAGGCAAGGACACGTGATAGCATCCACTTAACTTATAACATCTTTAGACACCCTTTGAGAGTCGTGCAAAAGATAACACCTGGTGGCTTTCACTGGGCTTTAGAAACAATATAGAAACATTATGACTCACTTGGATTCATGCGGATGTTGACACTTGGCACGATTTGCTTAGTTTACAGGGGACATGTGGCAAGTTCTGCTTATTTGAGAAACAAATCATAATGTGTTTCAACAAATGACACCTGGCAGCTTCCGCTTGACTCATAACAACTCACCTGGGGCCCATTGTATTCCTTACGTCATAAAAGGAAGAAGTTGCGGATGTTGACACTTGTCAGCTTCCACAAAGCTTTGCAAGGGACACGTGGCACATTTCATTGCTCTTAGAAAAACATATTGAAACCTTTCGTAGTTGCCACTTGTCGCCCTCCGTAGAACTTTGAGAGAGACTTATCAAAAGAAGCTTTGAAGCTTGAAATGCAGATGCAGACACGTGGCAGCTTCTGTTGAGTTTTAATGGGATAAGTGGCATCTTTCGTAGCTTCTTAGAAACAAATTACAAACTTTTCATTGTTGCCACTTGCCACTTTCTGTGAGATTTTGTGAGAAGCTTATTGAAAGAAGCTTTGAAACTTATGAAAAGCTTTAAATGTGGATGTCGAAACTTGTCACGCTCCACTGAGTTACAATGTGACACGTGGCACATTCCATTTACTTTTAACAATCACACAGACAGTGACACTTGGAGAATTTTGCTTAATTTTAGCCATTTGCACGGGGCTCACCACAGTCTTTACTCAATATAGCAAAATGAAAAGAAGGAACTGTGGAATTTAACACTTGGAGGGTTCTAACAAGCTTTACAAGGGACACATGGCATCTTCCGCTGCTTCTTGAAAATAAGCTATAAAGTGTCTCGATAGACGACACTTGGCAGCTTTTGCTTGACTTTGAGACTTAGACAAAACTGCAGAGTCCGCAAAAAATAGTTTGTAGATTTGGGGGAGTCTGTAGATTTGAGTCCATGGATTTCCTACCTGCAAAGTCCGTAGTTTTTTGAGAAGCTTGCAAAATGAGGAATTTGAATGCTTAGGACAAATTTCAAAAAGGGAAGAGACAATTTTGGTCTTGCAGGGCCCAAAATAGTTCATAGGTTGTCCCAAAAATGAGTGACATTTTTTGGGGACAACAGTTTGTTAAACCTCTCTCAAGGTCCTATGTGCAAAAAATTAACAGATCCCTATAAAATTCATCCAATAGATATTTGCGATAACCAGTTGGGGAATCCAAATATGAAGGCCCTATAAATTTATGAAATAAGATTATGGAATGTTTACTATATTGAGTGCATGCAAGGTTAACTCTGAATTGATCTCATTTGAGACATGTTTTTTTAATTTTAAATTTTAAAACACAATAATAAAACAAGTAAACAAAATATGCAATGATCTTGATGTGTGTTATGTTACACTTATATGTTATACAAAGTCCATCTTAGATTTGTGGTGGTAATTTAAAAAAGTGATTGCAAGCTCAATGTCAAATATTAGTTATTTAATGTCATGAAATGTTTCCATGGTCTCAAATTATTAGACAACAAATACTTTGTATTGCATTAGACTACTTTAAGTATTGTAGTTGTTAATTGAGGAAGTGAAAGAGAAGCTTATTCACTTTATTAATAAATTGCTCTTGTAGGCACATCAAACTTTAGTGTCTCACTATTGATATGATTCTCCAATTCAATAAATTTAAAAATATAATCTTTAGTACCCACGATAAAAAGGGTGGAAGTTTTGATAGTGTAATTTGTGAACTCTTCAAGTTTGCCCCAATTCCTCTAATTGAATTCTAAAATACATACCATGTTTAGATGGGTGTGAGCTTTTATAGGGGGAAATAGTTTTTAGCTTCGCATTGACATAAGTTTAGTTTATTGACGAAATACACAAGTGTTACATGTTAAGACAATATGAGAGGAGAGGGGCAATGAGCATGTGTCAATGTTTCTTGTGGACACTAGTTTTTAATTAATGTCTCTCAGCAATGAAAGAGTCTTAAGAATCCTAACAAGGAGGGAAACCAATCGAAGAACCTATGGGTATTTCGAATATTAAAAAAATTGATTTTGAGTTATTAAAAACCCAAGAGCTAGAATTCAAATGTCATTTGCCCACTTATGTTTTACTTCTAAGCACAAGGACCCCCTGATGTCTTTTACATGAATCAAAGGCCAAGAGAAAATACTTTTTCAAACCGTTACATCCCGATTTCACCCTAAGTTTTATAACCTTTGAATTCATGGATTATGTGGTTAATATTTGATTATTACTGCTTCGATTTGAGCTTTATGACATATATTGGTTATGGGATAATGATATGTCGATTAGTTTTTAGGATGTGATAGTTATATTTCTGTACATTATGCATGTATATTTGTTAGTTTTACATCATTAGTTGATATATATGATGACTCGAATTAACTACCTACTTATCACGAAGTGGATGCAGGATTGATCCTTCCCTCAGAGCATGATGAAGGGAGAACATCATCAGATAGGATGGTGTAGATGGGATGACTGGGAGATGATAGAAGAATTGCTAGTAACCCAACACACAACACAGTAGAATAGTTTAACTAGTTAGATATTTGTTTGAGTATTTATGCATTTCTACAATGTTTATGTTTACCGTATATGATTATGGTTTATCTAATTGAGTGATAGCATCATGATATCGCCTACAATCAGATTTGTAAGATGATTTCTTCACAATTATTGTGTTGTCTATTTTTGCGTGAGTCGATGCTTAACCAATCAGTGTTTGTATTCTTTTAACTATTTTTGACTGACCATAGACTAGTAAAAATATCTTTAAAATGTTGTTGGACGTTAAGTTAACTACTATTGATATTCAAGAATATCAATAAAAGTAAAACTATTAAATAAGAATAAAATAAAGAGAGATATGTATAAATAATCTTTACACACTAGTAATTAATTAAAATAGTTATCTTGTAATAATTAGAATTAGTAATTGATTTAATTTATCTTTTTAAAGGTATAATTACTTTAGTTCTATTTTAATTGAAGAAATTTAATATCCTAACTATTAAATTTATAGTTAAAGTGCAATGCATGGCTTACTTGGAAATTAAAAGTTAAAAATTATCATTTAAAGAATAATATAAGTGAATTTAAACTAGAAATTAGCTTGGCTCGGAACAAGATGTTAACATGCATAATTAAAAATAAATAAAAGCTCAAAGTAAATCCATGAAAGCTATTTATTTGCACAGCCTTAAGAAAAGGTTAAAAAGCATGTATGTTTTATAAAATAAATAAAGATTAGGTTAAGTAAACAATATTTGATTTAAAAATTTTGGTTAAAACAATGATTTATGAATGGGAGATTAAAAATTTGGAGGAGGAGATTATTAAGAAGAGGAAAGGCGTATGATGAAGGGGATGGTCAAGGCAAGATAGAAAAAAAAGAGCTACGCCATATATTCTGTTGTCCCCCAAAAATATCAGTCATTTTTGGGACAACATTTGAACTATTTTGGTCCTACAGATCAATATCCTCTCTTCCCCTTTCAAAAATTATTCTGAGCATTCTGGTTCTTCATTTTTCAAATCTTTCTCAGAAATCTACGAACTCTGCAGATATGTTTCTATGGACTCAACATGCTTGAGATTAGCAGGTTCAACGGGTTAAAAAAGCTTCTGCAGGTAAGTTCAGTCAAAAGAACAAGCATCTAACACTTAGTCATTGCCAAAATTGGTTCAACGCCTCAGTTCAATCAAAAGGATTTCAATCGGCAAATGATAAAGGACTTAGGCTTGAACCATTGAACTTTGAACCACTTTGGTTCAAAGGTTCAATGGGTTCAACGACCAAGTTGGTTCAACGCGCTTGGTGCAAAAGAACAAAGGACTTTGCCAAATAACGAAGAATGAACCGTTGAACCAAAGTTGGTTCAATCAGTTGGTTCAATCGAAAGTTTCAAGGGGTTGCCCCAAAGTGAAAAAGGCAAGTGCCCTTGCGGAGGGCAAAAAGCATTGGTTTGAAGGAAAACCTTGACTGAAGAGAAAAGCCCATGAAAAAGCACCTGATAGAAAAAGACAAAGTGCAGCAGACGCCACCACGTGTCCATTATAAAGCAGAGGGAAATCTGCCACATGTCATCTTCTACAAGCCATGCAAAGGTTTCTAAAGCTTCTGAAAGTTAAGCAGAATACGTCACGTGTCCTGTTATGATGCAGCGGAACATGACAAGTGTTTGCATTCGTCATGCAAGAGTGGCAATTTTTGCCACCCTTGCATCTTTTGGTCTCTTCCATGTAGGAGTGGCAAATTTTGCCGCCCGTGCATCCCTATTTCCTCCTCTCCTTTAGGTGCGAGGGCGTCAATTTTTGCCACCCTTACATGTTCTTCTTCTTCAACATGCATTGGCAACAATTTTTTCCACCGACATACTTTCTCCCTGACGTGCACAGGTGGTAATTTTTGCCGCCTATGCACAAGAAGTTCTCCAATATGCAAGGGTGGCAATTTTTGCTGCCCATACATTCCTTCTCCCAATTTTTCCTAACTCTAAGAAATTTTCATTTTTCCTATTTTCCACGCCCGCTCCCCTTTTTTTTCATTTTTTGACCTGCTCCTGCCTCAGCCTTTTCAAGCGCGTTTCCCTAGTCATGATCAATCAAATGTGCAGTCTTTCCAGATTGATAATTTTTTCCCTAATTGCACAATCATGATTCTTACTATAGTTTCTCTAAAGGATCCCTCTTCATCGATGTCTTTTCAACAAAAGTTCTTATAGATCACTGAAATTTTTCTAAAGAAGTCGAAGACCATGAAGAAGACTGGAAATAAAGATTGACGCTATTCTTCCATGCTTTATTCAAAATGCACTTTGTAATTGACTTGGGACATTTTCACATGTACTTTTGTAATATGTAATTACATGTAAAAAATATAGAAAAATATCTCAAAGTCAAAGATGACTCATCTTTGACTAAGATATTTTTATATTTTAATCTTTTTAATTTTGAAAGGTTCTCCCTATATATAGAGGGGACCTCTTTTGTAAAAGGATCTCTGATAATTGAGAGCAAAAACTCTGCTGAAATTGAGACACTTCTTGAAACTTTGTGCTCAACTTGTAAATCATATTTTATCGAATAAATGAGAAACAAGTTTATTTCAGACTTTGTGTTGAAGTAATCTGTGTTATTTAGGAAATAGTTCTTATGTCCTCTTTCCTGATAATCTCTTATCTGTTTGATTTAATAAGCAAAGTGTGTGTGTTGATATTATCTGAGGACATTTTTAAAAGATAGAAAAAAGACTTTGAGCTACTTTTATCTTGGTGATCCTTTTACCCTTTGTAGTTTCAGGTAAAGACTTTGTGCTTTGTTTCACTCTACGATTACGCGTATTCTGAATCGGTGAAGGAGACAACAGAAGACTTTGTGCTTACGTAAGTTTTTTTGTTAACTTTGTTACCTACTTTAGGGGATTTTTTGCTCTACACTGGATATCATTCCTGAAAGAAGAGGAATGTTCTTAGCGAACGACTAAGATTTTTCTCTCTTGTTCTTTGGACATCATCTCTGAAAAAAGAGAGGTGGATGTTGTTATACTACCCAAGTATTATTTTTTGCTTACTTATATATACATATAGCGCATAAATATTCATAGGGAACCTCCCCTTGATGAGAGGAGAGATTTATTTCATCCAGATGTGGTAAACCCACACTTTTTGTGGCATAAATCTCCTTGTATTGTGGCTGATATACCCATTTTGTTATCAGTTAGTTGACAACAAAATATTCACCCAACAACTTTTTGGCGACTCTGCTAGAAATGAATGTGCAGTCTGAAGCCTCAAGTTTCAAATTGAAGCAGTTCTTTCCTTATCCATTATATTACAGACTCTGGCAAATCTGTTTCATGTCTTACCCATTATCATTATAGCCTTACCATCTTCCTTCACTTCCGTTATTTTATCTGGTCTGTAAAACTAGAGCTGCTGGGAAAGAGTGCGCAGTTTGAAGCCTCAAGCTGAAGCAGGGTTAGTTCTTTTTCATTTTTGTTCTGCAATCTGGCCACTCCACCCAAATTTGTTATCCCTATTTTTCATAATTAAATCATGGCAGTTTGAGGCCCCTGGGGTAACTCTTTTGGCCCACTCAACTTGACTCCACCTTTGCATGAGCTTCCATGCAGTTCAAGAGAAAATTTCTCCAAATTCTTTTGTGATAGAAAAGTTCATCCTGATGAACACATTGCAACTTTCAGCATAGCCTGTGGTGTAATAGAGGTGGAGTTTGAAGACATAACAGTCAGGTTGTTTGTGGAGACACTACAAAGCGCTGCTACAAACTAGTTCTACCATCTGCAAACTGGATCAGTGATTGACTGGGATACATTCAAAGCCAAGTTTGAAGCCAGGTTCAAGCATGCAAAGGATGTGCATGCTTTGTTGGCCCAACTCACTCAGATGAAGAAGGAACCTCATGAGCCTATGAGGGACTTCATTGCCAGGTTCAACAAGCTGAGGCACATGATTTCCATGATCGCCCAGCTGACACCTCAGAATCTCATGTGTTTCTTCATCAACTCACAGCTGCCTGAAGTGAGTTTTCTATTGAGACGGGCTAGACACATAGACCTTGAGGCTGCTCGAGACTTGGCTACTGAGCTAGAAGATGACCTTATTTTGGCAAGAAAGATAAGAAGAGACCCAAACAGAGGCAAACCCTCTTCATCTTCTGAATACTCACCCACAGTCACCACTGACTCAATGGTGCAAAAACTGGCAAATAAATTGCTAGCCTTGAAAAGGCAAATGGCACAAGGTATGTCTTCTGCTCCTCTATATAAAGATATACCAAGGAGGACATTCCCTAATCAGCCATATCAAGGCAACACTGCCAAAAGTCAATGGCAACCAAATCGTCTTCCTCCCCCACAGAGGAACTTTGCCCTTGAAGCACCTCCAACCAACTCAGCAGTGGGATATCTGAAAACAGAACATGTTTCCTATTTTCAACCTAAGTTCGAGCAAGAAAATGATGCTGGTCTCTTCATGGAGGATCAAGAAGAATCAACTGGCGACTCCCACATTGGTTCCCTGAATTTCCAAGATGAACCCAAAAGTAAAGGTGAAGTAGTCGAAGGATCATACGCAATATTCACCAGGTCTGAGAATCAGTTAGCCCAATAGGCTGACAAAGAGAAGACAGAGGAGTGATTCCAACCAAAAATTTTAATTGCTAGGCAGATAACCCCTCTTTCTTTCCAGTCAAAGGACCCAGTGATTGCCAAGAAGATAAGTATCCCAAGAATTTCTGCACCTTATACTTCAAATTCGCAAGCCAGTCCCCCCACCCCTCCCATAAACCAAAAGGAAGAACTCCCATCCCCTGTGCCTAGTCCAATCTAGCCATTTGACATAATTGATCATGTCAAGTGTGTCAAGACCCAAATGGTGGCCCCTGCAGCCCAAATTTTGTTTGAGTCTTCAGGCAAGGATGAGATAGCAGAAGAATTGGTGGAGTGCGGCATAAGTGTAGAAGAACCCTCCCCTCCAAATGAAGAAGAATCTGAGAAATTTGAGGGGGACAATCAAGACATGTGTTGGGATGAGCTTTTAAAACAACAAATTATGGTATTAGGCCATGCTGCTGCCCATCAAAATCAAGAAAAAGAACTCTTTGCCAGGAGAGAAAAGATTAGTGGTTTTTAGACCAAAAGTCAAGTCTTGCTTTGGGGCAAAAAGAGAAGAAAACCAAGGGGAAGACACAGAAAAGTTATTTTTTGGTGGAGAGCTCCATTCACCCATCACCATTTTTGGGGACATAATGGTTTCTTGCTAGTTTATCACGATGGCATCCCCTTTTCTTCACCTCATAAGGAGCAGCGTCTGAAGTACTTCAATTCTTGAAGTATCGGATGAGTCCTCCTGGACATATGTATATTTGTATAGTCTTTTGCTTTGTTTTGTTTTCATTTTTGGAACCTTTCTTCTTGGGTAGTGCGACTCCGTAGCCCAATGACACACTTTAAGGCACTAGAGATTCTAGTTTCTACTCCCCTCAACTGTTCTAAGTTTTCAACTGAACGAAGATCCCCAATTGGAGCCAGGTGTTGTCCCCCAAAAATATCACTCATTTTTGGGATAACATTTGAACTATTTTGGTCCTACAGATCAAAATCCTCTCTTCCCCTTTCAAAAAATATTTTGAGCATTCTAGTTCATTTTTCAAAGATTTCTCAAAAATCTACAGACTCTGCAGATATGTTTCTGCAGACTCAACATGCTTGAGATTAGCAGGTTCAATGGGTTAAAAAAGCTTCTGTAGGCAAGTTCAGTCAAAAGAACAAGCTTCTAACACTTAGTCATTTCTAGGATTGGTTCAGTGCCTCGATTCAATCAAAAGGATTTCAATCGGCAAATGATAAAGGACTTAGGCTTGAACCATTGGACTTAGACTTTGCCACCCATGCATCCTTGTTTCCTCCTCTCCTCCAGGTGCAAGGGCATCAATTTTTGTCACCCTTACACGCTCTTCTTCTTCAACATGCGTCAACGAAATTTTTTGCCACCCATACATTCCTTCTCCCTATTTTTCCTAACTCTGAGAAATTTTCATTTTTCTTATTTTCTGCACCCGCTCCCCTTTTCTTCCATTTTCTGACCTGCTCTCACCTCAGCCTTTTCAAGAGCGTTTCCCTAGTCATGATCACTCAAATGTGCTGTCTTCCTAGATTGCTAATTTTTCTCCTAATTGCACAATCATGATTCTTACTGCAGTTTCTCTAAAAGATCCCTCTTCATCAACGTCTTTTCAAAAAAAGTTCTTCTAGATCACTGAAGTTTATCTGAAGAAGTCGAAGACCATGAAGAAGACTGGAAATAAAGATTGAAGCTGTTCTTCCATGTTTTATTCAAAATGCACTTTGTAATTGACTTGGGAGATTTTCATGAGTACTTTTGTAATATGTAATTACATGTAAAAAATTCAAAAAAATATTTCAAAGTCAAAGATGACTCATCTTTGACTAAGATATTTTTATATTTTAATCTTTTTAATTTTGAAAGATTCTTCCCTATATATAGAGGGGACCTCTTTTGTAAAAAGATATTTGATAATTGAGAGCAAAAATTTTGCTGAAATTGAGACACTTCTTAAGACTTTGTGCTCAACTTGTAAATCATATTTTATCGAATGAATGAGAAATAGGTTTATTTCAGACTTTGTGTTGAAGTAATCTGTGTTATTTAGAAAATAGTTCTTATGTCCTCTTTCGTGATAATCTCTTATCTGTTTGATTTAATAAGCAAAGTGTGTGTGTTGATATTAGCTAAGGACGTTTCTAAAAGATAGAAGAAAGACTTTGAGCTACTTTTATCTTGGTGATCCTTTTACCCTTTGTAGTTTCAGGCAAAGACTTTATGCTTTGTTTCACTCTATGGTTACGCGTATTCTGAATCAGTGAAGGAGACAACAGAAGACTTTGTGCTTACGTAGATTTCTTTGTTAACTTTGTTACCTACTTTAGGGGATTTTTTGCTCTATGCTGGATACCATTCCTGAAAGAAGAGAAATGTTCTTAGCTAACGACCAGGATTTCTCTCTCTTATTCCTTGGACATCATCTCTGAAAAAAGAGAGGTGGATGCTATTATACTACCTCGAGTATTATTTTTTGCTTACTTTTATATACATATAGCATATAAATATTCATAGGGAACCTCCCCTTGATGAGAGGAGAGATTTACCTCGTCTAGATGTGGTAAATCCACACTTTTTGTGGTGTAAATCTCCTTGTGTTGTGGCTGATATACTCATTTTGTCATCAATTAGTTGACGACAAAATATTCACCCAACATATTCGAGGAAGGGAAAAAAAAGAGAATATGGCAAAGATAGAGAGATGTTTGCCAAAGAGGAGGCGACAGATAGAGTAGAAAGAAAATAAAGAGATTTTGGTTCAAATTTGTGAGAATTTTTTTGAAAGGTTGGTTATATCAGTTTACTACTATTGAAATTTTGGGAATGATTTGATCCAATAAGTTGAAGAAATGAATTTGATTCATTTGTTAAAATGTGGAATATGTTTGTATGTGAAAATGTGGAATACGTTAATATTGAAAGGTTTTATTACTTTAGCATGTTATACCTATAAAATATAGATTTGTTGATATACATTTATAGAAGAATAAAATAAAAAATAGTATTCAATGACTCAACTATTAAGTAGTGATTCATATTAGTTAATAATTTGGGTAGATCAGTGACTGTATAACATGCAATGATTTCTACATAAGACAATAGATCTTTTCATAAACAACGATCTGATAAGAAGTGATCATGCTAGTAAACCGAACTGTTATGGTGTTCTAATAAGTCATTACAACATTGAACAAAGGCAATCTTTATAATTCTAAAATTGGATCCAATGGAAGAGAAGTTTCTCAAATTTATCTTAAAGTGAAGCACACTATCATTGAGTCTTATGGAATGCTTCTGATAAATGTATTTCCATTTTAAAATAACTTTTATAGAATAAGGTTGTTTTGTGGATTAAAGCCTTAACATGGTGTTTTGACAATAATAACTCCTGATAAATAACAGTGGTGAATGTTATATTTGAAATTGAGAATAAATGGATATGCTCTAAGATTGTTAGCAATACACTGCCAGATAGATCCCCATAAGTATAACTAACTCCTTATTTTGAATTCACTACCATATTCATGAGTGTTAGCTCTTAAAAAGACTTCAATCGACATACATAAATCTTCCAAAAATGATAGAGAAGGATGCAATTCTATCAAGGTAGTGATGATGGTCTAGTCAAAAGTGTATCTGGACCCACTATCGTGTGCAACACTTCATGTGCCATCCCTTGCTAACTCGAGTTGTATTTAAAAATAAATAAAGAACATAATTATCATTGGAATCCTTATGAGAATCATGGTATAAGTACAAAGTCTAATTCACTTTTTTTTATTGCCCTTGATCCAAGATCAATGTTGAAATGCTTTGTATGCTTAGTTCATAAAGAAATAATAAAAATATAGCAAACCAATTAAAAAGACAGGTGCAATAATTCACATATATACATATGTAGTGATTTAGTGAGAAAACACATATCCTTTTGGGTAGGTTCATGAGATGATCAATAGTCGATAGGCCGTAGCAACTTAAAAAAAAGGGTGGTCAATAAAAATAGCAACTCAACAGAATGATCAGTCACTGATATAGTTATTATGTCAATTCATTTCTATGTTACAACGATTTTAATGTTTGACTTAGCTTAGTATAAGTTTAATAAAACTTTGAATATTGAAATTAAGACATCGAGGAATTATGAAATAATCAAATGGAAAATTGAACTTATCTAACATATTTTAGATTACTTCAAATAATAGTTGATTTCATGTAATTGATGTAATCATATTATTCAAAAAATTCTTATACTTTAATTCAATTAGTTGATTACATGAGTTATAGATATAAGTAGATATCAATTAATTTTTGATAGAATGTGATTATTTGAGCCACGATATTATAGATCGTAATAACAGAGATAATGGTAACTATTATACTTTTGAGGATACTTTTTATTATGTAATATATATATATATATATATATATATATATATATATATATGGAATATAGTATATTATATATGTGACAATATGATCATAATCAAGTTATAAATCAAACATATATTCAAGTATGTTTAGTATGATGTTATACCCGAGTGGTTTATATTCTAAATCATGTTAAGATATCATATGAGTACTAATGTCAATTTGACTTGAGAAAAATAAAACTTGTATAGATGTAGTCTCTGGATGTTAGAAATCAATCTATTTAAACTGAATGTATAACTTGTATAGGTGCATTGGGTAATATGTGCATATCTATGGATATTAGGTTGTTACCCAGTTATATGATTTTGTAGAACCAAAAATTATAACCTTTTGGAACAACCTTCTAAAAATACAATAAGTCATTAGAATGAAAGAACATAATGGGTTTATGAATTATTTGTTTCTCTATTATCATTTTGACTAACTGCCTAAGAATTATATTTATAAAGTTGGTGGACTGTGTTATTATTAATTGTACTTGTATCTACTTAAAGAGTGTAGATTATGCAGTCTAAGCCTAAGATATACTCGGATGGTATAATTTGTACTTGTTTGCCTATCTTTTAGGTTTATGAGACTTTTAACTTCTTAAATCATAAATTTGGTTGTGTAAATATGTAATTGTGAACTATGATATTATGAGATGTCATAGAGTACTACAATATTATTGTATGTTATACCTGGATGGTACATACTGTAATTATTATGTCTAGACTCACACCTACTCGGATTAGTTTGTTTTTTATAGCTAGTAGGAAATTATGTATGCGTACTGACAACTTTTGGGAGAGTAATGAATGCTAGGATATAATAGTATCTATTCGTGAAAAATTGTGACTTGATTTGTTATATCTAGTTGCTTGAATAGAAGCTATGTTTCCATGTATTTAAGACTACTTAATATGACTGATTGAGAAAAATTATAGTTATGTCTTAGAATACTAGACTATGGTAATATGGGTTATCATGAGGTATAGTTTGTTTGGAAACTAATTATGTTAGTCAAAATTTGTAGTTAAATGTGTATTTTACTCAAGTGGTATAAACTGTGGTCATTATTTCTAGTTTAGGATTAATAATAATGTGAGATTTATTCATACATTGATGGAATAAATGTATACTTTGCCTCCTCCTATGTTTAGCATGTATTGTGATATGATTTCTAGTTGGATGTAAATTGTATGAATCTTAAGATTAAATTATGTATAGTGAGGCATTATCTTTTCATGTGTATGATTTATATGTTGGTGTGATAACTTATAATAGAATGGGTTTTCTATGATACACTGCATGTATAGTTTTAGAAATCATAAAACACATAGGTACTTGCTTGTTACTCTGGATTCTCGCATTGTTCTATTTGCCTATTCATAAAGGGAGGGCCATTCCCTAATAGGAGGATTGTGTGAGGGATCATTGGTCTATGGTTGGTGTGGAAAAGCACTTGGATGATGCTCTCCCTCCCCACAGGAATACTATATTTGAGATGACACTTGAGATTACCACAGATATTGGAGAGGCCAATGAACTCATGCTCCAAGGAGCCTTGTATCTTATTTTTGTACATAGTTTTATATTGTATTCTTTATTGGAATCATTTCATGTAGAAATTTGATTATTTGTTTATTGTGGATTGACTAGCAGTGGTTGAGTATTGTACCAGCAGTGGCTGGATATTAGTAATTACTTTCTATGATTGTATTATGATGTGTTTTCATATTTTGATAATGATCGATGACTGTTTGATGTCACATGCTTATTTATAGTTATCACTCTTGGAGTATTTTTATTTGATCACTACTTAGATCCCATGGTGTAATTTATTGTTAGCTTATGTGTTAAAAAAAAATCACGTATTTCTAGTTAGTAACCAATGGGGTTGTTACATAAACACTCTAAGTTGCAAAACTCACATTTGAATTTGGTGCTTTTATTTAAGTTATTTTTAATTTTTCTCAAATTTTTCAATACAAACGCCAAGTGGCTCAAACTTCATAACATAATTTCATTTTGGTGTTATAAGAATGAACTCTTACTTTAGATAAATACTCATAAGAGTTTTCTTTTTTGTGTTTATTGTTTGAGTGTTTGTTTAGCAAGCTGAGTGTCACATGTATGCTCTCCCCTCGTACCCTTTGAAGAACTTGGGTGATAAAAAATGCTCACTCTTTGCATTTATCGCTTTGGTCCAAAAGTGTGAAAGGAAAGCCACTAAGGTCCTCCCCAAAATCTATATTATTTGGGTGACCCTAAAGTCTTCCCACTTTCTTTATTTTTCATGCATTTTGGCTTGTGGGTGGAAGTTCATCACATCCCCCAAGTTCTCTAGGGAAGCATTAACCCAAAAATTCAGCTCTCGACATTATTTCAACCCCACTCCATGATGGGGTATAAAAATTGAGAGTGACCTATTGTGATGCTTGTTTGAGTAGTTAAACAAGCTCCGTTAGTGATAGTCAACCTCAGACTATAGAGGTAACTCGAACATCACACTACAGTGAATAATTGATGGATGTAGTGGTTATGAAAAAGACAAGACCTTTTCACAAAAAGCCAATTAATATGGATTCAAACGATGTGATGTACCCTAGTGTTTTCCACATGTATGGGACCATTTAGAAATGAATGAAGATTGATAGTTTAGATAACCCCCCTTATCATAGACATACTATTGATACAAGGCGAATAGCCCAAATTTCCATGTTGTCATATGAACTCTTGAGAGAATAGGGGGCCTAAAAACCCTACTTTTCATGTGCTTTTACTTTTTGGATTAACAATTTAAAATTCTCTCAAGAGTAAGTATATAGACATAATTTGATAGTACGATGCCACCTTGTCAGTTTTAAGATTTATAATGTTACACTTAGGTGTTTTTATCATTTATCCTCTTTATTTGCATTATATCGTGTCGAAACTATTTGTTTATCATACCACATCAAAAAATGAGTCTTGTTTACACACCATTCTTTTGTTTGAAGAGGTGTTATGTCATCCATTTGACATCACACTTTGCCTTAGTCATTTATTCAACCTTTTGTGTGTGTATGTCACTTGTTTTAAAATGGTATCATTATGTTACTCATTTTATTCCAAATATTGTGCCTTAGAGTTTTGAAACAAACCATTTTCCATACCTTTAGATCATAATAAATATCATTATAATTCTCAAATTATTTCAAAAACTTGTTGCGTTGTGTCTAAATTTCCAAAAATGAAACCACATGTGCCTTCTCGGTCTATGCCTAGTACCATCATGCCATTCATTCTTGTCTAGATTGTTGTCTATTTTGAGGAACCTAGTCTTATAAGTTTATTGGGAGACAATGGCCACACCCCTTTGTCCTCAGTGGAAGATAATGGCCAAACCACTTACCTAGTGGGAGGGCCACTTGTTGTTTCAATCTCCATTAAGGTTATTGTTGACCCCCAAATTTTGGCTAAGTGTTTTGACATTTTGGCACAAAACTGGCATGATACAGAAGGAGCCTAGAGCAAGAGACTATGGTGTGGAATCATAGTGGCATAAAATCTACAGGGCATGAAAGCACCAAGGCACGAAAGCACCATCATGAGAGGACCCCATCAAAGGAGAACTAGTCATGAAGAACCTAAGAGCATAGGACTTGAAACAATAGAAAAAGACTTGGAGAGTGCATGGGCAGTAGGAGCAGTTAATGAGTAATTCATAAGGGTCACCCAGACCTTATCCATCAGAACTTTTGCATTGGCCCACAAGGAGAGGAACACATGACAGTAATGATCTAGCATAAAATGACTATATAAGGGGTGTAAAGGCCTAGGTCCTTAGGAGAAGTTAGCTGATAGAGCACCATGACTCTCATTTTTTTGAGATTTCATTGGTCAATTAATCCTGTCATCGATGTTGTAAATACTTGGTCAGGGATAAACAAGTATAAATACCCTTGTTGTAAAGCACTGGAAAAATGGATTTTTCTTAATACTACTTTGTTAAAGCTTTATATATGAGTTGTAGATATTATAAACATTATTGTGTTCATGTTTAGATGAATGAGTGAGTTGTGTATCTATGATAGGTGGAGTTGAGAATTTAGTGATTGGAACTTAATATGAAATCTAAACTAATATTTTCTTTTTCTATGTAACAACTATGAATTGTAATGGCATTAATCTATGTAATTATGGTGATCGAGCTTAGTAATCTAAGAATCAAAGTAGTCTATCTTTGCCTTTATGTACTATCTATTTAAATACATGTTTAACATAAAAAATATGACTAAGTTAATATTACTACACAACAAAACCTATGGGAACTGGTCTCTAGCTACATGCTTTGGGTGAGCACACAAGACCGCAATATTGAGTGAAAGGGCCAATGCATTAGCTCATTGGGTTACACTTGAGTGTTGAAGCTATAATAAGAATAAAAACCCAACATTTTGGCTCTATTACTGGGACCCGTAGCACTTTTTGCAAAAGTCATAGAAGATGTTTGAGGGTGATATTGCCTAAGAGAAAGGCCCTAAGGACAAATCCATTACTTGCAATATCAGAGGAAGAGGAGGTACTTGGAGGAGAGACAATTTTTATTAGAGAAGAGAAACTAGAGAAATAAGCACAATGTGTGAAAAAAGGAGAATCAAGTATGGCACGATAAGCCAAGAAGACTTAATCATTAGAACTATTCGAAGCACTTTGGTAACCTTCAACTAATGGGATGTTAGAGAAAAAGGGGTGCATGTGAAGAGGAACAAACTAATCAGGTCCTACTTGATAGCTTGAGCCCTGACCCAGAACAAGTTTCCAAACTTGTTTTCTTCTAGATGGGACTTTCAATTTAGGGACACTCTTTTGAAGGATTCTTTTAGAAAGAAGATCTAGTATCCTTCAGTTTTGTAGATCTGAAGAGAAGGTTCGGAGACAAAGGAAGGTATAAATAATAGGCATTGGTTCTTTAAACCTATGATAGAACAGAGTTGCCACTAGAAAGAAGGCTTCTAAACCAAAAAAATAGGCACAACTATGGAGAGATGCTAACTTTTACACATTGATAACACTCTTCAAAAATGTTAAACAAATTTCCACAAATAAGGGTAAATGTTCCAAAGAGAATTACGAGATTACCAATAGAACATAGATGAGCAACTCAACTTGGAAATAGAGAGAATAAAACACTTAATATTCTCTAATAACCAGGCTCGTAATAAGGGTGATAAGGTCCTTAGCAGTGGTGCCAAAAAAACCCTATTGGTTCTCAGTTGCACACTGTCGTCACTCAACATCACACACCATGGAAAATGGGGGTACAAGTCAAAAGTGAGGAGCCACTTGAGATGTCATTGGAGTTTGGGATGGCTTAACACCTTGAAAGAATTGAATGGGGATAATGATCAGGAGGGGCCCAATAAAGGGGATGATTAGTTCCCTGTTGCTTTTGGCTCTACCTAAACCAAGGTTAGAGGACCTACAAGGGTAATTGGTTCTGGTGAAGGGAATTTGAACCTTCAACCTTTATGGGGATTTGCAATTAGGGAAGAAGGGATATGACCAAATCATAACCAAACTCAAACACTGCACCCAAGAAGGGTTGTCACACAAAATGCATGAATGCCTTATGGCATATGAGAGCTACTTAAGATAGATGAGAAAATGGCCACAATCTTCAATGTGGAGATTGTTGTTGAATGACAAGGAGTAGGTGAGGAATGCATCATTAGGATTTTGAGCACATAAAATGAACACACTTTAGGTAAAAAATGTATAATGCATCCATTGGGAAAGCAACACTTATGGTATGTGAGTTATATGTTGTATGCAAGATAGAACGGGGTAGGACAATGTTTATATGAATAACTTGATAAAAAGATGTGGAGGGACAATAAATAAACATGGAGGGATTCACACAATCATGATATTGTCTTTATCAATAGATTCTTACTTAATTTTGGAGATAGTTAGGAAAAAACTACGCACAGATGATCCTTGAGAAATTATGAGCAACACTACAAGCTACCCCTCAAGAATTCTTTCCTATTATATTCATAAGCCCAAGACTACCCATAAAAAGGCTATCAATTCTTTATTCCCTGTCTCTAACGATTGAGGAAATGCAATATCTTGAGTCGATGTTGTGCATAGAGAACTAGGTCTCTAAAGTACCCTCTTGCATGCTTTTCGACTAGAACCATCATCAACCTAGGAAAGATGTTGAATTATAGAATGATTATAGAGTCAAGCATCAGAACACCAAGAACCAGTTGGTGTATGGTCTTAAGATTTTTAACACACTAGACACTATGGGGGTATTCCAACTTTGAATTTGCCTTACTTTGGAAAACCCATGGAGGTTGTTGGCACCCTTTTTCCCTAAGTAGTGTTCTCATGCCAACATTATAAAACCAGGCGTGAGGCAATCTTGTGTAATAATTTATTGGGTTTTGTCATGGTTATACCATCTAGAGGAATCCCATAAATACTCGTGCCAGTTGGCCAAGCAGTTGCTTCTCACCCAAATTTTGGATGGATGACTCTCAAAGTATGAACACGGTGGTAGAGTCATAAAGTTGATAGTTGAAGAGCACCATAATCCTTGAGGCTTACGTACTTAGTCATATATATGGTAGCTTAGAGCTCGATGAGCATGGAGGTATGAATGGTGGAATAAATAGGTGAACTACCACCACCTCACCATCCATCGACACATGCCTATCCAGTCAGTCAAAGGGGTGACAAATGCCTAATAAAAAAAGCAATCTCTAAGAGAAAAAGGGGTGGAGAGATAATAATAATGACGATAAGTAGATGTCATATTAAATATCGGTACATATGTAATTTGAATATAAACTAGGATGGCTTATGTTTATTTTTGGTAGACCCAACCTTGATTAGTCTGTGCTCGTTTGTTAGTTGCTGGACATGAAGGTATCATGTCGGGTTGAGGCCCATATTGATCTTGTAGCTATCATTTTGAAATACAAATGAACCAATCACTTGTAAGAAATATGTGTTGAATACCCCCTCTAGTATAATCTTTAAGAATTGAATATGGTTTTGATATATATGTTCTATGTTAGTATAAATGGTAATTAGATAAGTCACATGAGGATCTATAGAGCTAATTCTAGTTAACCATTGTGATGCATGGTAATCCATAGTTAGGAATGACCCAACTTATGCTAAGTGCCAAGTGAACCCAACCCTATCAAAATAAAGGAGCCAAATAGCTCAAGAAAAGATGAGAATGTCACTTGGACATCTTGACCCAATTAGTGCCTAGATCAACTATCAGACTAGATGTGCACCGCTATGACCAAGAATTAAAATATAAACTTATCAAGTGATTGTTAACCTGATCATTGAAACAACCTTGAGTTGATGAATCCCCATGACATGCCCCATTGACCAAACCAAAGTTGTACCATGTTCCAACTAGCCCAATGTAAGCCCTAATCTTTTCATCATTGCACTATGGGTGAGCCCTTAAGGTTTGTGCCTTGAGTGAATTGGATGCCGATGCATAGATGCACTAAATGTTATACCTAACCCACTACTAAAATCCTTTCTCTTAGTTAGTTTAAAGTACCAAACTAGTAGGGTGAGTTACTAAGAGCAATGGGCACTACTATAAGAAATTAATACTTTCCACTACAACATTTTGGTTCCATTACCGTGACTTGTATTGAATTTTTTTGTTGCAATGATGCGATAGAGAAATGTGTTCACTCTCGCTTGAGAACATTGAGCACTAGTTGAAACAAGTTGAGGATAGCTTTGTATAGAGTCATCTGACCTACCAAGGCCAGGATCCAAGAGTATGGGTGCAAACCTACCTATACAATCCATTATATGAAGTGCTCTTTTATGAGTTACTAGAACACATATACATATGGTTGATTTATTACAACACGTATAGATGGAAAAGATATGGCCAGTGCCAGAGGTGTATAGAAGAGCACCTAGAAAAGCTTAAAAACATAGATGAGGAGTGGACGTGTGCTATTGACCATTGGTGGAATGGGGCGTTGAACAGTTATATGTTGGAATTTGTGGTGTCGACATACTCCTACCCTAAAGAAGCAGAACATGAACTCTATTGTGAACCTAAAAGTGCATTTTTGAGAGAGCTTGGCACTGAATTGAAGGAGTTGCTAGTAGATTATGGAATGGAAACCATAAATATGATTGGTTAAAATCTGATGCATATGAGTAGGTGCATATGGTAAGAAGGGGAAGTGAAAGTGAAGTGTAGATGGAAAGGGATGAGTAACCAGATGATCGAGAGCTCTGTAGGCAAAATTAAAACAAAAAAAAAGACATATCAGGAGAGGTTTTGGAACCTGGAAGTGCTGAGGAAACTGGTATAGACTAGGAAGGGCATGGGGAAGGATCCCTTGAAATACAATAACACCATGAAAAAAGGGATAAAGTTGTGGGGTGCGCTTAGGAGTCCATAGAGGAGGTTTGCAGTTGTTGAATACCATAAGATGCATAAGAGGCACTCACCCCGCTTGAACCAAAAGCACATACTCATGCACTGGATCTAGTACAGGAAGATATGAATTTATTAACTAAACCTAGTACCACAGTAGATTATGATAGACTCCAATTCTTGAGGGAAGAACTAGTAATTGAATAAATACTCCATTCTAAAGGATTAAAGAACAACTTGATAACTACAAGCATGAGTTTAAGTGAAAGGACCCCTAGTTAGATAATTAATAAGATAAATCCTACCATCCTAGTTCAAAGGATATCAGCTATACTAATTGGGAAATAATCTAGTGGAGGTGGCTCTACACAACCATGAAGCAATTTTGTGCCCACTAGGTGTATGACACAACAAACATCAACTGAGATGCAATCTAACCCAAAGATTGGAGGAACACCTCTCACCCAAGCTCCAGGAAGACAAGCACCATAGGATCAAGCAACCCCTCAACATATTTACTATGAGATGGAAATGCATTTACCAGAGTATCATGGTATTGAAAATGTTGTTGAACATGTGCTCGAGTGTAAACTACAATGGTGCACTAAGGGGATTACCCAGTCAGAGCGTAAGGCCTCTCAATTTGTGATGACCTTAATGGATCGTGCACACACTTGGTATCGAAAGTTTGATCCCAACTAGGCCATGGTAGATTATGACCTGTTGAAGGAGGCTTTTCTCAAGGAGTTTGACATCCTAGAGTTTGAGTAGCAAAGCATATTTGCATTAAAATAAATTAGCCAGGGGTTATCTAAGAGCATGTGCCTCTATAATGCACATTTTAAAACCCTCCTTTCAAAACTCCCCTATGACATCCACCCCTCCCAACACACGCAGTGGTTTTTTGGGGGCTTGCTTGTACCATTTCAATGAGTGTTGTCCATGAAAATATTCATGAATTTGAGAGAAGTGCTAGAGGTTGCACTAAGGGTCAAAGTAGTTAGAAGTGTAGAGAGAAAAATTAGTCTATTTATGGAGCTGTATATCACATCAATGGCCTCAAAATTATATAAATTGATAGTAAGATCAACACATGACACTCCCAGTGGGCTATGGTGAGCTACCTATAAGGAAGAAGGGCATAATAAGACCAATTGCCCAAGGAAAAATGTCTGAGCGCTACTTCTATGCTGTGAAGAATGCCACAAATACCATGAAATTCACAACTACCCATTATTACTATGTGCCACCCAAGTAAATATCTCTATATATTGTAAATTGTGTGATGCATACAACCACACAACTAAAAACTACTATGTCATTGATGAAATGCATCAAAACATAAAGAGAGGTGCACAACAGGCGACCATTACAACTAGAGAATAGATGCACCAAGGTGATGATGGTTATGGCCAACAAAGTGCTGGCTATGGAAACTAGTGAGGCATAAGAGGGTGAGGTGGAAGACATGGTGGGGGAAGGTTCTCCCTATGATCATGTTATAAATGTGGATCAACCGATCACTACCAATGTGACTGCCTAATGCATCCCACTTGTGGGTATTATAATGAGCCACATCGAGTCAAAGAATGCCTTGACTTATACAAAAATTTAACCTAGAGTTGGCCTGATAAAGGTGCTACCATAATTAGGTGAGAACCCAAGGTAGAAAAGTGGACTACAAAGCCACAACCAACCTGCAAGGAGACTCCCAAAGTGCAAGTCACTATAAGAAGCATATTCACTTCTCAACCCACTAGCGAACCAACCTTAGAATTACCTCTGAAATATGTGGAATTAAGTTGAATCAAGTGTATGACATGGCCCAAAACCAAGGCAGCACCATATCTTAATTTGACACACTAGAAGGATGTCTTATAATAGGCCATGAGCATGATTCAAGACCTCCAAGGCGAGCTTCAATTAGCTAGAGATTTGGAGGTGCAAGCTATAACTTCACTCAAGAAGTGGCATAACAAGAGAGAGAGGTGTAATAATTAACAAAAATCTTAAACCTCTTGAAGATACAGGGAATGTTGCTTTTATTAAAGAATTTATTGATGAAACAAATAGAAAGGTCAAAAGATAAGGTTGCACCTCAACAGATTAAAATCATGGTGCCACTCTTAGAGTGGGTGCATGAGGCATGTCATACTCAACTTGTTGAGTATGACCAAGAACTGATGATAAGTGTAACCATCGACAAATGGTTAATATGTGAGGTCATCATTGACATAGGCATCAAGGTCAACATTTTGACCAAAACTGCCTAGGAAAAAATGGGAAGATCACCCTTAAAACCATCTCCTCACACCTTGTTCATGGCAAAAAAATCTAGATCACAACCTATTGGGGTCCTGAAAGGCACCATCATAGATATCATGTGCATATAATTAAAAGGTGATTTCAAAGTAATAAAATTGGCAGAGCATGATAATTACCCAATGCTCTTAGGCAGACCATGGTGTTACATGAATAATAGGGACATGCACTTTAAGAAGCGTTACTTGACTTTTGAGAATGGGAAAGAGAAGGTGGTGATCCCCCTTTTGAAAGATCAAAGACCACCAAATGTCGAGAGTATTGACCTTGAGGAAGAGATCAACCACATATACAATATCGTGGTGCAAAGTGCTGAGGTTTTATAGCCTGATGATCAAGGAGTGCTTGAATGGGAGGATGGCCAATCCGAATATGATATAATAGACATAACATGCGATCAATGCATAGAGGAGGCATATAAAACCAATAGATGAAGGTGTCACCAAGTTCGCACAAAGGTGACAAGGTTGGTTAGGATAAGGCTAATCCAAGTTGAGTGAAATACGCAAAAATGGGTTCCTCAGACCAAGGTGACTAGAAAAAGAGTGTTTAGATTAAACAAGGGAAAACTTGCTACCCTTCCAAGATATGAAGGAAGTAGACCTATCGAGATCTATGTAAATGACCTAGAGTCTTGCATCCCCAAAAAAGTAGATTGAATAGGTGCATTAGTATATACACTAAAGAACACTACTACTCAATGGTGGGTAACACACAAGGCTAGCCTACCAATGTGGTAAGATGTCAAGGCTGCAATAAGCATAAGGTTTGGTAAGAGCAATGAAGACATAGAAATAATATATTACTCAGGTGATTCAAACCCTATTGCCCACATATACCTCTGTGAAGAAACATGGATTGACTATGATACAAATGTGTCGAGGAACTTATGGGTGTACACCTTTTATAAGACCTTTAAAACTTAGGTGCGAGCTTGACACATCATAAATGATATGAACAGGGAGAACACAAGTTGGGATACACTGAAGGAGAGGTTCATGCACACATTTTCCTTTTCCTCTAAATATTTGAGGATGCTTGAGTCATTACAGGTCATACATCAAGTAATATTCAAAGATATCACTATACTAGAAGAGAATTTCAAGGACATGCTTGGGGAGAAAGGACTAGCACTTCCCACCATCTATGAAGACAAAGCACTCAATAGAGACTCTAATGAAGAAGATGATGAGACTTGAAAAGAGCGTAACTAGAAGATTCTAGCAGGCAAGAAAGGGTTGTGTACCAAGTAAATGAGAGCATCCCAAATGAAGACATACCTACTCATCTACACATCAAAACTATAAAAGGGAAAAAGTAGGTGGAAGATTGTCATCAGGCATAAAATGAGCCATATCATGCACTGCTTCAAACCATAAAATTGGACATCAACATGGAGGGCAAACCTAAGATAGCCAGCATAGGCGCATATTGGTTTGAAGCAAAGATGGCACAGATTGTTGAGCTCTTAAAGGAATTTTAGGATTTATTCCCCTAAAACTATCAGGACATGAAGGTCGCCCACCCTTCCCTAGGTAAGATGAGAATCAAATTGATGGATGGCATGAGACTCATAAATAAATGCCCATACTGCATGAACCCCAATCTCTGTGCCAAGGTAAAAATAGAGATTAATGGGATGCTAGCTGTAGGGATCATATATCAAATGAAGGAGTCAGAATGGGTAAGTCCCATGGTTACTGGCATAAGAAAGGATGGGTGCATTAGAATATGCATCAATTATTGACTCTTAAACACTGCTTGTGTTATCAACCCCTTTCTAACACCATTTACAGATGAGGTCTTAGATGGCATCGTCGGTTGTTAAATATACACATTCACCGATGGATTCTTGAGATACCATCAAGTGCAAATAGAGGATGAAGACAAGCCAAATACAACCTTCACAACTAAATGGGGTTTTTTTTTGTATAATGTAATTCCCTTTGGGCTCAAGAATGCACCAGCTATCTTCTCCAGGGTAGTCATCACAACATTCAAGGAATTTATTCATCAAATTTTCCAAGTATACCTTGATGATTGGACTGTGTATGGCCTCATCAAGGACCACTATGATAACCTATGCCTCGTGTTTGAAAGATACATGCAACTACAAATTTCATTAAACTTAAAGAAGTGCATCTTTGCAACTCCTTTTGGAATATTGCTCAGGCACATTGTCTACAAGGATGGTCTACTAGTGAACCCAACAAAGATCACCATTATTATTTAGCTCTAGACCCCTTCGACGTAAAAAGATGTTCACACTTTCCTATTCCATTATGGCTACTATAAGAAATTCATCGAGAGCTATGCAAGGATTGCATCACCTCTGGAGGAACTCTTACACAAGGAGGGCCCGTTCTATTGGGGTCAAGTGCAAGAAGAGGTATTTGAAACCCTGAAGTTAAACCTAGCCAATGCACCAATATTACAATTTCTAGATTGGATGACCCCATTTCATGTCCATGTCGATGCCTTTGGCTCTACCATTGGCACCATTTTGGTGCAACTAGGTGAAGGAAATATGGACCATCTAATTTCCTTCACCAATAAAAAGTTAACCTAAGCAAAGTGAAACTATATGATAACCAAGTGAGAGGTGCTCACCATGGTATATGCACTATATAAGTTTAGACAATACCTACTAGCCACTCCCTTCATTTTCATCATTGATCACAAAGCACTCAAATACCTCATCCATGAATCAGTACTACATAGGCACATATGTAGATGGATAGTTCTTTTCCAAGAATTCCAGTTTTTCATTGTTATTAAGCTTGAAAAGTAGAATGTAGGGCCTGACCATTTATCATGTATCAAATTTGGTAATGCAACAACATCAATTGAAGATGATATGCCATACACATAGTTATATAGAGTCTAGCACGTTCTCGAGGACCTAATATAGATCACCACCTTCTTAACTTCTGGACTATCACCTTAGACCATATCTGAGAAAGAGAGAAAATAACTTGCTATTCACACTGTCCCATTCCAACTCATTAAGGGGGAACTTCACAAGATGAGTCGGGATGAATTTCTATACCGATGTGTTTTTTAGCATGAAAGGGACTCCATCTTGCAAGAGGTGCATGAGGAAATTATAGGAGGCCATTACACTGGTGATGTAATGACGTGAAAGATCTTAAAGTCAGGCTTGTGGTGGCCAAGACTATTTCAAGATTTTAAGGAGTGCGCAAAGGCATGTGATGTATGCCAATGCACAAGAAAACCTAATGCTCAGGATGAGATGCCTCTCATCCCTATCCTTGCATAGGAACCTTTTGAAAAATAGGCTATTGACCTTGTTGGCCCCATCACTCCTGCAGCTTAGTGCATGGGTTCATGATACATTCTGGGAGTCATTAACTATTTCACCAGTTGGGTTGAGGCTACCCCAACCAAAGACTACACAACCACAATAGCTATGTGCTTCATATGGGAAGATATCATAAGTAGTTATGAGTGCCTATTAAGTTTGATGAGTGACAGGGGTACCTAATTCATCAATGAAATGGTGTGAATTCTCCTAATCGAGTACATGGTGGCACACCACAAAATAACACCCTATCACCCTAAAGCCAACAACATAGTTGAAGCCTTTAGCAAAATATTGGGGATGTGCCTCATGAATATATATAATGTTGGGTGTAAGGATTGGGATGATCATGTTTTCATGGTACTATGGGCTTACCACATAAACTATAAGCATATAAGGTAACACTATTTCAACTAGTGTTTGGCATAGAAGTTGTACTACCGATATACTTTATCATCCCATCACTAGGTGCATTAGTCACTTGGATGAACAAGAGTTGTTACAAGCAAGACTAGAGGAATTGGAGTGTTTAGACAAGAAGCACGTTTAAGGAAGGTGAGTCAACAAATTGAAAAAGTGTGCCAAAAGAGTTGGCATGATAAACACATCAGTCATAAAGAATTAATCAAAGGGGTATTAGTATTATTTTATGACTCAAAGTATCTTAAGTACCTAGAAAACTATAGATAAGGTGGATGGGTCCCTACATCATCCATCACATATTGGATATTGGGACATGCAAACTATGCACACTCCCTGGTGAAACGCTTCCCAAACATTTCAATGGCAATCACTTAAAGTTATATAAGTAATAAAATAACACCTACGCCACAAGAACACTGACTTATTGGTCATGATTTGGATTGAGTGTAATGACCATACATAGGCTTGGCACAAACCAAGCCCATAAGTAAGCTAAGTTTTGGTTCTTTTGCAGATTGGTAATAGGTGGCATGAGATATTTAGGTTCTACCACTCCACACATAAATCCAATTGGGTGAGTCGAGAACTTGCACAAATAAGTGCATGAGGCTAGACACCTAAGTTATGGGAACGTGAAGTCTATAAATTAAGTACTTAGAAAAAGAAACATCCACACAAGAGGTGTGTAGTGAGATGGTGAGAAGATACCAAGCACCAGAGGGCTTGCACAAGAAATTTGTATGGGTTAGGACGAGCCAAGGCAAAATAATGCACAAAAATTTAACCAAGGATAGAAAATCATGCTTTAAACAAAAGCATGGTTAGAAAAGAACATGGGACCTAGGAGGTTGAATTGCATGCATATGAGGTGTTGCACCCAGGTTACCACAAAAAAAGTGAAAGTCGTGCCATGTGATGAGCACAGAAGGAAGTTGTTTAAGACAACTGGCATCCACCCATGAGTTGGTAGGAAATGACTTATTTGAACCACTAGTCACATCATAAAAAATACCATTAGAAATAATAAATGAGGTGGTGACAACATGATGCCATGCATTAAATGCAGGGATGACAAAGGATCTTAGATGATTTAGAAGATTTGTTTCATTTCCTCTAAAATATGTATAACTCTCATCATAAACACCTATAATAAAGGTATTAGCTCAACTAAGAGGGTCTACAGGCATAGTCACATAAATGGGCTAGGTTACACTCTATTGCAAAATTAGAGATTATACAAACTTAAAGAGAGCCAAAAAGAAAAACTAGGTTGCCAAAAAAGACACAACATGGAAAATTGGGCATAAACAAAGGCATAGTGAGAAGGAAGTGCATCCACAAGAACAAGTGAGGGAAAGTACATCCACAAAAGAAGGTAACAGTCAGAAAGATAGTCTTGAACAAACTACCTAAGGATCACCGTTAGGGGGTTTAGAAAACCTCATCTCTTAAGGTTTAATTCTAGTCGCTTCAAAATGGTGAGGAAGTGGAAGAATAGGAGCTCTACAAAACAACAAATAGAATCCAAGCGGGCTCGATTCAAGGAGACAAAGGCCACAAAGATCATAACACAGACCATCGAAGGGGTAAGCATCATTGCGATCGACCCAGAGTCACTCACCAAAATGTCTTATCAATACATGTAGTTTCCCCTTGAGGTATTGGTAGGAGAAAAGATTTTCTCCTTTACACATAATTACTAGTTTAAGGAGTACAACCATCATAATTTCAACCATTTCCAAGATTTGGCATAGGATTGGATGATTGATACTAGGTGCAAGATGCCACAGGGGGATGCATTGTTTGATGTCTCAATCAGAGATAAGCTAACAACTTCAAGTGCAACTCAGCTCTATGAATTGCCCTACTTTACGAAGCCAAAAGGACTCATGCAGTTTCTCCTTTCACGTATCCATGAGGACCACATCTACTTTACAAGTAGACACATGAAAATCTTAGTGCAACTCATTAGGAGGATAACTGAGCTCTTAGATACTGGGAGGGACATTCATCAACTGATGAATGATAGAAAAGAAGTAGAGCACATCACCCAGCTATTAAAATACTATAAAGGGGGTTTTACCTTCCCCATCAAAGATTGCATTAACCCTGAGATGAGAGTGACATCGCACCTAGTCAGCACCAAGTTCTATCCAAGAGGACAGTGGACCAATGTGTCCAAGACCTACTTATGCATCACATACCATATGGTGCAAGGGGTCGAGTTCAATATAGCCAAATTCATAGCAAATGAATTTGTGAAAAACACCGTTGAATGCCACACCTCCAAGGGAACTTTAAAGTGGGGATCCATCCTCGTCCTCATCATCATGGAGGAGATATGAGTTCCAGATGAGGAGGGAAATAACTTATGGGTTTTTCTAGAAAATCATGGATCCTCAATGCATAAATATCAAGAATTCACCTGCCCCACCTTTATCAGTGAAAAGTATAAAGCACGAGTGATGAAGTGGTGCACCTAATACATAAAAAGCTTTAGGCTCAAATGGCATATTCCTCAAGGGTTACTGAAGAGTTTGTTTAGAACAATGACTTTCATCGTGATGAACCACTGCTGTGTAGTGTGCCTAGCACTAAAAAATGACACAATGTCTAGGTGGCTAAAACTACCTTACACCTTTTTAGCATAATACTTCAGCAAGGTGTTGCAATGGATCCCCAATGCATAGTGGATAAAAATCCTAATTGGAGAATTGGACTTGGAGAGGTGCAGACTAAGGTGCCAATTTGTCTGCACCAATGTGAAAGCCACCAAAGATGAGGAGGATGCATTGGATAGCCCCACCATTGCTCCCATCCTCACAGTATCAATAGCTAGCTACATCCATAGGCTATACTATAAGATGAATCCAAGGAAGAAGGCGGCTCAAGCATCCAATGCAAAAGGTAGCACCAACCCTCTGGTTTGAACAAGAGAAAATAAGAACCTAATGCCTAACACAAGTGAAGAACCCCCTAAGAAAAAAAGGGGGGAAACCTTGGAGGAAATTCAAATATGCCTGTAAAGGAAAATCACCTCAAAAAGAGAATCGTCTGCCTCAGAGCCACCAAAAAGGGGTAAGAAGACCAAGGCAAAAAGGGAAAATCCCTCCTCTTCTATGCCTACAATAGTTATATCTGAAGAAGAACTAGAGGATTCAACGGAAGGAGAATGGGAGATAGGCACATATATTGTGAAGGAGGGATTCCCTGAGGAACAGACCCCTCTTTGTGCCCTCAACCTGAGCTAGAGAAGAAGAAGCACGAGCCAAAGACCCTTGGCCAAGTAGAACTTCATAAGGCACATGTGTGAGAGTTGAAAGAACAGAAGGAGGAGATGGCCAGGGAAAGGGTGGCCAAGGAGGGTATCGAGATGAAGGAGGCTGAGGTGATGAAAGGAGTGGAGCACCCAGTGAAGGCAAAAGAAAGTAACCATGAAGAAAAAGGGGTTAAGACTACCCCATCCAGTGCACCAACAAACGAAGAGCTAAGATACAAATGGGAGGCCTTGGGCCTGAATCAACAAGAAATTGAAGTAGTGCTAAAATTAGATCAAAAGCATGGAAAGATGAGAGAGACTGGTATGTCCTAGGCTGACATTAACAAATTTTAGGTCATTGAGATCAGAGCCAATGAAAAAAATACACTGCAAAAAAATGCTGAGAAAGAGAAAGCTACCATTGGTATGGAGCATAGAAAGAAAAAAATGAAGAGGTGTCTAATGCCTCCACGAAGACAATAGAGCAAGCCGCATAGCAGGCACACCTGTTTCTTGAAGGGGCACCTAAAAACATAGAAGGCAATACCGACCCCAAACAACAATAAATAGAAAAAGGAGAAGGAGACAAGGAAGAGGGAGAAAAAGGAGAAGAAAAAGGAGGAGAAGAAGAAAGAAAGGAAGATGAAGGAGAAGGAGATGGTGAAGAGGAAGAAGAAACTAGAGATGAAGAAGAACCCAACTCAGACTCTTAATGGGAAGAAGATTTGGTAGAAGAAGAAAGTAATATGCTTGGGAATAGAGGGCAGGTTCAAGAGGGATTTAAAGAGTATGACTACTATCTATAAGAATGCATGCCTTGAAAGGTTGCAACCAGAATGATGCATCACCAGGTATCTTGGGTGCTCAATTACTTCATAGATGAACCTAAGTTCAAATTTTTGACAAAAACAATCAGAGATCCCCTGAAGTTGGAGAGAGGGTACTCCTACAAACTCCTCAATCCTAGAGACAAACCCCCTGCACTATACCAATGCCCTTGTCAAGATGACATCTTTCATGGCTCATAAGAACATCATCAATGATGTTTGAGCCTAAAATTGGAAGAAAATAGTGAACGATGTTAAAAAAGAACTCCAAGAGACCAAGTCTAAGTTCCAACAACTTTCTCAGCACATTGAAGAGGCAGAACCTTCACTCCTAGACAACATAAGCTCTAAAGGAATGAATGGAATAGACCAAGTATGTGCCTTGGTTGAACAAATAATCCCAATGATGAAGCTGACATAGGAAGAACCAAAAGACCCTTATGATCACCTTAGAATAGAGTTGAGCAAGAAGCTCAAAAGGATTGAAGAGCTCTTTGGCCAGCTAGAGGCATGAATAGAAGAGACAGATGCAATATTCTATAAATTCATCACCTAGTTTGAAGTCATCGATGCGTGCCTAAAGAAAATAAAGGATGAAAAGAAGGCCTTAGTCCAGCAGGCCATTACGATCAACAAAAATGAGCACCCACAAGTTATGATAAAAGTAAACAACCTAAGCTCTCAGTTAAAGACACAAGAGAAAGAATTGGAGGCGATTTTCCATGCCTTCTATACAAACACACGTGGGCAAGGTGAAATTTTGGAAAGTGTAGTCAAAAGCACCAAAGAAAGGCTCAAGGCCTACAGAAGGGAACTAGAAGGCACATATGTGTTCACTCTTGAGGTAACATCCACCTCGATAGATGACACCCGTAAAGAACTAAATAACATAGTCCAGGGATTTGAGACATTCTGAGTAGGACTAGAAAAAGATAAACCTGAGTTTTGTGTGCCTAAAAGGCTAATCGACTAGTCTGGGGTAGACTAGAATTTTATATCAGTAAATATTGGCACCTTTTTTTCCCTAAGTAGTGTTCTCATACCAACATGAAAAAACTAGACATGAGGCAATCTTGTGTAATAATTGCTTGGGTTTTGTCTTGGTTATGCTAGTTGGAGGAATCCTGTAAATACTTGCACTAGTTGGCCAAGCAGTTTCTTCTCACCCAAATTTTGGATGGATGACTCTCAAAGTATGAACATAATGGCAAAGTCATAAAGCTGATGGTTGAAGAGCGTCACAAGCCTCTAGGCTTACCTACCTAGTCCTACACATGGTGGCTTAGGGCTTGAGGAGCATGAAGGTATGAATGGTATAATAAATAGGTGAACTACCACCACCTAACCATCCGTCGACACATGGATACCTAGTCAGCCAGAGGGGTGGCCAATGCCTATTTAAAAAAGTGACCTCCAATAGCAAAAAGGAGGGGAGAGATAATAATGATGATGATAAGGAGGTGACATAGCGAAGACTGATACATATGTAATTAGAATACAAACTAGGATGGCTTATGTTTATTGCTGGTAGACCCAGCCTTGATTAGTCTGCACCTGCCTGTGAGCTACTGGACATGAAGGTATCATGTCAAGCTGAGGCCCAAATTGATCTTGTAACTATCATTTTGAAATACAAATGAAACCAATCACTTGTAGGACATATGTGTTGAATACCCCCTCTGGTATAATCTTTAAGAATTGACTATGGTTTTGATATATATGTTCTTTGTTAGTATAAGTGGTAATTAGATAAGTCACATGAGGATTTGTAGAGCCAATTCTAATTGACCATCATGATTCATGGTAATCCATAGTTAAGAATGACCCAGCTTGTGCTAAGCACCAAGTGAACCCAACCTTATCGAACGAAAGGAGCCAAGTATCTCAAGAAAAGATGAGAATGTCACCTGGACATCTCAACCTAGTTAGTGCCTAGATAAACTATCAGACTAGATATGCATCACTATGATCAAGAATTTTTTGGGTTAATATTTTGTCACTAACTAACTGATGGGAAAAATAGGTTGTTTCAACCACAACATAAGGAGTTTGGTTGGCCAAATGTGCAGGTTTACCACATCAAAAGGGGACAAATCTCTCCTCTCATCAAGGGGAGGTTCCCTATAACTATGAGACACTATATATATGTGTGTGTGTGTGTGTGTGTGTGTGTGTGTGTAGAAAATAACACTCAGGGGTAGGACAACACCATACATCTCTCTTTTTTTAGAGATGATGTTCACAAACATAAGAGAATTTTGGTGAAAACACTGAAGGCACTTCTCTTCTTTCAATAGTGGTCCGCAGCAAACAACAGAAATTCTTTCTGGAAAGTAACAGGGTGCAGTAACACAACAGGATGAGGTATAGCACAAAGTCTCCTCCTCAATTGCCAAAGAGTGAAATATGAAGGATAATGGGGGCATAAAGTCATCCCAAGATCCTTTAAATAGAAACAAAAAATAAACACACTAAAGACAATTGTGGCAGCACAAAGTCTCTCCACAGTCGGCTTCAGGACACCTCCCTGGTTACTTCCACTAATTCTACTTATTTAATTAAATGGACAAGAACACATTCAAGAAATAGACATAAGAAAAATCCCCTAAATAACATAAGTTATTATAGCACAAAGTCTGAAAGTAACTTGCTTTCTCATTCATATAACAAAATATGATTAACAATTTGAGCTCAAAGTCTCAATAAATGCCTTTCAATTTGGGTAGAGTTTCACTTCTGATAACATAGAGATCTCCTTTGCATAAAATAAGAGATTATAATATATAGCACTCCAAGAAAGACTTGGGTGCTTTGTTTCATAAAATGGCCCATGCTGCATTCAATGGCTTGAATGCATTTTTAGTTCTGTCAAGGGGCCATGCTGGAACAGGGCATCGGCCTTAATTGTGGCATGTCAATTCATCTCAAATGTCTCTTTTTGAAGTATGGGCCACTTGGTCTTTTTCTTGATATATGTGCAGATGTTCACTTCACCTTTACTCGATCTAGAAAAATAAGCCACATTATTGAGTGCTCGCGCTCTTTGATGTCCACCTACTAGAAATAACTCCTACGCAGATATTTATGGATTTTGGACTGTTTCACCTACCGAAATAACTTTCTTGCAGATATTTCTTGTCTTTCCCTCTTTCCTTGTTGTATTTTTTCTTTTTCTTGGCGATCTGAGCTCTCAGGCTATCTTCTCGCTTTCTGCTGGCTCCTTCGGCTTCTTCTTTGGCCGGTCACTGAATTTGTTCATAGTGTCCGTGCCATATTTGAAAATCATCAGATATTTCATTACCTTGAATTTGACGTCCGTGGGGATGTCATGATCACTTAGTTGCTTGAACTCCTTTAAACCTTGAACCTTGGATTGCATCAGTTCAATGGTTCAAAGTGGTTCAATGGTCGGTGGTTCAATCGGCTTGTCTATTCACTCAGCTCTTTGGTTCAATCATTCTTCGAACCCTTTGGTTGAACTTCTTGTTGAACTTCTTCTACTTCTTCCATTCACTCGAAGCTTCCTTTTTGCATTTTAAACTTCTTTGAACCCTTTGAACCTTTGAACCATTTCGGTTCAAAGTTCAATGATTCAACAGTTCATTCTTTTTCTTTGAATCCTTTTATTCTCTAAGTCTTTTGATCTTATTGAACTTGTTGAACCTTTGAAATCATTGAACCATTTTGGTTGAAGGTTCAACGGTTCAATAGTTCAACCTTCACTCTTCGAAGCCTTCTTTTCTTTAAATCTGCTGAAGTCTTTGAACCTTTGAACCCATTGAACCTTTGAACCTTGTAGAGGCGGGGTTCAATGGTTGAACAATTCAAAGTGATTCATTCTATTTGTTTGAAGCCTGTCGATGGACCTTTGATTGAACCTCGGCGTTGAACCAGCCTTGAAAATGCCTAAGTGTTTAGAAGTTGTTCCTTTATGAGAGCCCGCCTATTGAAGTTGTTAAACCCATTGAACCTGCAAGTCCCTTGCCTTAGAATGCTTAAATAATTGAAGAACTTGAGTGCTCAAAAAAAAATTGAGAAGGGAAGAAAGAAATTTGGCCTACAGGACCAAAATAGTTGATATGTTGTCCCAAAAAAAAAGTGATGGATTTTGGGAACAACAGTTGGCTCCAGTTGGAGAACTTCCATTGATTGTAAAAACAATCAAAGGGAGTAGAATCCATAATCTCCAGTGCCTTCAAGTATGCCATTGGGCTACGGAGTCATGCTACCCAAAAAAAAGGCACAAAAAATAAAACAAAATGAACCAAACAAAACAAAACTAAAGACTATACAAATATGTACAACTGATGTCATCTGATACTTCAAGGATTGAAGTGCTTCAGATGCAGCCCGCTGTGAGACAGTGAAAATGGTGTTTCATCCTGATAAACCAGAAAGAAACCATTTTCTCCCTAGAATCAGTGATGGGCAAATGGAACTCTCCACCAAGAATCACATTTTCTATGCACTCCTTTTGGTTCTCTCTTCTTGCCCCATGGAAAGACGTGGTCTCCAATCTAAAAACTATAAATCCTTGCTCTCTTGAAAAAGAGATTCTTTTCCTGACTTTGGCATGCAACAATACGGTCCACTACCATAACTTGTTGCTCTTTTGGTCCAGTGAAGCACATGATTTGATTGTCAGCATTGAACATCTACCAATGGTTATCTTTATCAGGTACACTTGGTCGAAAGACCAGTTTGATAGTGTACCTATTATCTTTGAAATCAGGGTGAAGAACCATGAAGGTTGCAGGGATAGCCAATGAATCTGCATGACTATGAAGCTCTCTAGGCATTGAAGATATATTGAAAGCATCAAAACTTTCAATATAGTCCCATACCAGATTGCGGTAATGGCACAATCTTTTGTTCTTGGTTTGACACAGGGTCCTCACTTGATAAACCATCAGTTCAACATCTCTTTTACCATGAAGGAGTTTAACACCTCTGTCTTGAGTTGCCTTCAATCTGAGTAATAGAGATTCATACTCAGCAGTGTTGTTGGTGTTGCTAAAATACAACTTGTATAACGAAAGAAAAAATATTTTCTTGAGGAGATATTAGAACAATCCCAGCTCCTGAGCCAGTAGAAGAATTACTACTATCAAATTCCAAGATCCAAACATCATCAAAAACTGATCTTCTATCAAATTTTTCTTCATTAGAGAGGGAAGATCATTTTTTATCTATACTACACCCTACCAATTCTTCTGATGTCTTATTCGAATCAATTTTTGGATCACCACGTACAAGGATTTCATCTGCTGTAACAGATATGTCTTTAGTAGACAAAAAATAATCACCCCTGCCTGAAGACTCAGACAAAATTTGGGCTTCAGGTGCTAACGTTTGGGTGATAACATATTTTGCCTCCTTCTTAGGAAGCAACCTCTGCATGACACATTTGATAGGGATCCTCACCTCAGATAGGTCCATGCTTAATTCACCACCAATGTCCTTGCAAAAAATTTTCCCAAGAAGGATGCCGTATGAGGCTGGGACGTCAACCACCAAGACTATCATTTTGATCCTTTTATCCAAAAATGTCGCAAATGCAAATTGGGCATCCATGATTTATCCCAGTAGTGGCACTTGTTTTTTCTCCATGGAGAAACATCTCCCAAAAGTTTTAGTCAATGTAAGGCCAAGAGAATCTGCCACCTTAGCGGGCATGACATTGTCAGATGCGCCTGAGTCTATGACACAGTTGCTCAGCTTGTGACCATTTATCAACAGGGAAACATAGAAAGGCTTTATTTTCCTAGGGGTAGTAGGAGGAGTAATGACAAGGTTATTTTAGGTGGATATGTTCTTTGAGGGATCATGAGTTACCTTCTTAACATCTTGTCCTGCAGGGACGGCTTTATTCTTCACACACTCAACCAACTTGTCCAACTGCTCAGGGTTGGCTTGTAAATATTCAAACTCAGTCATTTGAATTTTGGTCTTCTTAGTATGGTCGATTATGTCAAATGACTGAAATGGACTAGGAATAAAGGAAGGAAGTTCATCCTTCTAGTTTTTGAGGGTATGGTACTGATCTGAGAATTTGAATTAGGAGGTGGAGGAATATTTGAGGTACTTAATTTTTTGTTGATCACCGGGTCCTTCAATTGGAAAGGTAGCGAAGTTCCTCATTTAGCAATTGAAATTGCTGGTTGAGAATGCTTCTCTATTTTGTTATCAGCTTGTTGTGCTGACTAGTTCTGGGACTGGGTGAATACAACGTATGCTCCATCAAACGCTTCACCTTTACTTCTAGGTTCATCCTTGTAATTCAAGAAACTAATGTTGGAGTCACTAGCTGATTCTTCTTGGCCTGCTACAAAGAGATTAGCATCATTTTTTGGGTTTAACTCAGGCTAGAAGGAAAAATTAGATTCTGTCTCAAGATATCCAACTGCTGAATTGGTTGGAGGTGCTTCAATGGCAAGGTTCCCCTGAGGGGGAGGAAGATGATTTGGCTGCCCTTGATTCTTGGCAGCATTGCCTTGGTACAACTGATTGGAAAATGTTCTCCTTGGTATATCTCTGTACGAAAAAGCAGAAGACCTCACTTGCGCCATTTACTTCCTGAGTGCTAGCAACTCATTTGCCAGCTTTTGCACCATTGGATCAGTGGCGCCTGTAGATGGATACTTAGAAGATGAAGGAGATTTACCTCTGTTAGGATCTCTTCTTATCTTTCCTACCAAGATAAGATTATTTTCTACCTCAGTGGCCAAATCTTGAGCAACAACAAGGTTTATGTGGCCAACCTATCTCAGCAGAAAACTCACTTCAGGAAGCTGAGAGTTGATGAAGAAACATTTGAGATTCTCAGCTATTGGTTGAGCAATTGTAGGAATCTTATTCCTCAACTTGTCAAATTTGGCAATGAAGTCCCTCATAGGTTCATGAGGCTCTTTCTTCATTTGTGTGAGCTGGGCCAGCAGGGCATGCGCATCTTCTATAGGCTTGAACCTGGTTTGAATTTGGCTTTAAGAGTGTTCCAGTCAGTCACTGATCGAGCCTATAGATGGTAAAACCAATCTGCAGTAGCACCTTATAATGTTTTCACAAATAACCTGACTACCACGTCCTCATACTCCACACTTATTATGCCACAAGCTATGCTGAAGGCTGTAATATGTTCATCAAGATGAACTCTTCCATCGCCATAGAACTTGGGGAAATTCTTCTTGAAACTGCAAGGTAGCTCATGTAGAGGTGGAGTTAGATTAAGTAGACCAAAAGAGTTACCCCAGGGGCCTTGAGCTGCCATGATCTAGGCATCAATTTAGGCGACAATTCGGGTGACAGTTCCACCCCAATTGATGACGAAACTTCTGGGAGCCATAACTTTTGCACCGTAGCTCCAATTGACTCACCGTTTGAACCGTTGGAAAGCTAAGAACGAGGGGAACATCGTGAAATGGCATTGAGCTTTACTCAATGAATTTTGACCCCCGAAAACCTAATGGAAGTGCCTCAAATTTCAATTTTAATAGTGTTGTCTAAAAATAGTAAGTTTCTAAAAATAGTAATTCCTCGAATTATGTATTATTTTAAATATTGGAAGTCGTACCACTTCATCTCCCTCGAGATTGGTGACCTTACACATCCTTCCCATGCTTTCAAATTGTGTATAAAAGAAGAGTTAACCCAAAATGTGAAGACGGACATCTCTTCCCAGAGATAAGCATATATTTGTATTGCGATTTTGAGTAATACTACATCTCTTCTCAGAGAATTCATTGTTATTGTGTTATTTCTATGTTATTATGATATTTATCAACCAAAACTTTTGAGTTTTGGATCAGTGGTATCAGAGCGGTTTGTCTTGAGAGTGTATGATCTCGAGGACAAGGTCAGGCTATAAGAAGCTTGGGTGGGAAACAACAGAGCTTCCAAATTTTCCACCTGTTCGCTCCAGATGACCTCAAATGGCGAACGACATCGAGACATCTGATCCTTTTAAAGAAATGGTGAATGAGGCCCTCCAATGGCAACAAGCACATATGCTACAACAATTTGCCCAAATTCTTCAAACACTTTCGATGGGAAATCCTGGCTCTGCAGCTCCACTTCCTGGCTCCTCATCCAGGGAACAACCTTTCAGTGCTCCAACACCCTTCAAGGTCTAGGTAAATTTTGATATTCCTACATTTGAAGGTAAAATCAATGCTGATGTAGTAGAAAATTGGTTAGATCAACTGTCTTCCTACTTCTCTGTAAATAAGTTCACTGATGGAGAAAAAATTACTTTTGCTCTTTTGAAATCAACATTGCCTGTGAAAAACTGGTGGGAAGTGTGCAAAAAGAGGTTCAACACAGATGACATTGGCCTTGAGGCGGAACCTACCTGGGATGATTTTGTAGAAGCAGTGAAAGAAGAGTACTATCCCATCGGAGCATATGATGATCTCTACATACAGTGGCAACAACTTCGCTAAGGTAAGGACCAATCTGTTCAAGATTACACAGACACTTTTCATTCTTTGTCTGCAAGGTTAGGCATTCAAGAAAGTGAGAAACATAAGACTCTCAAATATCGTGGTGGACTACAATGGTACATACGGGGGGAAATGGAACTCTTCAATTTGGAAACCCTCGGTGAGGCATACAAATTTGCAGTGAAGATTGAACAGAAGAATGGCAGAAAGAATACGAAGAGTCAACCCTCAAAATGGAAAAGTGAGAAGAAAGGTCAAACATGAGGCCCAAATTGGAAGCAAAAGGAGTTTCAGGATAAGAAATCCCAGAAAGGGAAGGCTAGAAAATGGTGTGATTACCACAAAAATGGAACTCACTCCAAAGAAGAATGTCGGGCCATCAAGTCATTGCTTTCTGAATCACAATACTCAACGTCCACTACTCTGCCTCATACACAACCCACAATCGAAGAGGACAAAGAAGAAATTGTAGATGCTGAGCCAGATACCATTGTCGCTTCATCACAGAACTATGGAGAAAGACTAGATGACAAGGAAAGATTGTTCCACTCCAAACTATGGGTAAAAGGTACGCCTTTACATTTCATTCTTGATAGTGGGAGTCAAAAGAATTTGATCTCTGCTAAAGTTGTGAAAAGTCTAAATCTATCTGTGAAGCCTCATCCAAAGCCCTATAGTATTGGATGGTTAAGCCCAGGGAGAGACCTCCGTGTCACCCATCAGTGTCTTCTTTCATATGCCATAAAACCATTCCAAGATGAAGTCTTGTGTGATGTAGTCAATCTAGATGTTTGTGATGTACTCCTTGGTCAGCCATTCATGTATGAGCGACATGGCATCTATGAATCACGAACCCTAAGGATTACTCTCACCCTTGGAAAATGGTGCTATAGGGTACCAGAGGTACCACCTCCCACATCTGTCTCCTTGATCAGTGCGAAGCAATGTAAGAGATTGGTGGAGAAAACAAAGCAATTTGTCCTCATGGTGGTCAAGCCGCAGAAATCCATGAAGGCCGATGTTGCAGTCCTGACTACGCAATCAACACAACAACAGAAGCAGATAGGATGCATCACAGGAGAATATGATGACTTATTCAAGTCACCTACAGGAGTTCCACTACATTCCCAGGTAAAACATTCTATCGATTTGATCCCAGGATCACAATCGCCTAACAGTCCTGTGTATCGCAGATCAGTTTTGGAGAATGATGAGATAAAAAGATAGATTCAAGAATTGATCCAAAAGGGTCACATCAGGCCAAGCTCTTCACCTTGTGGTAGCCCAATTGTCTTGGCACCGAAGAAAGATGGAACATGGAGGCTTTGTATTGACTATCGAGCCCTGAATAAAATCTCTGTGAAGAACCGCTATCCTCTCCCTAGGATTGATGACCTGCTGGACCAGCTCTGTGGTGCGAAGTTCTTCACCAAAATTGATCTCAAATCTAGTTATCACCAAATTCCCATCGATCCCATTGATGTCTGGAAGACTACATTCAAATCTAAGGAGGGGTTCTTTGAATGGTTGGTTATGCCTTTTGGCTTAACTAATGCACCTGCAACCTTCATGAGGATGATGGATGACATCCTACAACCCTTCACCAACTCGTTTGTGGTTGTCTACTTAGATGACATACTCATCTATAGCAGAACATGGGAAGAACATTAGCAACATGTTTGTAAGGTGCTTCAAACTCTTCGGGAGTACAAGTTGTATGCAAATCTTGACAAATGCACATTCAGGATGACAACAATTCAATACCTCGGGTATGTTGTGAATGCAGAAGGGGTCCATGTTGATCCAGAAAAGATTCAGGTTATTCGAGAATGGCCCACACTAAGGACCCTCACAGAGCTTCGTAGCTTTTTGGGTCTTGCAAATTTCTACCGCAGGTTTGTTCTTGGATTTTCACATGTTGCTTGGTCACTAACCCAAGTGACTAAAGGAGAAGCAAAAGCTACATTTCAGTGGGGTGAAATACAGCAAAGGGCATTTGAGAATTTGAAGAACAGACTCTGCTCAGCCCCTATTCTTGCCTTGCTAGATTTGTATCAACCTTTTGAGTTGATGACAGATGCGTCTGAATATGCCATGGGAGCTGTCATCATGCAACATGGCCATCCTGTTGCATATCACAGTGAAAATTTCACTGATACAGTCAAGAAATATCCAACATATGATAAGGAGCTCTATGCCATTGTGCAAGCCTACAAACAATGGAAACACTACATCTTGGGAAAAGAAACGGTCATTCACACTGACCACAGACCATTGGAATTCATCCAGACACAAAGCAAGCTCCGAAATGAGAGGCATCAAAAGTGGGCCACATATCTTCAGCAATTCCACTTGATAATCAAACACAAAAAGGGGAGCTCAAATACAGCTACAGATTGTCTGAGCCGCCCACCAATTACTGCACTCACAATAGTTTTGGACCTGTGCGGACATGAGACTGCCACTTGGGGTACCCTGTATGAAACAGATCCTACCTTTGCTGCTATATATCAAGCACTTCAAAAAGGTACACATGTTTCTGATTTCTATTTGCAAGATAATGTCCTCTGTCATATGGGACACATCTGTGTTCCAGTTGTAGAGCAACAAAAGATGATATGGAAAGCACACTTCAGTAAGATAGCTGGACACTTTGGTATTGAGAAAACATTGGCAGTTCTTCAAAAACACTTCTACTGGCCCCATATGTGAAAGGATGTAGAAAGATATCTCAAATCCTGCACCCCATGTGCGATAGCCAAGCCGACAAATAAGAAGCAAGGATTGTACACGCCATTGCCAGAACCAACTAGGCCTTGGGAATCCGTCTCAATGGATTTTCTATCAGGCTTGCCCACTTCCAAACATGGTAAGGACTGTATTTTTGTGGTAGTTGATCATTTTTCAAAAATGGCTATCATGATTGCCTGTAAAAAAAATATATCTGCTGAGGAAACTACTCAACTACATTTTGGTCATGTATGGCTCCATTTTGGTCTTCCCAAGTCCATTGTCTCAGATCGAGATAGCAGGTTCTTGAGCATCTTCTGGTCCACTCTATGGAAGATGATGGATACTAAGCTGATGAAGTCCACAGCCTTCCATCCACATATTGATGGTCAAATAGAGGTGGTAAATCGCTTGATTGTTCACATGATTCAGATGTACCACTCCAAACATCCATGCACATGGGATGAGGGACTTCTTTTCATACAACATGGATACAATCGGGCACTGCACAGCTCGACCAAGCACAGTCCATTCCAAGTATGTTTTGGGTTCCAACCCATGGCACCGGTTGATATAGCAGTTCCATTTTCCACCATGGAATACACACCTCATGGAAGCTCTGAGGCAGCAAAAGCTACAAAGTTTATTAAACAAATGCAACACCTCCAGCAACAAGTTCATGACATCTTGGAGAAGATGAATCAAAAGTACAAGCAACGCCATGATAAACACAGGATTGCACACCATTTTGCTATGGGTGACAAGGTCTGGTTGTGGCTCCAGAAGGAATGACTTGTAGGCCCACACAAAAAAATTCGGCCTCTGCGATATGGTCCATACACCATCACCAGAAGAGTTGGAGAAAATGCTTTTGAGTTGAACCTCCCAGCCTACCTTGGTCTACACCCAATATTCAATGTGGAGCTCCTCAAGCCATATCATCCACCTCTCTTGGACACTTCAGTTGTAGCAGAACAACTCGACATTGATGAACTTGATCCACAGAGTTTTGCTCCAGTGGAAGAGGATCAGATTGTGGATACCTGGATGAAGACAACCAGAGGATGTTCTATTCCGCTTTATCGAGTGGTCAAAAGGGGTCAGCTGAGCCATCAAGGTGAGTGGCTCACAGAGAATCAAATCAAGAAATAACTACCACACCTGAAGGGGAGTATTGATGCAATGGGGACCATTGCTTTTCAAGGAGGGAGGAATGATCCAGGCATCAATTTAGGCGATAATTCGGGTGACAGTTCCACCCCAATTGATGATGGAACTTTCGGGAGCCATAAATTTTGCACCGTAGCTCCAATTGACTCGTCGTTTAACCCTCGAAAACCCAACGGAAGTGCCTCAAATTTCAATTTTAATAGTGCTGTCTAAAAATAGTAAGTTTCTAAAAATAGTAATTCCTCGAATTATGTATTGTTTTAAATATTGGAAGTCATACCACTTCATCTCCCTCGATATTGGTGACCTTCCACATCCTTCCCATGCTTTCAAATTGTGTATAAAAGAAGAGGTAACCCAAAATGTGAAGACTGACATCTCTTCCCAGAGATAAGCATATATTTGTATTGCGATTTTGAGTAATACTACATCTCTTCTCAGAGAATTCATTGTTATTGTGTTATTTCTATGTTATTGTGATATTTATCAACCAAAACTTCTGAGTTTTGGATCATGCCATTATATGACTATGGAAAGGGAGAATAACAAATCTGGGTGGAGTATGTATGGGCAAAGCTCTGCTAGCAGAGGAAAAAAAAGCTATGCCTTGTATTGGTGACCTGGTGTTGGTAGGAGGAAGATTCCTAGTTCGTTGAAGGTGAGGTTGTGGAGGAAACAGATCAAAATTGCTCTAATGCACCAACTCAAAAATAGGGTCAACAACACCTTTAGATCTCTAGTTTCTCGTATACCGTGGAGCTGCCAAATTGTAATAGTAAAAATGGAAAAAAATTGGCATTGCTTCAATTTGAAGCTTGAGGCTTCAAGCTGCTCATTCTTTCTCCATGGAGTCGTCAAAAACTGTTGGTTGAATATTTTGTCACCAGCTAACTGATGGGCAAAATAGGTTGTTTCAACCACAGCATAAAGAGATTGGTCGACCAAATGTGTAGGTTTACCACATCAAAAGGGGACAAATCTCTCCTCTCATCAAGGGGAGGTTCCCTATAACTATGAGGCACTATATATATATATATATATATATATATATATATATATATATATATATATATATATATATATGCAGAAAATAACACTCAGTGGTAGGACAACACCATCCATCTCTCTTTTTTCAGAGATGATGTTCACAAACATAGCAAAATTTTAGTGAAAACACTGAAGGCACTTCTCTTCTTTCAGGAGTGGTCTACAACAAATAGTAAGAATTCTTTCTGGAAAGTAACAGGGTGTAGTAACATAGCAGGATGAGGTGTAGCACAAAGTCTCCCCGTTAACTGCCAAAGAGTGAAATACGAAGGATAATGGGGGCACAAAGTCATCCTAAGATTCTTTAAATAGAAATAGAAAATAAACACACTAAAGACAACTGTGGCAACACAAAGTCTCTCCACAATCAGCTTCAAGACACCTTCCTGGATACTTCCACTAATTATGCTTATTTAATTAAATGGACAAGAACACATTCAGGAAATAGACATAAGAACAATCCCCTAAATAACACAAGTTATTACAACACAAAGTCTGAAAGGAACTTGCTTTCTCATTCATATAACAAAATATGATTAACAATCTGAGCTCAAAGTCTCAGTAAATGCCTTTCAATTTGGGCAAAGTTTTGCTTCTGATAACAGAGAGATCTCATTTGCATAAAATAAGAGATTATAATATATAGCACTCTGAAAAAGACTTAGGCACTTTGTTTCATAAAATGGCCCATGTTACATTCATGCCTTGAATGCATTTTTAGTTTTGTCAAGGGGCCATGCTGGAACAGGGCATTAGCCTTAACTGTGGCATGTCAATTCATTTCAAATGTCTCCTTTTGAAGTATGGGCTACCTGGTCCTTTTCCTGATATGTGCACAGTTGTCCACTTTGCCTTTACTCGATCTAGAAAAATAGGTCACGCTATTGAGTGCTCACACTCTCTGATGTCCACCTGGTGGACTATTTCACCTACTAAAAATAACTCCTACACAGATATTTCTAGATTTTGGACTATTTCACCTACCAAAATAACTTTTTTGCAGATATTTTTGGTCTTTCCCTCTTTCCTTATTATATTTTGTCATTTTCTTGGTGATCTGAGCTCTCAGGCTATCTTCTCGCTTTTTGCTGGCTCCTTCGGCTTCTTCTTTGGCCGATTACTAAATTTATTCATAGGGTCTGTGCCATATTTGAAAATCATCAAATATTTCATTACCTTGAATTTGACATCCATGGGGACATCATGATCACTTAGTCGCTTGAACTACTTTGAACCTTGAACCTTGGAGTGCATCGGTTCAATGGTTCAAAGTGGTTCAATGGTTGGCGGTTCAATTGGCTTATTTGTTCACTCAGCTCTTTGGTTCAATCATTCTTCGAACCCTTTGGTTGAACTTCTTGTTGAACTTCTTCTGCTTCTTCCATTCGCTTGAAGCTTCCTTTCTGCACTTTGAACTTCTTTGAACCCTTTAAACCTTTGAACCATTTCGATTCAAAGTTCAACGATTCAACAGTTCATTCTCTTTCTTTGAATCATTTTATTCTCTAAGTCTTTTGATCTTATTGAACTCGTGGAACCTTTGAACTCATTGAGCCATTTTGGTTCAAGGTTTAACAGTTCAACAGTTCAACCTTCACTCTTCGAAGCCTTCTTTTCTTTGAGTCCGTTGAAGTCTTTGAACCTTTGAACCCACTGAACCTTTGAACCTTGTGGAGGCAGGATTCAATGGTTCAACGGTTCAAAATGGTTCATTTTATTTGTTTGAAGCCTGCCGATGGACCTTTGATTGAACCTCAGAGTTGAACCGGCCTTGAAAATGCCTAAGTGTTTGGAAGTTGTTCCTTTATGAGAGCCCGCCTGTTGAAGTTGTTGAACCCGTTGAACCTGCGTGTCCCTTGACTGAAAATACTTGAATAATTGAAGAACTTGAGCGCTCAGAACATTTTTTTGAGAAGGGAAGAGAGAAATTTGGCTTGCAAGACCAAAATAGTTGATATGTTGTCCCCAAAAACAAGTGATGGATTTTGGGAACAACAGCTGGCTCTAATTGGGGAACTTCCATCAATTGTAAAAATAATCGAAGAGAGTAGAATCCAGAATCTCCAGTGCCTTCAGTGTTTTCACCAAAATTCTCCTATGTCTATGAACATCATCTCTAAAAAAAGAGAGATGGATGGTGTTATCCTACCCCTGAGTGCTATTTTCTACATATATATATAATATATATAGCACCTCATATTTATAGGGAACCTCCCCTTGATGAGAGGAGAGATTCGTCTCCTTTTGATGTGGTCGACCTGCACATTTGGCTGATACATCTCCCTATGCTATGGTGGAAACACCTATTTTTCCCATCAATTAGCTAGTGACAAAATATTCACCCAACAGAATTAAACTCTAAACTCATCAAGTAACTATTAACCTGATCATTGAAGCAACCTTGAGTCGATGAATCCCCATGACATGCCCCATTGACTAAACCAAAGTTGTGCCATGTTCCAACTAGCCCAATACAATCCCCGGTCCTTTCATCATTGCACTTTGGGTGAGTGCTCAAGGTTTACACTTTGAGTGAATTGGATGGTAGTGTAGAGATGTGCTAAATGTTGTGCCTAACCTATTGTTAAAAGTCGTGCTCCTAGTTATTTTAAAGCGTCAAAATAGTAGGGTGAGTTACTAAGAGCAATGGGAACTAGTATAAGAAATTTAGACTTTCCACTACAACAAAGGTGATCAAGTTCCTTATTTCATGCATCTATGAGGACTATGTCTATTTTGTTGGGCACATTATGAAGATCATGCCTGAGAGGATAAGGTATTGAGATTATGGTGTTTAGGGTTGGATGTGGCTAATGACTTAGTGGACATTGATGAGGTCCAAAAGATATCATAGTATCGATGTACTAGAAGCAGGGCCATGCCATGCATATAAAGAACTTGCAAGATCTTACCCTTTGAGTTGTGACACAGATTATCATGATCAAGATCAGTGGGATCGTTAATTGGAAGGAGGTTGACATGGCTCACCTCTACATCACCCACCAATTCACTTTGGGTTTAAAATACAATTAGGCTATGTATTTTAGCTATAAAATCATAGAAGATGTAGAGAAGACCCATTGGATACCTAACCATAGGTTTGCATGGTGAGTATTTCTACTTTTGATGGTTTTTTATGAGACCAATGTGCCAGACTACACCTTGGGAGCACTAAAATGGGCATACCCACATGAGAATAGGTCTCTTACTAAGTGTTATAAGGCATCCACATGCCTGAAGCACATCACCCCTTGCTATAAAATAAAGATGAAGTATTGGTTTGGTGGTATGAAGGAGGCATTCAAGAACTAATGGTGCATCCTGAAGGATTTGCCCCCTTGGATATTGAACAAACACAATTTGTAGTGAAGTAGCACTTCTCTCTTATACACATTAGGATGGTCCTTTTCAAAGAACTCTCTGCATGGTTAAAGTTATCGTATGCCTTTTCAATATGATAGTTTGTTGACTCAGTAAACTATTGACGCAGTGGATGGCACCCTGGACAGGAGGCCGAGCTCCTGCCTTCCAAACACAACAATGGAAACTCTCCTCTCGCCTGTGGGACTGACGAAGCTTGGGGGGAGAGTCTCTAGATAAGGGCTAGCTCCCTCTGATGTATCTTTTAGGCCCTGGATTCTTTACTGCTAACAAATAAATGGAAAAAGGGGGGGATGAGTAGGGAGAAGGATGCTGAAACAGAACCTAAACCTAAACTAAAAGGTGATACACCAAAATAAAGATGAACCACTCAACCCAAACATACACTTTTCACCAAGAAGAAGCTATCATACACTTCATCTGATGTGGGAAACTCTTCTGTATTAGTGAGTCAGGGGTCCGTAGAGATACAGGGAGGAAGAAACTATCAAAGGTGTTCTGAGACACACTTTTTCAGCCTATTCACATGGGCCTATATTCCTGCTATAGACACTTTTGGTAGACCTATAGAAGAAGAAAATCCACAATGCACTAGACATGCTGGAATCGATCTGTGAAAAGCATAAAATAAAATAACTTAACACAAAAAGAAAACATAGACATATGCATGAGTGCAAGTCCAAATGGAGGCAAAAATTGCTAAGTCTTGATTCAAGGTAAAAATATGGCAGAGTCCTGCCTTACAAACCCAGAGATTTTTTGGGCGGAACTTTGCCTTACGGGCTCAGAGAATGGATGGATCCTTCTCAAAATGAGAAGTTTACAATATATAGAAAAAGGAGAAGATAACTTGGCACTTTCTTTTTTGAAAAGACTTTGGCACTCTTAACAAGTTGGCCCATGTGCACTAAGAGCATCAGGAAAAAGAAGTCACTGTTGCTGATGTCATTCTTCTAGAAGAGGCTTGCTGAAACCATGTTGTGTAATCGCCGATCTTGACTTTGGCATTCAAACATTAATGTGAAAGCATAGGTTGTGCCTCTTTCGACAAACAAGATTGCTCTTTCTAGATATCACGTAGTTTGTCCCCTTACCAATGCAAAATGGAGAAGACAGGCTGCACCATTTACTATTTGCACCGTTTGATGACCACCTGGCAATAACTCCCACCTGGACTATTTGTCCATTTGTGCACTTTGTTTTCATCCTGGTTTTGTCTCTTTCTATCTCCTTTGGCCCTTGGGGTTATCTTTTGGTGGGTCACTGAGTTCCTTGGGCTCTCCTTGTTCTTTTCAAAATCAACAGCTATTTCACGAGCCTTGAAATTGACGTTCGCACACTCGTCACTGTGTTTGAATTTCCAACAGCTAGTTTGTCATGCTTAATTTTGACGTTCTCAGGCCTGTCACCCCTTAGACTTTGTTCGGCTTTCCTCTTGATTCGGCCTTTTCTGTTGCTCCCTTTCCTTCAGACTTCCTATTTTCAACCTTCCCGAAGGGAAAGTGACTTTTCGGCTTATGGGTAAGTGCCCCTTTATTTTGTCCGAGAGTCCCCCGCAAGGGCACCTACCCTTTGGGGTCCTTCAGCTCCCTTGGTTATTTTACCACAGATTTTTTCTATAGACTTTTTCCCCGCGGATAAAAAGTCTGCAAGAATTGTCTTTGACCACTTTGCTTTCCTTCAGAATTTCCATTGGCTTTTCCTCCCACGACCTTTCTCCAAATTTCTTCGGACTTTTTGTCTGAAGGAATTCATTCAGACAAAAAGTCTAAAAGAATTCATTCAATGCCTTAGTCTTTTCATGGGATTTTTGTTTGTGGCCCTTCCAAATTCCTTTAGACATTTTGTTCGAAGGAATTCCTTCGGACAAAAACTCCGAAGGATTTTTTCCTTTGCCTCTTGGACTACCTTTGAAAGTGTCCTTCAAGAAAATTGGAAACAACCCTTCCAAAGAGCATTTCCTTTGCCTTAGACAAATTTTCGAAAGAAACTTACCTTTGCGGCTTTTCTCTGCGGCCTCTTTGCAAAGTGTCCATTTGTGCACTTTGTTTTCTTCCTGGTTTTGTCTCTTTCTATCTCCTTCGGCCCTCGGGGCTATCTTTTGGTGGGTCACTGAGTTCCTTGGGCTCTCCTTGTTCTTTTAAAAATTAACGACTATTTCACGAGCCTTGAAATTGATGTTCGCGCACCCGTCACTGCGTTTGAATTTCTAACGGCTAGTTTGTCGTGCTTGATTATGACGTCTTCGGGCATGTCACCCCTTGGACTTTCTTCAGCTTTCCTCTTGATTCAGCCTTTTCTGTTGCTCCCTTTCCTTTAGACTTCCTATTTTCAACCTTCCTGAAGGGAAAGTGACCCTTTGGCTTATTGAGAAGTGCCCCTTTATTTTGGCCGAGAGTCCCTCGCAAGGGCACTTGCCCTTTGGGGTCCTTCGACTCCCTTGGTTATTTTCCTCCAAACAATTTTCAGGTGTACTTTTTCCCCACGGACAAAAAGTCTACAAGAATTGTCTTTGACCACTTTGCTTTCCTTTGGAATTTATGTCAACTTTTCCTCCCGTGGCCTTCCTCCAAATTTATTTAGACTTTTTGTCTAAAGGAATTCCTTCAGACAAAAAGTCTGAAGGATTTATTCCTTTGCCTCTTTGACTACCTTTGAAAGTGCCCTTCGAGAAAATTGGAAATGACCCTTCTGAAGGGCATTTCCTTTGCCTTAGACAAATTTTCGAAAGAAACTTACCTTTGTGGCTTTTCTCTACAGCCTCTTTGCAAAGTGTTCCCTGCCCTCCGCAAGGGCTCTTGAAATGGTCCATTTTGCACCTAAGTGGGAACTTGCCTCTTCCTGCGGAGTCCTTAGTTTTTCGCCTACCGAGTCTATATAAATTCATACCTACAAAGTCCGTAGAAATGCCTGTAGAGTCCATAAAAATGGACCTGTAGAGTTCGTAGAAAACTTGTAGAGTCCGTAGAAAACCTGCAGAGTCCGTAAAAATTTCCAGACTTGTGCAAAATCAAAAAATGAACTAGCTCAGAACAATAGGGAAAGAAGGGGACCGATTTTTTGGCCTGATGGACCAAAAATGGTTAACAAATTGGTGACACCTAGGGGAAACATGCCTGCTATGCTTAGAGACCAGTTGCCTTAAAGTCCATTGGGCACGGAGTTAGAATGCAGCTTTGAAGAAAGGTTAACAACCTTGAGACATCCCAGAATCAATCATGAGCCTTTTTACCCCAGACACAAGGGAAAACACACACAAGGCTAAAAACACTACTTGTGTAAACTGCACTTAGGAAAATAGGAAAAGAAACTGAAAGCAAACTACTATGTACAACTAACCAGGTATATCTACCTCCCTCCTAGATCAAAGGGAAAATTTCTTAAGTCCCCTTCCTGGCTAGGAAACTTACGATGCCAGACAAGTGGCTGAATGAAATGGAGAGTTGGTGACCTGTTCCTCTTGCTTGTCACCTTGATTGGCCTGCGTCTGAGTGGATCAGATTCAAACATGCTTCCAACATATACATACTCTTCTTATTATTGGAAGATTATTGAATACTGGTCCTTCATGCTCGTGCATTTCACCAAGAAATCGATGGTTGCTGGCTCATCACCATAAGCCCTATGTTGTACATGGTCCCTTTTCAATGCCACATGGTTTGACCCATTTCCTTCTGCTTTGATGAAGACCCTGTCAAACTCATCCTCTGCTCCCTCGAGGTTTTTTTGAAGAAGGGTGACTATTGTGATGTCTGAAATGGAATCACAAATTGATTGCTCATCCCACAGAACATCACCTTTTTCTTCAAAACTCTCTTCTTTAAGGCTTTCCTCAAGAGAGACCAGCCTCTCCTTTTCCTGCTCAAGGATCAGAGTCTCTAGTTGTTCAAAGATATTCATCTGATCCTCCTCCAACTCAGGCTACATGGCATAGTCATCCTCCTCATTGAAGCAACAAGGAAGTTCATCAAACAAGGGAGGTGAGAGCTCACCATGCTTACATTCCTCCTCATATTGCTGGAACATCCGCATGTATGCAAGACCTACGTCTTCTCCATTGGTGATGATGTCTTTCAAAGGAGCCTTCATGATGATTTTATCTTCATTATCACTCATGATAGCCTCTTGGGAAACTGTAGATTGGATCTTCTGCTCCTCACTTGCCTCTTACAAAATAGGTTCCTCCTTGAGAAGGGGTGAAGTGGAAAAACCATGTGGAAGAGGAGGCAGTCCTTGAGCTAGAATTGAATGGTTCTCCTCCTTCCATTTGGCCAACACTTCATCTATATCAAGTTTGTCCTAATAGCTCTCTTGGAAGTGTGTAGATGGGGTGTGTTCAGACATGGAATGTGATGTTGGGTCTGAACCGTCCATCACACATTGGCTGAGAAATCTCTCTATGGATTCGAACTCTACAATTCTCCTAGTTATATCTTCTTGAAAGAGCCTTTCTTGGAGGTCACAATCATCACCATGAGCAGGAACAACCTAATCTTCTTCAAGGTTTTGAGCAAAACCTTTCTCCTCCTCTTCCTTTCTGCCCCATGATTCTACTGTTTGCTTTGAGCTCATGATATTGGGATTGGAATCTCCAAGGTCTTGGGCTGGTTCATGAATTTCCTTCTTCCAACTTGGAATTTGGAGATCATATTAAAAGACTTGAGGTTGGGGAATATTTGGGAGGGTCTGCTCATGTACAGGAAGAGCTGTCTGAAGAGAGGCGTGCTGGAAAGCTAGGCGCATGAGATTAAGAGCAGGATCAATTGATGCATTGGATGAGCCAGAATGAGCAAGTGCTATCTAGTAGAAAGGATTTAGTGCACAAGAGGGGGCTTTCTTTAGAATAGGAGGGGGCGTGCAGGGCTGACTACCTTGCATGAATCGATTCCTCTATTTTGCTACCTCCTCCTTCATGGATTGCAAGGCCTAAGCTTGCCTGAACAAACACTCCTCTTTATACATCAGCTCCTGCTGATATCCATACTACTCATCCAGTCTGTCTATTTCCATTACCTGCTTCTCAAACTCCAGTGCTACCTCCCTTATGTTGAAGGGTAACTAGGAGAGATGCTTGAGGGGATTACATGAAAAATCAAAGCTTGATCAAAGTTATACGAAGGAAAACAAAGACCATGATTCTTATCAATGGGATTATACATACAAAAAATGAGATTTCTTAATGGCACTTGGACTACTTAACCAGCTAATTCAACTCAGAGTCCCCATTGGTGTTGATAAAAAAGCCTCCAAAGGTTGGTTGGTTGAGGAACACACCAAAAATTCTTCAACTCTTTGGACACAACTTGTCCTAGTTGGTCCCACCGGGCGTGCCAAAAATTGTTGACGCAATGGATTGCACCATGGGCAGGAGGCCAAGCTCCTGCCTTCCACACGCAAAAATGGAAACTTCCCTCTTACCTGTGGGACTGACGAAGCTTGGGGGGAGAGTCTCTAGATAAGGGCTAGCTCCCTCTGATGTATCTTTTAGGCCCTGGATTCCCTACTGCTAAAAAATAAATGGAAAAAGGCGGGATGAAAAGGGAGAAGGATGCTGAAACAGAACCTAAACCTAAACTAAAAGGTGATACACCAAAAAAAAGATGACCCACTCAGCCCGAACATACACTTTTCACCAAGAAGAAGTCGTCATACACTTCATCTGATGTGGGAAACTCTTTTGTATCAGTGAGTTAGGGGTCTGTAGAGATACAGGGAGGAAGAAACTATCAAAGGTGTTCTGAGACACACTTTGACAACTTATTCACATGCGCCTATATTCCTGTTGTAGACACTTCTGGCAGACCTGCAAAAGAAGAAAATCCACAATGCACTAGACATGTTGGAATCGATCTGTGAAAAGCATAAAAGAAAATAACTTAAGACAAAAAGAAAACATAGACATATGTGTGAGTGCAAGTCCAAATGGAGGCAAAAATTGCTAAGTCTTGATTCAAGGTAAAAATCTGGCAGAGTCCTACCTTACAAACCTACAAATTTTTTGGGCAGAGCTTTACCTTACGGGCTCAAAGAATGGATGGATCCTTCTCAAAATGAGAAGTTTACAATATATAGAAAAAGGAGAAGAGAACTTGGCACTTAATTTTTTGAAAAGACTTTGGCGCTCTTGACAAGTTGGCCCATGTGCACTAAGAGCATCAGGAAAAGGAAGTCATTGTTGCTGATGTCATTCTTCTAGAAGAGACCTGCTGGAACCATGCTGTGTAATTGTTGGTCTTGACTTTGGAGTTCAAACATTAATGTGAAAGCACAGGCCGCACCTCTTTTGGCAAACAAGACTGCTCTTTCCAGATATCACGTGGTTTGTCCCCTCATAAATGCAAAATGGAGAAGACAGGCCACACCGTTTACGATTTGTGCCATTTGATGACCACCTAGCAATAACTCGCCTCTCCTTTGCCACTTGGACTTTTTGTCCATTTTTACACTTTGTGTTCTTCCTGGTTTTGTCTCTTTCTGGCTCCTTTGGCCCTCAAGGCTATCTTTTGGCAGTTTGTTGAGTTCCTTGGGCTCTCCTTGTTCTTTTCAAAATCAACGGTTATTTCATGATCCTTGAAATTGATGTTTGTGCACCCGTCAGTATGTTTGAATTTCCAATAGCTAGTTTGCCGTGCTTGATTTTGATGACCTCGAGCCCGTCACCCCTTGGACTTTTTTCAGCTTTCCTCTTGATTCGGCCTTTTTTGTTGCTCCCTTTCCTTCAGACTTCCTATTTTCAACCTTCTCGAAGGGAAAGTGACCCTTCGGCTTATGGAGAAGTGGCCCTTTGTTTTGGCCAAGAGTCCCTCGCAAGGGCACTTGCCCTTCAGGATCCTTCAGCTCCCTTGGTTATTCTCCCGTGGACAATTTTCCTGCAGACTTTTTCTGCGGACTTTTTCCCCGCAGACAAAAATTCTGCAAGAATTGTCTTTGACCACTTTGCTTTCCTTTGGAATTTTCGTCGGCTTTTCCTCCCGCAGCCTTCCTCTAAATTTCTTCAAACTTTTTGTCCGAAGGAATTCCTTCGGACAAAAAGTCCAAAAGAATTCGTTCAATGCCTTAGTCTTTTCGCAGGATTTTTGTTTGTGGCCCTTCCAAATTCCTTTGGACTTTTTGTCTAAAGGAATTCCTTCAGACAAAAAGTCTGAAGGATTTCTTCCTTTGCCTCTTCGACTGCTTTTGAAAGTGCCCTTTGGGAAAATTGGAATCGACCCTTCTGAAGGGAATTTCCTTTGCCTTAGACAAATTTATGAAATAAACTTACCTTTGCGGCTTTTCTATGCGGCCTCTTTGCAAAGTGTTCTCTGCCCTCCGCAAAGGCTCTTGAAATGGTCTATTTTGCGCCTACGTGGGAACTTGCCTCTTCTTGTGGAGTCTGTAGTTTTCCGCCTATTGAGTCCATAGAAATTCATGCCTGCAGAGTCCGTAGAAATGCCTGTAGAGTCCATATAAATGGACTTGCACAGTCCGTAGAAAACTTGCAGAGTCCATAGAAAACCTGCAAAGTCCCTAGAAATTTCCAGACTTGTGCAAAATCAAAAAATGAACTGGCTCATAATAGCAGGGAAAGAAGGGAATCAATTTTTTGGCCTGTTGGACCAAAAATGGTCAACAAATTGGTGACTCCAAGGGGAAGCATGGCTGCTATGCTTAGAGACCAGTTGCCTTAAAGTCCATTGGGCATGGAGTCAGAATGTAGCTCAAAAAAAAGGTTAACAATAGCCTTGAGAGATCCTAGAATCAATCATGAGCCTTTTTACCCGAGGCACAAGGGAAAACACATGCAAGGCTAAAAACACTACTTGTGCAAACTGCACTTAGGGAAAATAAGAAAAGAAATTGAAAGCAAACTACTATGTACAACTAACCAGGTATATCTGCCTCCCTCCTGAATCAAAGGGAAAATTTCTTAAGTCCCCTTCCTGGCTAGGAAACTTACGGTGCCAGACAAGTGGCTGAATGAAATGGAGAGTTGGTGACATGCTCCTCTTGCCTATCACCTCGATTGGCCTGCATCTGAGTGGATAAGATTCAAACATGTTTCCAACATATACATACTCTTCTTGTTCTTGGAAGCTTGTTGAATGCTGGTCCTTCATGTTGGTGCATTTCACCAAGAAATTGATGGCTGTTGGCTCATCACCATAATCCCTCTATTGTAAATGGGCCCTTTTTAATGCATCATGGTTTGACCCATTTCCTTTTGCTTCGTTGAAGACCCTGTCAAACTCATCCTCTGCTCCCTCAAGGTTTTCTTGAAGAAGGGTGACTGTTGTGATGTCTGAAATGGAATCACAAACTGATTGCTCATCCCACAGAACATTACCTTTTTCTTCAAAACTCTCTTCTTCAAGGCTTTCCTAAAGAGAGACCTGCCTCTCCTTTTCCTACTCAAGGATCAGAGTTTCTAGTTGTTCAAAGATATTCAGCTAATCCTCCTCTAACTCAAGCTCCATGGCATAGTCATCCTTCTCATCGAAGCAACAAGGAAGTTCATCAAACAAGGGAGGAGAGAGCTCACCATGCTTACGTTCCTCCTCATATTGCTAGAACATCCGCATGTATGCAAGACCTGCGTCTTCTCCATTGTTGATGATGTCTTTCGAATGAGCCTTCATGATGATTTCATCTTCATTATCACTCATGATAGCCTCTTGAGAAACTACAGATTGGATATTCTGCTCTTCACTTGCCTCCTACAAAATAGGTTCCTCCTTGAGAAGGGGTGAAGTGGAAAAACCATGTGGAAGAGGAGGTAGTCCTTGAGCTAGAATCAAATGATTCTCCTCCTTCCATTTGGCCAACACTTCATCTATATCAAGTGTGGCCAGATAGCTCTCTTAGAAGTGTGTAGATGGTGTGTGTTCAAACATGGAATGTGCCATTGGGTTTGAACCGTCCATCACACATTGGCTGAAGAATTTTTCTCTAGATTCCAACTCTGCAATTCTCCTGGCTATATCTTCTTGAAAGAGCCTTTCTTGGAGGTCACAATCATCCCATGAGTAGGAGCAGCCTGATCTTCTTTAAGGTTTTGAGCAAAACCTTTCTCCTCCTCTTCCTTTTTGCCCCATGATTCTACTGTTTGCTTCTGGCTCATGATCTTGGAATTGGAATCTCCAAGGTCTTGGGCTGGTTCATGACTTTCCTTCTTCCAACTTGGAATTTGGAGATCATGTTGAAGGACTTGAGGTTGGGGAAGATTTGGGAGGGTCTGCTCATGTACAGGAAGAGTTTTCTGAAGAGAGGCGTGTTAGAAAGCTAGGTGTACGGGATTAAGAGAAAGATCGATTGATGCATTGGATGAGCCAGAATGAGCAAGTGCTATTTGGTATAAAGGATTTGGTGCACAAGAGGGGGCTTTCTTTAGAATAAGAGGGGGCACATAGGGCTGATTTCCTTGCATGAATGGATTCTTCCATTTTGCTACCTCCTCCTCCATGGATTGCAAGGCCTGAGCTTGCTTGAACAAACACTCCTCTTTATACATCATCTCTTGTTGATATCCAAACTACTCATCCAGTCTGTTAATTTCCATTACCTGCTTCTCAAACTCCAGCGCTATCACCCTTATTGTTAAAGGGCAACTAGGAGAGCTGCTTGAGGGGATTGCATGAAAAATTTGAGCTTGATCAAAGTTATACGAAGGAAAACAGAGTCCTTGATTCTTATCAATGGAATTATACATACAAAAAATGAGATTTCTTGATGGTACCTGGATTGCTTAAACAACTAATTCAACTCAGATTCACCATTTGTGTTGATAAAAAAGCCTCCAAAGGCTGGTTGGTTGAAGAACACACCCAAAATTCTTCAACTCTTTGGACACAACTTGTCCTAGTTGGTCCCACTGGGCCTGCCAAAAACTGTTGACACAGTGGATTGCACCCTGGGCAGGAGGCCGAGCTCCTGCCTTTCACGCGCAACAATGGAAACTCCCCTCTCGCCTGTGGGACCAACGAAGCTTGGGGGGAGAGTTTCTAGATAAGGGCTAGCTCCCTCTGATGTATCTTTTAGAGCATGGATTCCCTACTGCTAACAAATAAATGGAAAAAGGGGGGCATGAAAAGGGAGAAGGATGCTGAAATAAAACCTAAACCTAAACTAAAAGGTGATACACCAAAAGAAGATGACCCACTCAACCCTAACATACACTTTTCACCAAGAAGAAGTTGTCATACGCTTCATCTAATGGGGGAAACTCTTCTATATCAGTGAGTCAGGGGTCTGTAGAGATACAGGGAGGAAGAAACTATCAAAGGTGTTCTAAGACACACTTTGGCAGCCTATTCACATGTGCCTATATTCTTACTATAGACACTTCTGGTAGACCTGCAGAAGAAGAAAATCCACAATGCACTATACATGTTGGAATCAATTTGTGAAAAGCAGAAAAGAAAATAACTTAACACAAAAAGAAAACATAGACATATGCGTGAGTGCAAGTCCAAATCGAGGCAAAAATTTCTAAGTCTTGATTCAAGGTAAAAATTTGGCAGAGTCTTGCCTTATAAATCTAGAGATTTTTTGGGTAGAGCTTTGCCTTACGAGCTCAGAGAATGGATGGATCCTTCTCAAAATGAGAATTTTACAATATATAGAAAAAGGAGAAGAGAACTTGCCGCTTTTTATTTTAAAAAGACTTTGGCGCTCTTAACAAGTTGGCCCATGTGCACTGAGAGAATTGGGAAAAAGAAGTCACTGTTTTTGATGTCATTCTTCTAGAAGAGGCCTGCTGGAACCATGCTTTGTAATCGCCAGTCTTGACTTTGGCGTTCAAACATTAATGTGAAAGCATGGGCCGTGCCTCTTTCAGTAAACAAGACTGTTCTTTCTAGATCTCAGACAGTTTGTCCCCTTATAAATGCAAAATGGAGAAGACAGGCCACGCCATTTACTGTTTGCATTGTTTGATGACCACCTGGCAATAACTCACCTCCCCTTTGCCACCTAGACTGTTTGTCCATTTTTGCACTTTGTCTTCTTCCTAGTTTTGTCTCTTTCTGGCTCCTTCAACCCTCGAGGCTATCTTTTGGCAGGTCGTTGAGTTCCTTGGGCTCTCCTTGTTCTTTTCAAAATCAATAGCTATTTCATGAGCCTTGAAATTGATGTTCGCGCATCCATCACTGAATTTGAATTTCCAATGGCTAGTTTGTCGTGCTTGATTTTGACGTCCTCAGGCCCATCACCCCTTGGACATTATTTGGCTTTCCTCTTGATTTAGCCTTTTCTGTTGCTCCCTTTCCTTTGGACTTCTTATTTTCAACCTTCCCAAAGGGAAAGTAACCCTTCGACTTATGGAGAAGTGCCCCTTTATTTTGGCCGAGAGTCCCCTGCAAGGGCACCTACCCTTTGAGGTCCTTTGACTCCCTTAGTTATTTTCCTATGGACAATTTTCTCGTGGACTTTTTCCCCGAGGATAAAAAGTCTGCAAGAATTGTCTTTGACCACTTTGATTTCCTTCAAAATTTCTGTCAGCTTTTCCCCCCACGGCCTTCCTCCAAATTTCTTCAAACTTTTTGTTTGAAGGAATTCCTTCGAACAAAAAGTCTAAAAGAATTCGTTCAATGCCTTAGTATTTTCGTGAGATTTTTGTTTGTGGCCCTTCCAAATTCCTTTGGACTTTTTGTTTGAGCTTAGTATTTTCGTGAGATTTTTGTTTGTGCTTCCGAATTCCTTTGGACTTTTTGTTTGAGGGAATTCCTTCAGACAAAAAGTTCGAAGGATTTCTTCCTTTGCTTCTTTGACTGCCTTTGAAAATGCCCTTTGGGAAAATTGGAAACGACCCTTTCGAAGGGCATTTCCTTTGCCTTAGACAAATTTTTGAAAGAAACTTACCTTTACGGCTTTTCTCTGCAGCCTCTTTGCAAAGTGTTCCCTGCCCTCCGCAAGGGCTCTTGAAATGGTCCATTTTGCGCCTAAGTGGGAACTTGCCTCTTCCTGTGGAGTCCGTAGTTTTTCGCCTATTGAGTCCATAAAAATTCATGCTTGCAGATTTCGTAGAAATGCCTATAGAGTCTGTAGAAATGTACCTGCAGAGTCTATAGAAAGCTTGCAGAGTCCGTAGAAAACCTACAGAGTCTGTAGAAATTTATAGACTTATGCAAAATCAAAAAATGAACTAGCTCAGAACAACAGGGAAAGAAGGGGATCAATTTTTTGGCCTATTGGACCAAAAATGTTCAACATAAACTAGATCTACGACACACATCATATTACCTTGGAGGTGAAAAAGATTGATTTGGATATTCATACCCTCTAAAAGATGTATGTTTATCCAAGTAAGAAGGCATACAAGGAGAAGAAGGAGATAAACCTGATAGATATAAAGGTCAATCAAATATTGGTGGGAGAATAGGTACATAGTTTTTTTTATTTTATGACCCAAAAAGGACTAAAAAGGTGCAAAACATAAGAAAAATCTCCCACCAACACCTCCATTGAAGAAGAAGAGGTGGGTTGAGAATGATGTCAATGTAAGTTGTTAGCAAGCTCCATAAAAGCAATAGAAGACTACCTAGGTACCACGACCAAACCCCTCACCACCTAAACCCTCACCTCCCTGACCATCTCTACCATGCCCTTCTCCACCTCAACAGTTCCACCTCTCCCTTCTCTTCCCTATCCTTCACCCAAATTGCCACCACCACAAGTCCCTTCACCCCAACCTTCTCCTGCACACATTCTTTCAACTCCAACTTCATCCCCTAAAACAAATCCATAACCATCTCCCCCAAAAGTTTCTTCATCAAGAGTTGTACATCAGTGGGCTATAGAGCAAGCACCTGAGCAAGAAGTCCCTACAGTTTAGATGAAAGCATCAAAATCCAATTCTAAGAAGACACCTCCCTAGTGTGAAAGGAGGAGGCCACCTCTGACAACATGCCACTTGACATCGAGCACTTTTATGGTGAAGAGGAGGATGGTGAAGAGAAAAAAATGAGCATAATGTCCATCAGTAGCACTTCTTTAGCTACCAATACAAAAGTTAAGGTCTTGGAACATGACCTAAATAAAAGGAAGGAGTTGATTGGATCTATAAAATAACCTATTATTGTTGCATCTGTCAATCTGCATGACCATTATCAAATGGGTGTCCCTCACAAGATGCTATATCTATGGCCACACTTCATTCCCTGTGATGTAACCTTGGAGATAAGGAAGCATGTGTCCTTTTTATTAGACATGTATAATGAGGAGCATGCCTTTGAGCTCCCCCAAGATAACCTTTCTTTAGGTCTTGATGCTCTTGCATTTCACAAACCACAATGGGTGGATCCCCAAAAGATCACCCCTCTACAAGCTAGTGCAACATTCTTAAAGATGGCCTTGGAGGTCATGTGCTAGAATATTTTTTCAGAATTTGATGTGCATAGCATAGAGAAGAAACATACCCAGGTGGTGGGTATGTATAATAAGGAAGTTGCCACCAATAAGGGTCTCATTGAGGAAGTGGTTACTTTGAAGCAATAGGTAAAAGAGGCCACATAGGCAAAAGTTAAAACATTGAATTTGTGTAAGATAATTTTGGGATAGGATCCAATGCTTGCAAATGACATACCTCTCAATGGGAATGTCATAGATAAACTAGAAACCTTGGTGAGTCTCCTATTGAAGTGTTGTAAGGAGCATCCCACACTAAGAGATGAGGGATTGGAGATAACAGAGCAATTCACTAAAGTAGTTAAAGTCTATAAGCATGCCTTGGAGAGAGTTTGGGAAGCCATCCCCATTTTGGATAGAAATTTTGAATGATTGGCATGCCCAAATAAGATCTTGGAGTCTCAGCTCCAAGTAGAAGAAACCTAGAGGCAACAAATGCCTAATATTATACTCTTACTATGGGATCACATCAAGTGCACCAAAGCATTCAAGGATGTGGAAATGATAGAATAAAAGATCAATACACATCATCAATAATTGAATACCAATTTTTCATCTCTTCAAGGATAGGTTATCGAAGAAGTCTCAATGCTTGAAGATGTCTAGAAGGATGCCAACATATCCTTGGATGAATTGGTTAAGAAGTCCAATGAAACATCTAGCCAACTCAAGGAGATGAAGAAGTCCAAGGAGGCCATTAAGGTAATAATTGCCAAGCTACTCGACACATTATCACATTGGGATAATGTTAAGAAGTAGATCAAGTAGACAGGGCCTAAATTTTTTGTAGAGGCCATCAACGAGACTTAGTCAAGGATGGACTAAGAGCGTAGTGTGCGGTGATGTTGACCCCCAAATTTTGGCTAAGTGTTTTGACATTTTGGTGTAGAAATGGCATGACGTGAAAAGAGCCTAGAGCAGAAGACTATGGCACGAAAGCACCATGGTGTAGAACTTGTAAGGGGTGAAAGCACTAAGGTGAAAAATCACCAGCACAAGAGGACCCAATCAAAGGAGAATCAGTCATGAGGAACCTGAAAGCATAAGACTCAAAATAATAACAAAAGCCTTGAGGAGCACATGGGAAGTGGGAGCGATTAAGGAATGATTTATAAGGGTCACCCAGACCTTATCCATCAAAAGTTTTGTACTAGCTCATAAGGAGAGGAACACATGACAACAAGGATCTAACATAGAGTGAGTATATAGGAGGTACAAAGGCCTGAGTGCTTAAGAGAAGTTAGTTGATAAAATGCCACAAATCTTAGTTTGTTGAGATTTCATTGGTCAATTAATCATATCATTAATTTTGTAAATATTTGGTCAGGGATAAACAAGTATAAATACCCTTGTTGTAAAGCACTGAAAAAATGGATTTTTCTTGATAGTACTTTGTTGAAGCTTTATATATGAGTTGCGAATATTATAAACATTATTGTGTTCATGCTTATTTGAATGGGTAAGTTGTGTATCTATGATAGGTGGAGTTGAGCATTTAGTGATTGGAACTTAGTATGAAATTTTAACTAATTTTTTCTTTTTCTAATTAATAACTATGAACTACAATAGCATTAATCTACGTAATTATGGTGATCGAGCTTAGTACTCCAAGGATAAAATTAGTCTATCTTTACCTTTATCTAATATCAATTTAAATACATGTTTAACTTAAATAATATGACTAAGTTAATGTTACTACACAACAAAACCTGTAGGAACCGGTCTCTAACTATGCGCTTTGGGTGAGTGCACAAGACCATAGTTTTGCATGAAATGGCCAACACGTTTGCTCATTAGGCTATACTTTAGCACCAAAGCTAAAATAAGAATAAAAATCCAATAGTTATTATATTACCTGAATCTACCTATTTAAGATGCACTCTTGGTGTGCATTTAGAGGTGAGAAAAGCTAAAGAATTCAACATTATAATAGCTCCATGAGAAATATATAGAGTGTGTTTAATTTTTAGCATTAGAATCTTGTTTCAAGTGTTTGTGGTCTCTCAAATAGATCTTAGGTGATCTATTATGTATCCTTGTCAACACTTTCATACCCAACCACGCTTTTTATGCTTATTTTACTTTTGATTATGTCTTTTGTAGGCCAAAAGTGATAAAACAATAGTATATCCTAAGTGGATTGGGGAAAATGGGGACATATTGAGACACATTTGTGGATGATCACCTGAATTTAATTTGAATTTAGGCCAAAGTGGTGGGAATGGGGTAACACAGGTTTCAACTTTATGTGTATTAGTTGTTAATGTGATATATTTTTCCCAAATTACACCACTTTGGACTAAATGCAAAGTGAATCAGGGTGATTATGCATAAATGTGCCCTAAATTATTCTAATGTTTCCTTGTCACATGTGGATATGGTGTTCTTGATATAGTTTTGGAATAAAAGGGACCAAATTGTGAGTGAAATTGTCATAAAGGGGTGGTTGTGTGTGTTTAGGTCACCGATGTGACTTATATTGCCTCAATGACACCACTTTGTCATGATTTGAAGTGAATTAAGGTAATTATACACAAATGTTCTCAAAATTATCTACATTTACCCTGGTTATAAGTGGATACAATGTTTGTTTGTTGCTTTTGGCCTATAATGGAAATAATCACAAGTAAAATAAGGAAAAATGAGTGGTTAGGGGTGCCTTAGTCACCAATGTGAATTAGTTTTCCCTAATCACACCACTTTGGCATTAATTCCAAGTGAATTGGAGTGATCGTGTATGACTATGTCCCAAACTATCTGCATTCTCCTTGGTTGCAAATGGATAGTGTTGTTGTGTTGCTTTTATCCTATAATCCCCATAATCTTAAGTAAAAATAACATAAAGGGGTGGTTGGATATGTGTGGGTCACCAGTGCTACCAATATTTCCCCAATCATACCACTTTAGCTTGATTTCAAAGTGAATTTAGGTGATCAAACATATATTTGCCCCAAATCATCTGTATTTGTCCTAATTACAAGTGGATATGGTGTTGCTACATGGTTTTAGGCACATAAGGGACTTAATCATAAGCAAAATCAAGACAAAGGGGTAGTTGGGTGTGTGCGGGTCACTAATGCAGCTTATGTTACCCCAATCACACCACTTTGATTTAATTTGAAGCAAATTGAGGTAATCATATACAAATGTGCCCAAATTACCCACATTTACCCTGGTTGTAAGTGGATAAATATGTTTGTTTGTTGATTTTAGCCTATAAAGGACATAATCACAAGTAAAATAAGGAAAACAAGGTGGTTGGTGGTGCGCTAGTCATCGATGTGAATACAATTTCCCCAATCCAACAAATTTGGCTAGAATTCTAAGTGAATTAGGGTGATTGTGCATGAACATTCCCAAAATTATTTGCATTCTCCCTATTTTTAAATGGACATAGTTTTATTGTGTTTATTTTGGCCTATAATCCACATAATCTCAAGTAAAAATGAAATACAAGGGTGGTTGGATATGTGTGGGTCACCAATGTGACTTATGTTGCCCCAATCATACCACTTTGGCTTGTTTTCAAAGTGAATTTGGGTGATCTTACATATATGTGCCCTAAATCATTTGTGTTTATCCTGGTCACAAGTGGATATGGTGTTATTATGTGGATTTTGGCATATGAGGGACTTAATCGCAAGTGAAATCGACATAAAAGGGTGGTTGGGTGTATGTGAGTCACCAATGTGACTTATGTTTCCCCAGTCACATCACGTTAGCTTCAATTTGAAGTGAATTAGGGTGATCATGCACAAATATACCTGAAATTGTTTGCATTTCTTTGGTTGCAAGTAGATATAGTGTTATGTCACTTTTTGCCTATAAGGGAACTAATCATAAGTAAAATAAACATAAATTGGTGGTTAGATGTACAAGGGTCATAATGCAACTTACGTTTCCAAAAACACTTTTTTTTCATGAATTTAAAGAGAATGGGGTGATCGTGAACAATTGTGTCTAAAATTATTTGCATTTACTTTGGTTGTAAGTGGATATGTTGTTTTAGTGTCACTTTTGGATTATAAGGGATGTAATCATAAGTAAAAATGATGTAAATAAGTGGTTGGGTGTGCATGGGTCACCAATCAACCTACATTTCCACATGCACACCACTTTGGAATGAATTCAAATAGAATTGGGTTGACTACTCACAAATGTACTCCAAAGATTCCCCATTTACACTAGTTGCATATGCTTATGGTGTTGGTATGTCACTTTTGACTTATAAGGGATCTAATCATAAGTAAAATCAACATAATAATTTCTTATATTTACTAAAATAAATTTAAAGTATAAACTTACATTTATTTAGTAATCAACCCCCTACCTTATGGTCATTCTACTTCTTTGATTTTTAACCCTTCAACATTGCATACTCTTAGTAATATGTACATATTATTTTTACATGGCATTAGTAATGTGTACACATTATAACACATACATGTTATAGACTTGGTATTTACCAAGCCTAAATTAAATAATCCATACACATTATTTTAATAACACATACATATTTGTGGTTAATTTGTGAAAAATATCCACTTTTTGGACCATCATCTTCTTTCACTTACCCATCATCTTATTTTTCCTCGTTTTCTTCATTTTCTTAGAGATTATCAACGACAAACACTTGAAGAAGATTTGACAATAGGCATCTTTATTGAACTTAATGGAGTTAAAAATTATACTCTATTAAAATACTCACTAGGGCCATAACAATCTAAGTACGATCTAACCAAGACAATAAGATTTATCAATTAATAAATATTATACATAAATATATAAAGTTATAATTGTGTTGTTAGAGATATTATTATCAATAGAAAAATTTATATGAAGAGCTATTTTTTTTTTTTTTTCGCTAGCTTATATTCGCTTTCAATAAATTTTTTTAGTCAATGAATACATTCTCCCATTAAATTATTCATCATAAATTGGAAATGATTCAAATAAGATTAATTCATACATCATTTTTAATTCTTTTTAATATACTAAAGATTCAAGTAGATAGGAGCAAAATCCATAAAAATAAGGTGAAAAATAATTATCTTCACATAGTTAAAAGATGTCTTCACGCCATTCATCAAAATCCTCTTCTAAATTTAACCATGAATTGATTTCCTTTTAATATTATGATGTTATATTTAAATGAACAGTAAATTTATTAAAGATAATACCAAATACATTTAAAAATATTTTCAACTCTTCTTTCCTCAACATTTTTCTTAGACTAAGGTTTTAAGGATAAAAATAGTCAACTTTCACATTTTATTTCTTTTTGAATATTTTATAAAAAATAATGAGAAAAGATATATTTAAAATTTTATTGGATTCATTTTTAAATATAAAAATAAAATATTTTTTCCATGTAAATTCGAAACTAGTTCTCATATTATTAGAAATCCTAATCAATTTATAACTAATTTATGACTTAATCCTTCATTAATTATAAGTACTCAAAATATAACATGATAAAATTAATACTATATTAAGCACATAAATATATGTTGTGTTTAGATACATAATACTTTTTCATCCAACCATTCTAGTACAATGTTTTATAGGAATAAGTTATAAATTTACTAGATTGCTTATTAAACATGCATTTAGTGTTGATTACTAATTTTTCCCTCCAGCTTTAGAGCTTAATAATAATTGAGGGATAATACATGCCACTAAATGCATCCCTTCTTTTTTGTTTGTGATTCTTTACTGGGATTATGGAGAAGGAGATTAAATTCTTAGAGATTAATGTAGAATTTTAGAAAAGTGAACGAGATTTTCAAAGCCCTCAAACAGAAAAATGAGATTGTGAAATCAATTATCACATAATAATAGATGAACATATAAACATGAAGGGTGTATTGTATATGAGGAATAGTTGCATTTGATAAATTTTTCTAAAAATTTATTTATCTTATTTAAATTTACGTTGTACCATTTATTTTTGATAACTATCTCCAAATCTCGGATAAAATAAATATAAGTCTTAAACTTCCTTTATTATTTATTATTACATCTAAAATATTATCTATTATATTTAAATATAATTTATCAATTTATATTTAACTACAATGTCTAATAGATTATATATTACATATTGATGTAAAAACTACTATCCCATAAAACATTACTCTCTTGTACAATAATGTACTATAATTATTTATGTTTATTACTTTTTAATGTATTGTAAGAGAATCACCAAATATGGTATTATCCGTGTTTAACACGACAATGCAAAGTTAAAAATGATTTATAATTTTAATATTATATAATTTTTAAATTTATAAAAGTTTTTTACAATATTTTATATTAAAAAGTCATGTCATATTTAATTATGAAAATTTAGTTTTATATATAATTTAGAAGGCTTTCATAATTAATCTTAATTACACTATTTATTTTTATAGGATTTTCAAAAAAATTAAATAAATTCTTTACATGAGTAATTTTTTATATAAAATAATATTACTATTAAATAATTAGATTTCCTAAAATTATAAAAAAATTTATGTAATTTGAATATTAAATAAAAAGGGTAAAATTATTTAAACTAGGATGGAAAAATATTGATGGAGGAATTAAATGCGAGTTAGGGTAGTGGATGCATTGCTAAGGTTTAACAATAATTATGATTGTAGTTTGTGGTTGTTATTATTGTTTTCTTGCATAGTTTTGCCACAAGCCTATGCCCAACCAAAGTTTATGCCAAGGATTTAATGGAATTTATGGCACAAAGCTCTCACCTTTTTATGGAATAAAAGAGATGTAAAATTATTGTAAATCTAAAGGCCCAAGTAAATAATGTAACAAATGAAAATCTTTGGATGAAATTTATATGTATTCAAGTCATTATTCAGCTTGCTTTTATGCTTGTGGGAAAAGATCATTTTATCAAGTATTAGTGATTCCCTCGAGGGATGATGTGTATCTCTTTTGAAAGCTACAATAAGAAGCATATTTATCATGCTAATATGTTCAAATGAATGCAACTAAGCCCTTAGGAAAATAAAATGGTTAAAATTTGTTTAAGGGAATATGTTTGAGTAGCCCCTAGACTAAAAGAACGTTCCTTTTTAGAGTTTGATGTGTCAAAATCATGGTCACCTTCCTAGACTATCCCTTGAATATGATACCTGAAAAAGAGGTGGAAAAAGAGGAATTTTAGATAATTAGAAAATAGGAGAACAAAAATCCTAAACGAGAAAGTCTAGGATAAAACAATTTTTTTGAGATGGGTTAAGCTCTAATATTGTTGCATTAATAAGAGCCAGAGCAAATGGAATAGGCCCTAACATAGTAGTTTTAGATGTTTAAAAGGAGACTATGGACACAAAGGTTCAATTCAATAAGGACCTCAACTCTTGCCAAGAGACTTCGACCTAGGTATAAGATGTCGTTACTTTGGCCTATGACAATTTGTTGAGAAGTGAATTGGAACCCTTGAGTAGAGATACTTTAGAGGAACATATTTAGATAGATTTCTTGAAATTATAAAAAATAATGTGAAATTTGAGTATTAAATAGAAAAGGTAAAATTATTTAAAATAGGATAGAAAAATATTGATGGAGGAAATGATCATGAGTTAGGGTAGTGGATGTGTTACAAGGTTTGACAACAAGTATAATTATAAGTGGTTGTTTTTGCTATTATTTTGTTGCACAATTGTGCTATAATCTTATGCCCAACCAAAGGTTTATGCCAAAGGTTTAATAAAATTTATGGCACAAGGCTCTGACCCCTCTATGGACCCAAAGAGATCTAGAATTCTTATAGATCTAAGGGCCCATGCAAATAATGTAAGAAATAGAAACCTCTGGATGAAATCTATACATATCATAGTCTCTGAGGAAGAGTCAATTATCTCTTTTGAGCAAGAAATGGATGTACTAATAAATCTTGGATTGATTTATAAGTTTTTGGGTCAAGACTACATAAGAGCTATGAACTTTGGCATCAATTCAATGGAAGGGAAAGAACACGTGGACAGTTGTTTTGGGACAAAAGTTTTCTTCATTGTTCTTTTTATATATGAAGAGGATTGAGCTCATGTGCTTGAATATAGGCACTCGTTTTTTTATAGATCATGACTTTATGGAACCCTAGTTTTGAATTTTTACAAGAAGATCAAAAGATTGTACCAATTTGGGTAAGATTATTCAACTTGCCTTGTGTATCTCTTGTGAAAGCTACAACAAGAAGCATATTTATTATAATAATATGTTGAAATGGACATGAGTAAACTCTTAGTAAATATGGTTAAAATTCGCCTTAAGGGAATATGCTTGAATAGTCCCTAGACTATAAGAACCTTTTTGATGTTTAACATGTGACAATCATGGTCATCTTGAAAGGGACTGTCCCCGAATGTGATACCTGGAAAGGAGATGAAAAAAGAGGAATTTTGGATGAATGGAAAAAGGGGAAGAGAGATCTTAACCTTGATTGAAAATGGACAAAGAAAGTCTAGGATAAAACAAAGTCTTATGATGGGTTAAACTCTAATCTTTTTCAGTAATAAAAGTAGAACAAATGGAAAATGACCTAAGGTAGTGGCTTCAAATATTTAGAAGGAGATTATGGACATAAACATTCAAGTCAATTAAGGATCTTGAAAGAGACTTCAACTTAAATATTATATATTGCTACTTTAACCTATGATAATTTACTGAAAAGTGAAATAAAAGTCTTGAATAAAAATATTTTGAAGAAATTTATATAGATAGTTTAAGTTAAAAGCCCAATATTTATTTTAGTTTTAGGCTCAGTGTTAGATGATCTTTTGATACTTTTGAAATAAGATTAGTAAAAAAAAATCATATTTCTTAAAGAAAAACGGTGGTTTCTTTTGAATCTTCCTTTTAAATACTATTCAATTTATATATAAATCAACTTTTGTTTGGATGTGATATCACTCCACCAACCTTTTTAAATCACGTATGTAATGTTTGTCTATTTATTAAATATATAATAATAAAAAAATAATATAAAATTTTACTTATAGAATTTAATAAAAAGTTGAAAGGCACTAATATGTCTAATATATTGATGAGAGGAAGCAAAGGCTAAAAGCAACTCAAATCAGGTATGTTTGTATCTTCCTCGATAGACATTAAATGATGGCAGACAACCAAAGTCAAACTCCTCAACAACTTTAGGTGGATTTCGTGGATTCCAAGATGTCCACGTTGATTGGAAGGATGCACAAATTATATATATATATATATATATTAAACAAGTAAAATAACACAATGAAGGATGCACAAATGGAATAATTTTCACGATCGATTTCAGATAATTGGAAGATGTCCATATGTCATTATCAAATCCACCGAATCCCCACTCAAATACAGCTGTCATTTTAATTAATTATTATTTGTCAATATGATCTAACAAAAACTTGAGAATCTCTTCATTTAACTTGCTGGGTTTTTCCAGTGAAGGAACATGCCCGCACTCTTCTATCACCACAAGTTTAGCTCTCTCTCCAATATGCCTGCAAACTCGTCATTGTTATTTTATATGTTTGTACAGTACTTTACTTAACTTGTTTGATGAAAATGGTACCAATTATCGCTAGCATCATTTTCTTTAAGGAGAAAGAAATACAGTCTCTACTTTTTCTGAGTACAGGGATATTGTGGTAACGTGTCCATACCATGCTTCAATTAATGACACTGCGCTTAGAGAAACAAAATAAACAAAAAAGGCTATGCTATGGAAATAGTAGCAGTGTTAGGGTACCTTTGGAGAGCATGCGCCTCTTCAAGTTTGAAGATTTTATCATTCTTTCCCCATATAATCAGAACGTCCTGCAACGCCATAATAGTTAAACGATATGCATTGACTTAAAAGATTTGGCCATACTGCTAGAGAAATGTATTATTGGCATAATTGTTCGGGAATCTAACAGATTATTTGAAAGCGTATAAATAATTACCTGGTTTAGTGTTGGGAGTGGGTGCGCATTCTTTGAGCCAATGACAATGGCATCCATGAGCTGTGCCCTCTCATCTCTATTTCCGCCTTTACTCTCCATGAAGTCTTTGTAAATGAAAATGGGAAGCCAGGGCATGTTGTAGATGGTAAGGTTGATGGCCCTCTTGAAATGGTGGACATTGTTGGGAAGAAGAACATCCTTTATGTCGGCGGCGTGGAGCTCTTTGAGGAGATCGTCGTTGCTGGACGGCGTCATGCAAATGCCGGAGCTCACGACGACGAGGCGGCGGACGAGCTGCGGGAATTTGTGCGCCATCCAGAACCCCACGAACCCACCGTAGCTGTGCCCCACCACCGTCACGCTCTGCACTTGCAGCCTTTCTAACATACTCTTCATGCACTCCGCTTGGAATATCTCCGAACGTTGGGAGCTGCTCGTGGTGGATTCTCCGAAAAATAGAAGATCCGGGATGTACAGGTTGAACTCATTTCCCAGCGCACCGATTTGCTTCTCCCAGCCGCTCAGACCGTCGGCTCCAAAACCGTGGATGAGCAGCACGGCGGGTTTGTCCGGCGAAGATTTAATCCAGCAGTAGCAGTGCATGATGGTGCCATTACCGAGCTCGATCCGCTTGGATTGAAGGCCCCGCGAGATCCAATACGCTCGCTTCACGCTGCTTACGATTCCCACCACGCTGAATCTCATTCTTTTTTTTAATTTTGCCAATTTGGTTTAGGCCTACCCAATGTATAAATAATTTTAAGAAGCGACGAGACGCATTTATAATATTTAATATTCAGTACCTGCCTGCCTATCACTATCGACGAAGGAGACAAATTAGCATTGAAATCAGACAGAATGGTATGTGTTTCCAATGGAAATGTTTACAAAGTATACAAATTAGCATTGACTTAGAGTCCTTTGAGGTGTCTGCGCCGGGTTTGTGGGGCACATCAATGGATTAGCAAACTGTCCAGGACAACGTGCATAACGAGTTGAGTGGCAAGGACCGAGGAGAGAGAGAGAGAGACTGTTAATATGGGTGGAACACGTTGTAGGCGACCATGACCAAGTTGATTTCAAAGTTGTAGCTGAATGCACTTATTTTCAAACTTAATTGTAAGAGAAAGTTTACAACGGACGAGATCCCATATTTAATGCTGGATGTACGAAAGAATCAAAGTTGTTTACCTCAACAAATTTGATTACACTAAGAGGGACGGCATCGATGTCCATGACTTTAACGAGTTCTATTGTGGTAAACGACACGTACCTAGTTTCAACACCTCATTATTGGTGTTACGGAGTTAGCTCTTCAACGCTGATTATCCGTGTGGCATCATTTGTTCTAACCTAAATCCCTCATTGCGATGGGACTCTACAAGAATTACGGAGTACGCTTTTAGTGTTTACTTGCCCAAGTACACTCACAAACACAGTGGACAACAACTTGTATAAAGAAAGGATTAGCAGCGGAAAGAAAAACACACACTTGCAAAGATCGGGAAATCAACTCAAACACCCCTGAGCATTCACACAATGCAAGAAACTGGGAGTAACGTGTATTTTATTAACTCTTCAAGACAATCCGGTCCAAAATACAATAAACAAGCCAACTGACCAACATACACAACAACCACCGAGTCGGGCTCAACTGATAATGCTCAGAACCACTTGAATGATTACAATGAACAATTCCCTCCCAAGGTATGATTACTCTCTGCCTAGGACAACCCAGCGCCTGCTTCACGAAATTTGAGACCAACAGAACTGCTCACAAACATCCGCACGACGCTTGCACGGACACGTGCCCACGGTCCACATAAACTTGGGACTGACACAGACTTGCTTCACAATGATTTGTTTTTCACCACTTCGACATATCGGACTTGCATTCACTCAAATCACTGTGTAAAGAAAGCTCACCATTTGCTCGATCAAGGCATACTAGCTTGTGAATGTAGTTAGGGATGTTGAAGCAACACATCCCTCATAAACTCCCCCACTTAAAAATCGATGACATCCTCGACGTCAACACGACTCCACTGATAGGAATCCATGAGGCAATCTTCTATTCAGACTCAACCCAGAGCCAAAAGATTAACACATCCCTTCTTCAGACCCAATCCAAGCCAAGAGGCCAACACACTCGCTTTTCAGGCTCTATCTAGAATCCAGAGTCAAGAGACCAACACGTCCCCTTATCAAACCCAAAGCTAAGAGATAAACACATCTCCTTTTCAAGCTCCATTCAGAATCAAGAGATTAACACGTCCCCTTTTCAGACCCAAAGCTAAGAGATAAACACATCCCCTTTCCAAGCTCCATTCAGAGTCAAGCAATTAAAACGTCCCCTTTTCAAACCCAAAGCCAAGAGATAAACACACCCCCTATTTAGGGTCCATCCAAAGTTAAGAGACCAAGGCCAAACTCCATGATCTTAACTTTGACGATTTCCACCTGCTCCCAGCTTGCTGAAAAACTACCATTCCAACACCACTAGAAACTCCCTCTGCTTTAGATTGCCAAGTAACCCACTGTCTTCACCTCGACAAACTGTTCCAACTGCCGCTTCGATTTAACCCATCACAAACACAGAAGGGCGCTTAGGCGGGAACCATCACTGGTTCAACGTCATCAGCGACTAAGGTATCCAACTGGTCACAAACTAAGAACAAACTGAATCTCTGGCAACTTCAACACGTAGACAAGCTTGCCTACCCAAGCCACACCAAACTAATTTAGCTTCACAAGATCACCCTGATCTTGCCAACCCCCAAACATGGGGTGGAGGAAAATGGTTCCTAATGACCCACCTCTTCAAGACTCTGCAAACCCAACAAGGCCTAAGTGATCCCATCGAACGTTCCCCCCAAAACAGTACTAAAACTCCAAAACAAGAGTATAACAGGAAAAGACAACTCTTCAGACCAAACACCCCAGGCCCAACAATAAGAACAGAGCCCTTACCCAACAACTCTCCTCTGGAACCAACGCAATGCACTTGATCAATTATCTTCTTTGTGACACAACAAGATGATGTTTCCTTGATTATACTAATGGCTGTGAAGAACCCACCTCACATCAATGGGAAAAAGGACCTGTTGCTCCCCTTCAACATCCCCACTGCCACCAAGCAATACAAGATCCATTGACTCCTCACCAATTCTTGCACTCTTCTACATACTCAACCTAACACCCCTTTCATATTCCCAATCCCACTCCTCTACACAATCTTCACCATGTACGTCTACAATGGATCCAACGAAAAAGAACTCCAAGATGGGGAAAAACTATCACCTTACCCAACCTAGGTAAACCCTACCTCAGCACAAAACGGATGGCTTGTAACTACTCTAAGCCTACTTAAACCTCCAAAGGTCTAAAGGCCAAGTTTCCAAGGCTAAACTGGTTGACTTCCAAATGCAGGACCACCTGAGTCTGCGACCACCCCTTCCACAATAATCAACCCTAACAAGTTACATACAACCACCTTTGAACTCAAGCTCTTTACCTAGCATTGAGCTCCCCTGAGCACACACATAGTCTGCTCACACTGTTCATCTAGATCCTCCTTCTGAATTGCAAACACCCCCTGCCACTTCAAACAATCTCAGTTGTAGTGACTCCCACCACACATCCAACACTTCAAATGAAACTACTTCCCGCTTGACTTTCCGACTAGTGACTTCTTCTTGCCACCCATGGAAGTGCTCCAAGACTTAAAAGATCCCTCTGACGACTGGCTTCCCTTAAAACTTACTCGACCCCTTACCAACACCTCTCCACATGAATGCACAAGGGCCCAAGGTGTTTTTGGATGAATAACCCTCTATAAAATCTAAGAGATGGTCTGCTACAGTATTTGCTTTGCTAACATCAGACACTTCATGGTGATGGAGCTCCCCTTGAGCCCATGACTGAAGACCATGAGTAAACTGAAACAATTTATCTGCCTCTGACATGTTAGTGGTCTCCACCAAAAGGCTTTGAAAAGAATCAATACACTCTCTCATCTCTCCCACTTGCTTCAACTGACTCAACTTGGTCCTAGCCAACCATGTTACATTCTTAGGTCAAAACTGATCCCTAAGGGCTTCCTTCAGATCCTCCCAAGAGTCTAACCTCCTCACCGAACTCCTTGATGCAATGTCATTAGCTAAGGTTCTATACCAAACCTTTACTATACTTGAGAGGTACCTTGCTGCAACGCGTACCTCCTGTGCGCTTGACAGACCCCCTAACCCTGCCACGTACTCCTCCATATCCTAGAAGAAACTCTCAAGAAGATGGTCATCTTGCTCACCATCATAACACTCCAGTTCCTTCAACTGGGGGAGCTTCAAGACTAAAGAAAAACTAGACCCCGATGCTTTCACCAAACCTGATACCACTGATCGATACAAAGCCACTTCACCCTGTAACTCCATCTAGAACACCAAGCTCTTCTCCAACCTTCCAGTAAGTTCCATGATCATCTACCCCATGGTAGTCACCTTCTCCTCAAGCTCATTAAATCTTGTACCCACACGGTCCCCCATCAATTGGAACTGGGTACCAACTTGCTCAACAAGGCCTTCACCCACTGCAACAACTTTTGAGTTACCAACGTGGCAACTGCCACCACCTTCACCTTTGCCCTAACCCTGCTCTCGACCCCTACTGGCCACTTTCTTGAGCAGCATCTTGGATAGATCTCCTACCATACTGACTCAAACACAACCACTGTTAGGGACCCCTTATCCAACGGAAGCACAATTGATACTTTCTTATAAGCAATTAAACACGAAATTATACCAAAATGAATAAGTAACTAGAAACTTGAGACAACAAAGAATTTGAGAGACAATACACACTCTTATTTTAAATATTACTAGAAGAAAATACAATAAGGAAGATGCCACTTCTTCCTCCACCTCAAAGGCTTGCCACACCTCAAGACCTTCTTCCCACTCTCTCTTGCTCAACACAACAACTCTATAGCCTGAGTTATTATCCCTCCTTGAATGCTTCAGCTGATCTCCTTGACCTTACACCTGTAGATCTCCTTGACCTTGCTTGCTTCAATGCTTTTACTTGCTTGCTTAATTTACAATACATGCCTCATGGGTCTTTAAATAGAATCCCATGTATACAAAAATAGAACTCTAACTACAATAATTAGACATGCAGCTCGTGACTATAATTAGTCATTTAACATGCAAACACTCGCTTCACTTAACTGACTATTCATCAATAGCAGTTCTGGAACGCATAGGCGACCGACGCTGGTCCCTACTTGCCTGGTGCTGTCGACATCGGCCGACTAGCTACCGATGCCGGTTGCCTTCTACACTGGTAATGACCGACGTTGGTCATACTGCTGACGCCGGTACTTCTGGATCTTCAGCAACCTCTTGTTTCTTCATGTCTGCAACAGTTGAAGCTTTTAGCTCCACACTCTAACAATCTCCCACTTGAAGATAAATAGCTACAACTGTACCTGTACCTTTACACCATCTATTTTGTTCCCTTGGCTCTGTATCCCTCTTTAAAGTCACTCTTGAAGACCAACCACCACGCAAACCTGTGATGCTATACCTGTCACTTATGCCAAAAGAATTTTGCTGCTCCCAAATTCTTCATGACATACTTCTGAACCAACTCTACCCTTAGCTCAGAAAACTCCCTGTATATGAAACCCTGCAACAAGTAACACAATACAGTAACAGGATAATGTAGCTAATATTATCCAACCTGGTAAAGATAAAATACAATGGTCAAACCTCCATTGCTTTGCAGCCTAATCAAGACCATATACCATAGCCTTCTGTCTCACGTGTCCATCCACTCTCTTCTCTAATATGGGAATCCATCCCTCTATCCAGTGCTTTCTTTCAGCTGACAACTCTACCAACAAATACCTGTTTGGTTCTTCTCCAAGGACTCACACTCCTCATCCATGCCAAGCTCCCACTATTTCTGGATTCTACCTGCATTGCTTCTTCCATCTTCCTAGTTATTGACTATCAGTAAGCAATATAAAGAAGGTGAACAACGAATATGAGGTTCACTTACCCTTTCTGACCTCTATATGGGTGTTTGAGACTCCTTGATAGCTTGCTGTCCACCCAACATCTGTTCCAGTGACCGATCTCGGCCATCTCCCAGTCTGCTCCCGACCGATGTCGGTTCCCTGCACTGACCCTGACTGCCGACGTCGTTTCCCTGGCCGATGCCGGTGTCCCCCTGCCGACGTCAGTCCTGATGACCGACGTCGGACTTCTCCTGCCTGACTCTATCGACCCTGCTGGTCTGCACATGACCGATGTCGGTATCTGGGTGACCGACGTTGGTCCTAAGTGACTGACATCAGTGTCTGTGTGTTCCTGTAAGTGATGAAATATTCATTCGCGAGCTCATCTTGGATCAAACCTCTGTCCATACTGCCCTGCTCAGAATTATTTAGCCCCTGTGACTGATCTCTATCTTTCATCTTCTCCATAAACACCAAGGCTTCTTTGTTCCTGTCAAAAGCATCAAATTTCCTTTTTCTGCAATGAACTCTATCTATGCTTTCCGAATTTGAACACATACCTTTTGAATCAAGAACGTCCATTCCCTTCTTATTCATGTGACCAAGCCTATTAAGCCACATCTTCAAATCTACAGCTGAAATAGATAAACCAAAAGTAGAATCAACAATACAAGTAGATAGATAAAGAGTATCTACTTTCTTACCTCTTGCTAGAACAAGTGCGCCCTTGGTAACCTTCCAAGAATCCGCTGTGAGGGTTATTGTGCATCCCTCATCACCCAACCTTCCTACAGAAATCAAACTCTGCTTCAGAATTGGAACATGCATGACCTCCTTCAACACCCATGTGTTGTCAATCTGCAATCTCAGCTGCACTTTCCCTTTGCCAACTATTTGACAAGGCGTACCATCCCCTAAATAAAGCACTCTAAAGTCTCCCTATTCATACTCATGGAACAAATCTCTGTTTGGGGATGCATGAAAAGATGAACCAGAATCTAAAATCCATGATCCTACCTGACTATCTAAAGAAAGTATGAGAGCATCCTGTACCATAATATTTGCATCCTTTGCTTCTTCAATACCTGCATGTTGATTCTCTTTATCTCTCAACCAACACTCCTTTATATGTCCTTTCTTTCCACAAAACCAGTAGGTAATACCTTTGGATTTGGATCTCCTTCCTGACCTTGATTTCCCTTGCTCAACCTTCTCCCTTTGCCTTCCCCTGCTTTCTGCATTTAGAGCATTTCTTGATGATTCACCTGTGCTTCTCCTGCATAATTCTTCATTCAAGATCACACTCACAACATCATCAACTTTTAAGATTTTAGAAGCAGATGCAGAATTACTTACTGCCATAACCAAACTGTCCCAACTTTCAGGCAAAGAACATAAAATCAAGAAAGCCTTTACCTCATCATCAAAAACAATATTGACTGAAGCTAATTGGTTTACCAAACCATGGAAATCACTGAGATGAGTATGTACCGATCCACCTTCCTGCATTTGCAAAGTAAATAGCTGCTTCATAAGATATACCTTATTAGAAGCCGAGGGCTTTTCGTATAAATTTGCCAAGGATTTTATCAACTCTTCCGTTGTCTTGCACTGTGATAAGCTGGAAATCACAGACAATGCAAGGCTCAACCTTATGGAATCGAGAGCCTTCCGATCAAGAACACTCCATTCTTCATCCTTCATATCTGTGGGCTTGCATGCAACCCCACCCAACGGTAAGTACAAATCCTTCTGATACAGATAATTCTCTATCTGCATCCTCCAATGTTGATAATTCTTGCCGTTAAACTTCTCCATTCGTAGCTTACTTTCTTCTGCCATTGCTGAACTCCCACTCAATCAGAAACCCTGTGAATGACCTGTAATCAAAAACAATAACCTACTCCCTGCAAACTGTAGCTCTGATACCAACTGTTAGGGACCCCTTATCCAATGGAAGCACAATTGATTACTTTCTTATAAGCAATTAAACACGAAATTATACTAGAATGAATAAGTAACTAAAAACTTGAGACAACAAAGAATTTGAGAGACAATACACACTCTTGTATTAAATATTACTAGAAGAAAATACAATAAGGAAGATGCCACTTCTTCCTCCACCTCAAAGGCTTGCCACACCTCAAGACCTTCTTCCCACTCTCTCTTGCTCAACACAACAACTCTATAGCTTGAGTTATTATCCCTCTTTGAATGCTTTAGCTGATCTCCTTGACCTTACACCTGTAGATCTCCTTGACCTTGCTTGCTTCAATGCTTTTACTTGCTTGCTTAATTTACAATACATGCCTCATGGGTCTTTAAATAGAATCCCATGCATACAAAAATATAACTCTAACTACAATAATTAGACACGCAGCTCATGACTATAATTAGTCATTTAACATGCAAACACTCGCTTCACTTAACTGACTGTTCGTCAACAACAATTTTGGAGCGCACAGGCGACCGACGCCGGTCCCTGCTTGCCTGGTGCTACCGACTAGATGCCGACGCCGGTTGCCTTCTGCACTGGTAATGACCGACGTCGGTCATACTGCCGATGCCGGTACTTCTGGATCTTCAGCAACCTCTTGTTTCTTCATGTCTGCAATAGTTGAAGCTTTTAGCTCCACACCCTAACAACCAGACATAACATTTGACTGACTCTATAGGGGAAGGCACAATAATGTTTAACTTAAGCAAACACAATCCAACAAAACACAAACCATGTGCTCTGATACTAACTGTCACGGGGCCAACTCTTTGGAGTTGATCGTCCGTGCAACACCACTTGTCCTAACTTGAATCCCTCATTGCGATGGGACTCTACAAGAACTACGGACTACACCTTCAGTGTTTACCTATACAAGTACACCCACAAACATAGTGGACAACAACTTGTATAGAGAAAGGATTAGCAATGGAAAGAAAAACACACACTTGCAAAGATCAGGAAATTGACTCAAACACACATGAGTATTCACACAATGCAAGAAACTGGGAGTAACATGTATTTTATTAATTCTTTAGGACAATCTGGTCCAAAGTACAATAAATAGGCCAACTGGCCAACATACACAACAACCACTGAGTCGAGCTCAACCAATAATGCTTAGAACCACTCGAGTGATTACAATGAACTATTCCCTCCCAAGGTCTGATTACTCTCTGCCTAGGAAAACCCAACCCCTACTTCACAAAATCTAAGACCAACAGAATTGCTCATAAACGCCTGCATGATGCTTGTAGGGACGCATGCCCACGGTCCACATAAACTTGGGATTGACACAGACTTGCTTCACAATGATTCGCTTTTCACCACTTCGACAGTTCATACTTGCATTCACTCAAATCACTGTGCAAATAAAGCTCACCATTCACTCGATCAAGGCATACCAACTCGTGAATGTAGTTAGGGATGTTGAAGCAACACATCCCTCATAATTGGTCTCTCTCTCCCATAATGACAATCAATTTTGCCTATTGTAAGCTTGATAAGGGAGACAACGCACATGAGCGAGCATGGGTCTTTTGGCAAAGCGTGCTAGGTAGTTGTCTATAAGTATGGTTGTGACGCTATATTATGGTAAAGTACTTTGTTAAAGTAGTTTTAGGTTAAGGGGTGTTATATTATAAAACAGATTAAATTAAACATAATTACGTAGGAGGTGTTTCATTGTAAAAGTTATTGTTGAAAGTTGTCATGGTATCTTTTAATGTCAATTTTGATAGTTGATAAATATGTTCAATTAAGTTTATTATGATTTTTAAGACTATTGATCGCTGACACCGCATCCCCACCGGTTCAATTGTTATGCTTATTGAATGGGTATGCCTGAAATCTTAGAAGATCGCAAAATATTTACATTGTTGATAAGGGATGCATATACAATGTTCAGTTATTAAAGACCATCATAAAAATTCATGTCATCACCTTGCTCTATCATCATAGCTCCACCATTCAACCCTCTATATTAGGTTTCATTTGTGTCATTCTCTATTAACAATAATGAAGAATGGCAAGAAACAGATGATGTGCAGGGGTCCATCTATAATTAATATCCTCCAACGAGTGGTAATATGAGCATGTGTTTGTTGGATCTCTCTTTCCCTGAAAGAGATGATTTATTACAATGTTTGGTTCAAAATGTTATCTAATTTATTACATAAAGTTTTTAGTGTATCTACTATGTATAACATTATTTCCACGTCTAAAAGAGCTACCTTATTTTCTTAATTTAAGATATGATGTACATACATACTTTAGGTTGAAAACTCTTGTTAAAACAACTACGTTCTTGCCAATTCTAGCTCATTTTTGATGAAAATGCATGTCGACCCACTCACTTCATATTCTACATTGAAAAAACAAACAAAGAGTTCTTCTATCAGATTATAACATGTATATGCCAATTTGAACATCTAATTATTTAATAGTTCTCCTACAACATGAGATCGAAGTTTACTCAGTTTACACACTCAAGGATGAGGACATTCTCTTAAGAGATGCATATGATCAACTACAACCTTAACTTTCGATATCAAATAATAGCCATTATAGCCTTAATATACCCATCTAAATGTGTCTATATAGACGGTTCATCGATTGGGCTAACGAGTCAGAATATGCACCCCTTATAGACAAACTTTTGGCCCATTCTGAGAGATTTGGCTGTGAGAGAAACCTCATTGCCACATCTCATCTGACTCAAGTTAAAGAGAATCATCATAGGATTTCTTAGAGGACTTGTCCGTGTAAGTGTGGGAGCGTATGGCTTGTCTTTATCCCTCATGGTTATCTTGAAATGTATGACTGAATTTCATTCAATTTGCACACTCAGGGATGAGGAGATTCTCTTAAGGGATGCATCCGATCGATTGCAACCTTCACTTCTAAGGCTTGATCGAGATCAAACAATGGTCATTCTAGCCTTAAAATGCCCATCTAGATGTGTATGGGAAGACAATTCATTGATTGGGATAATGAGTTAGAATATACACCCCCATTGACCATCTTTTGCCTTGTTCTGAGAGATTTAGCTGTGAGATAAAATTCATTATTGCATCTTGCCCCTCTTGAGTTAGAGAGAATCATCTAGAGCTTTCTTAGAGGACTCATCTATGCAAGTGTGGGAGGTGATGGCTCATCTCTAGCACTCATGATTCTTGCAATGTGCGATTGAAGTTCGCTCAGTTTGCACATTCAAGGATGAGGAGATTCTCTTCAAGGATGGATCCAATCAATTGTAAACTTCCTTTTTGGGGCCTGATCGAGACTAGATAATGATTATTCTACCCTTAAAATGCCCATCTGGATGTGCATGTAGATGGTTCATCGATTGGGCTAATGAGTCACAATATACAACCCCCATTGACTAACTTTTGACACGTTCTAAGAGATTTGGTTGCGAGATAAAACTCATTGTTGCATCTCTCTCCTCTCAATCTAGAGAGAATTATCTTGAGCTTTCTTAGAGGACTCATCTATGCAAGTGTGGGAACTGACGTCTCATCTCTAGCCCTCATAGTTCTCCTATAACTCACAATTAAAGTTCACTCAATTTTCACACTCAAGGATGAGGAGATTCTCATCAGGGATGCATATAATCAACTGCAACCTTCACTCCTAGGGTCAAACCAACACTTGACAATGATCGTTCTAGCCTTAAAATGCCCATATAGACATACCCATATAGACAGTTCTTCAATTGGGCTAACGAGCCATAATACATGTCCCCCACTAACTAAATTTTGGCCCATTTTGAGAGATTTGGATATGAGAGAAACCTCACTGTCGCATCTCACCCATCTCAATTTAGAGTGAATCCTCTTGGGCTTTCTTAGAAGACTCTTTCATGTAAGTGTGGGAGCTGACGACTCATCTCTATTGCTCATGGTTCTCTTGTAATGTGCGATCAAAGTTGGAGGAGGATCTTAACCAAAATTGGGCACTGTAAGCTTGGTAAAGCTTTGAACTATTTGATATGCATCAAATTCATTAAGAGGGAGGCATTGAAGACCTTCAACAAGCATTAAAGGATAAAATTCTCATCACTGAAGGGACTAATGAAGGGTTTGCAGTCCACAATAGAAGTCTAATGTGCGAAGGAGTAATGCAGGGTGTAATGATGGTGTAATGTTTGTATAGGTCTAATAAGATGTGTGAAGGTCCTTCAATGTGTATGTAGTGTCTAAAGATAATAGAGACCAAGAAATGACAAGTATAACTGCCATGTAATGTGAGAATGGCAAGAGAAAGAATGTTTCTTGTATATTTTAGCATATGAAGGGTTGAAATTGCATGAGAGAGGAGTTGGAGTGTTGTAAGAGAGGATAACCTCATATAATAGAGGTAGATAATTTCAAGAAAGACCAAAAAAAGATTCATTTATGAAGAAACTATGCTATTCAACAAAACTCTACAGAATAATTTTTTGTATACAATAGGATCTATGAATGAATGAATGTTTTCTGAATATAGTTGGGGTTGCCCATAATGATTTCTATGTGAACAAGCTTGTAATAAGATATAGTGTGCTTAAAAGCGGTCTAGGATTCTCTAGAAAGCCTATAGATTGTTATAAACAAGAAGGTTTGGGTGCCAAAAGGGCTACAAAGAAGAGTAGTCTTTTATGAGCAAAAGGGGTTTATGTGAGATATGGTGAGTGAGTGAGGCCTTTAGTTGAGTTGGTACAAGTTTGTTAGGTACAAGGTAACCCCTAGATAATGTGTGGGTGTGTCCATAGAGAGTCAATGAAGAAATTGACCTATGGACCATAAAAGGAGGATCAAGACAAGTGCATGAACAAGGAAGGTAAGGTGATGAACGTGGGTAAGAAAGTAAAAGATGTTATTTTTTTGAAAGGAGTAATTGATCTAGAAAAGAGGAATGATGGTGTGTCAAGAGAAGTTGAAGAGAAGCTACCAAACAAGGAAAATTATCTATATTTTCCCTAGTTATAAGTGGATACAATGTTTGCTTGTTGCTTTTAGCCTATAAGGGAAATAATCACAAGTAAAATAAAGAAAAATGGGTGGTTGGGGGTGCCTTAGTCACCAATGTGAATTAATTTTCCCCAATCACACCACTTTGGCATGAATTCCAAGTTGAATTGGAGTGATCATGTATGAATATGTCCCAAACTATTTGCATTCTCCTTGGTTACAAATGGATAATGTTGTTGTTGTGTTGTTTTTAGCCTATAATCTTCATATCTCAAATAAAAATAACATAAAGCGGTGGTTGGATATGTATAGGTCACCCATGCTACCCATGTTGCCCCAATCATATAACTTTAGCTTGATTTCGAAGTGAATTTGGATGTTAGCACATATACGTGCCCAAAATTATTTGCATTTATCCTGGTCACAAGTGGATATGGTGTCGTTGTGTGGTTTTTGGCATATGAGTGACTTAATTGCAAGTGAAATCAACATAAAAGGGTGGTTGGGTGTGTCCGGATTACTAATGCAACTTACATTTCCCCAATCACACCATTTTGTGTTAATTTGAAGTGAATTGAGGTAATTGTACATAACTGTGCAAAATTTTTCCACATTTACCCTGGTTGTAAGTAAATATAGTGTTTGTTTGTTGCTTTTAACTTATAAAGGACATAACCAAAAGTAAAATAAGAAAAATAAGGTGGTTAGGGGTGCCCTAGTCACCAATGTGAATAAAACTTCCCCAATAAAACCACTTTGGCATGAATTCTAAGTGAATTAGGATGGTCGGCATGAATATGCCCCAAATTAGCCATTTTCTCCTTGTTCACAAATGGTATAGTTTTATTGTGTTACTTTTGGTTTATAATCCCCATAATCTCAAGTAAAAATGAAATATAAGGGTGGTTGCATATGCATGGATCACCAATGCAATTCATGTTGCCCCAATCATACCACTTTGGATTGTTTTCAAAGTGAATTTGGGTGATCTCACATATATGTTCCCCAAATCATCTGCGTTTATCTTGGTCACAAGTGGATATGGTGTTTTTGTTTAGATTTTGACATACAAGGGACTTAATCACAAGTGAAATTAACATAAATGGGTGGTTGGGTGTGTGTGAGTCACCAATGTGACTTACATTTCCCTAATCACACCACTTTGGCTTCAATTTGAAGTGAATTAGGGTGATCATGCACAAATGTGCTCAAAATTGTTTGTATTTCCTTAGTCGCAAGTGGATATAGTGTTGTGTCACTTTTTACCTATAAGGGAACTAATCACAAGTAAAATAAACATAAATTAGTGGTTGGATGCACATGACTCATAATGTAACTTATGTTTCCCCAATCATACATTTTTTTCATAAATTCAAAGAGAACGGGGTGATTGTGAACAAATATGCCTAAAATTATTTGAATTTACTTTGGTTGTAAGTGGATATAGTGTTTTTATGTCACTTTTGGATTGTAAGGAATGTAATTGCAAGTAAAATTGACATAAACAAGTGGTTGAGTGTGCATGGGTCACCAATGTGACCTACATTTCCACATGCACAACACTTTAGAATGAATTCAAATAGAATTAGGGTAAAGATTCACAAATGTACCCCAAATTTTCCCCATTCACATTGGTCTCATATGATTATGGCATTGGTATGTCACTTTTGGCTTATAAGGGACTTAATCATAAGTAAAATCAACATAAAGGGGTGGGCAGGTGTATGTTGGTTTGTAAAATTTAATTTTGACAATTTAGAACTCCTAGAAATGTTAGCAAGCAATCCAAAGGGCTTCAAAACCTAAAAAATAGACACTAGTTGCAAAAGTTATGCCCCAAAACCCTGAAGCTCAATACTGAAATCCTGAAAAATGACTAAGTACTAACCATATTGGATTTTGTAAAACTATCTTCCAAATCATAACTCGTGGACCCACGAGACTAATTATATAAGATACAAAGTGACCCTAATTTCTTATAATTACTAAAATAAATTTTAAGCATTGTTGATGCTTCTAAATGTACCACAAGTGCTCTTAGTGTTTATAGATCACTTCTCATTTTGGAACTTAGAAAATTCAGAGCATGAGTTGCAGGTTTTGACAATCTGATTGCTTATGGTGAAATAGCAAGAGAGTAAGATAACTGTTCCACAATATTTATATAATTTTGGTGGTTGGGAGCCACCTTGGCCTGTTCTTCGTGAATCCTTGTTGATACTTATTGAATTATGCTCCTAATTTAAGCTACAAACTAATCTAAATGGATATTATAATGTGGCTTAAACTAAAGTGATGATGGTGTAAAAAAAGTACAAAGAGAAGGGTAGGGCAGAAAAGAAATACATGATTGCCAATTTTAGTCCTGAACATTATGACAAAGTATTAATGGAAACTGAATATGCATTTAAAACATATATAATGCAACATAGCCTAAGCTCAAATCTAACCATATATCAGACAAACTTCAGAGGAAAATGTTTGAGAATCACAAGTAAGAACTAGGTCTACTTTAGGGATTCACCACTATAATCAAATAGCTATTGCACATCTGAATACAGAGTAAAATGAAATGAAGTATAACCTAAGATCTTTCAACTACTCTAGCATAGGCATAAGTCAGGAACCCTGTGATTAAAAAATGCTATATAAAATCCAAAGACACTATTCAAATTCAAGACCTCTACTAACAATTGAGAGAAAAGCTATATTAGCAATCAACACATCACAATGGACAATCCTTGTAGAATTCCTTGATTTTATTAATTTCTTTAAGTATACAAAGTTGCTAAAAAATCTCTCCCTTTTTATAATGGTGATACATGCCTTTATAGGAAGAATAGGTAGTATACCAATTAGTTACAAAATACAATTATATAAAGGTAAGGACAAATGTCCTTACAAGCTATATAATACACGTGGTTTCCCAAATCATACTGACCTAGAAGCAAATAATGCCTTTACAATGGAATATTCTATTATAAAATGTTACATAATCTCAATTAGAATAGAATATTGCTCTAATTTATTGGTAGGACCCCTATTAGTTGTTAGAGGATGCTTATGGCCCTCTCATGTTGTTCATCAACCAGGTCAAGATCTACAACAGGCTTCATGATGCACTCTTCCTCTTGGTCTGCTAGATCATCAAATTATTTGTCATTCTGGCCAAGGCCTCCTTGATGCTTCTAGGTTCGTTGATCCTCTCACCTGTATTAAATATCATGTTGACCAATTTTGCCTAACAGGGAAAATTTTTGGTCCCCTTCTGCCTCTTGCTATTCTAGGCCATTTCTTTTGATTTTGCACAGGTCTTGTAAAATCCATGGACTTTGCAGGAATATTTTCTAAAGAGTCAGCAGTTCCCTACAGAATTCTTTTTTCTACAGACTCAATTGGTTCAACTGGATAGTTCATCGGCACTTGGTCATCCATCTTCAAGTTCAAACGGCCTTTTTTCATGGTTTGGTTCAATGAGTTTGGTTCAAGGCCACCAATTCAACATTGGTTCAGCCCCCGGTTCAATAGATCACTTGGTTCATCGGTCTAGTTCAATCAGTTGGCTCATTGGCAAGTTCATTGGCACGCAATGGTTGAACCACTTGAACCATTTTTGGTTCAATGGCTTGGTTCAAGGGTATGCCTAGTTGGCCGAGGGGCAGTTTGAGGTTCAAATACCCTTGCAAATGGCAGACACTTCAAAGGAAAAGGACTGGGTAAGTTCAGATTTGTTTAAGTCCCGAATTCCTTCAGACTTTTTGCCTGAAGGAATTCCTTCAGACAAAAAGTCTGAAGGAATTCGAGACACAATTCAAAGTAAAGGGCCGGGGCAAATCATCCGCAGACAAAAGTCTGCGGGAAAACATCCGCAGACAAAAGTCCGCAGGGAAATTGTCTGCAAACAAAAGTCTGTGAGAACCCAGAAAATAGTCTGAAGGAACAAAATGACCCGCCGAAGGACCCCGAAGGGCAGGTGCCCTTATAGGGGACTCTTGACCCAAATAAAGGAGCATTAAGCAAAGGTCAAAGAAGATAAAGCCTGAAGCAAAGCCAGCGAAGGACCCGATGACATTTTGACAGGGACAAGGATGTCTCAAAAGCTGTCAAGTTTAAGGAAGCAAATTAGCTGTTGGTTTTCAAAGTAGTGACAACTGCGAGAACGTCAAAATTAACAAAATGAAATAGCCATTTGCTTTCAAACTGAAAGAGCGCTAACCATGAAAGGAAGCCCATAAATGCAGCGACCCACTAGAAGATCGCCCCCGAGGTCCGAAGGAGCCAAAAGAGACAAAATAAGGAAAAGCCAAAGTGACAAGCGTGGAGCAAGTAGGTAGTCCAAATGGCGAAGGGAAGCACCGATTCGAGAAGTGACTCCAACAGGTGAAATAGTGGTTGCAATTGACCACTAGAAGACGCGAATGGCCAATCGTGCACCCCTTTTCTCCATTTCATATTTATGAGTGGACAAACCGTGTAAATCACCTTGAATAAGCGGCCTTACAAATAGACAAGGGGCACAGTTCATTAATGTTTGACCAGACTGCTCTTCCCAATGAGGGGACGCAAATAGGCCACTTGTAAAAAGGGGTGCCAAAAGGCCTCCTTTCTTCTCCTATATATTGAGGACTTGTCATTTGAGAAAACATCTTCCACATTTGTAAGGCGTAGCCCTGGCAAAATTTTCACCTGAATCAATAAACGCATTTTTTACCTCTATCTTGGATAGATATTTCTGTGTATGTCTTGAGTGTTAGTTTGTGTTTAGCCATTGTTTCTTGATGCTTTCACAGGTTCAACACCAACATATCAGTTGTCTACAAGGTGCCATCTTTGCAACTAACAAGGAGAGCTGTATTTGGAAGTATAGAAACAAAGAAATTACTTACAGTGCGCATTTCATAGCACCTTGGTGAACCTCTATTTTTTGTGTTTTCCATCAAGGCCTCCATGCCAAGTTTCTTGCAGCCTAGTTCCTCTGCCAAGTTTGAAGTGTATGTATGTGTATGTCTGATTTAAAGTGTGGATGTGAGAAGGTTGACTTATTTTGGTGCATCACCTCTTTAGAGTAGTTTGTTTTCCTGCATCTTTCTCCCTTTTCATTCCCCCTAGTATGTGTGTGTGTGTGTGTGTGTGTGTGTGTGTGTGTGTGTGTGTGTTAGCACTTACTGGAATGAACATGATGCATCAAGGGGAGCTAGCCCTTATCTAGAGACTCTCCCCTCTAGCTTCACTAGTCCCATAGGTGAGAGGGGAGTTTCCATAATTGTGTGAAGAAGGCAGGAGCTCAGCCTCCTGCCAAGGGTGTAATCTTCTGCGTCAACAGTTTTGGCACACCCGGTGGGACTTAGTTTGAAAATTTAGCAAGGTTTTAGGAATTGATGCTAGTCTTGTTACAACAAATCAAAGATTTCCAACATTTGGTGACTCCATTGGTAAGAGCTTCAGTTTTCCAATCAAGACCAGTTTCTTAACTTTCTATGCCTAAGGTCACCACAAGGTCTGCTTCTAAAGGGGTTCCCTTCGATTTCGTTGAGTTGCCTTTAAAATCAGCCAAAAGACTAAGGTTTGAGAAGACCCGTCCTTATTCAATAAGCCATCCTGCCAGACCTGTTGTAAGGGATGCATACACAACAGAGCCACAGTTACAGCCCATCCTAGCTATGGCATTTCCCTTTATGGCTTTCTGTGGTCAGAGCCCCTTGAATCTCCCACGTTATGATCTAATCCCAGGAATAGCCCTAAAAAATGTGCCTTATTTCAATGGAGAGGGGCCCATTATAGTCATCGAGCACATTAGGAATATTGCTAACCTCTTCAATATTCATAACGTCATGGAAGAAAATATTGCCATCAAATTGCTAGCATTGTCTCTAAAAGGCAAGGCTCTTGACTGGTACGGGACCTTGCCTATAAATTCAATCCATTCCTAGAATGAATTGGGTACTCAATTGACAAACCATTTTGGGGATAAGAGCGATGACCTCTCACTTGCTGAGTAGCTGATGACCATAAAGAGAGCTCCACATGAGTATATGCAGGATTTCAACACGCGGTTTCAAAAGACTTGGGATAGAATCCCCATCTTGGTAAGACCAACTACTAGCTATTCTTTCTTGTATTATTTAAAGGCATTGAATAGTGATATTGTAGTAATGATACAATCCATGGGAGGGCATATACTGCCTACTGCTTATGACATAGCCATAACAACTAAAAATTGCTTAGTACAGGCTGGGAAAATAGCCCCTAGGCCTCACATGCCACTTTTCCCAAAAATGCTACCTCTAATTTAGGCCACTGATCCCAAATTTAGCTCCTCTACCTAGCATAGAGAAACTAACTGCTATTCTGTCTAATGAGCTTCATGAGGTTAAGAGTCTGTTGCAGAGCATGTCGAATGAACTTGTAGCTCTTAAAAGGTAGCAAGCTCAAAGTAGCAGACCGAATCAGGGATACCAGCATTATGGTCAAGCCCCTAGACCCCCTTTCCAAAACTATAATCAAGGACAGGGTCAGCTTACTCAGACCAGGCTGTTTCAAAACTACAATCTAGGCCCCCCTTCATTATCTAAAGTCATGGTGCCTGTTCAGAACAATCTAGTGCAGGAACAACCAAGTTGTTCGACCATGGGATATGGTTAAGAATAGGCTATTTATACGAATGAGATGATGAGTTATTTCTAGAATGCAAAAAATTAGGCAGCTGCTCAATCCCAGGTCTTTGAGGCTCCAATGCAACCCAACACAAGTAGCAATCAGGCCCAGCCTGATTCTACCCTCGTGAATCATCTGGAAGGGGAATTTTATTCAGTGAATTATGTGGGCACTACAGAAAATTAGGCTGACTATGTTACAGCCAACATAAGATTCAAGAGAAGAGCATTGGGAGAAGTCCAGACAACCACCCAAGTGGCAACAACACCTTTTCCATCACACTCAAATCAAAAGGCCCAAAAATTCAGACAACTATTTGTACCTTTAGCCCCTCAGCCTCCAGCTCAGGTTGGGATTAGCCCCAAGGAAAACTTGAAGGGAGGAAGTCCTCAAGTCAATATAGTGGACCAGATGAAGAAGCTGCATATGAACATCTCCTTATGGGATTCACTGTCTCTATCAGGACAAAAGGACATGCTACAAATGGAATTGCATGAGCTAGATCGACAAGCTATCCCTGAAAGGACCGATAATGTCTTAATGATGAATGGATAGCCTTCCACCTCTAGCTAGGTAAAGAAGGAAGAGAAAAATCCCTCTTTCTGTGTCTTTGGTTATAGGATATTTCTTGGTGCACAACTACATCATTGACAGTGGGGTTAGTACCTCAGTGATGCACAAGAGCATAGCTGACAAGATGGGACTGAAATATGAAGAGATGAATAAGGGAGTCCTTCAGCTTGATGAGACACCTACAAAAATAGTTGGGATTTTGAAGGGTTTAGGCTTGACATTGCATGCTTGCCCAACCTTCTCAATTCCCCATGATATAGTGGTAGCAGATGTTCCTCCTTATTTCACAATTTACTTGTCTAGGGACTTCACATCAAAGATAGGTGGCTATCTAACAACGAATTGGTCCTATCTAGTTTTTTAGACCAAGTATGGGACCAAGGTAAAGATTGAATTTGAGCCACTCTACAAGGATCATCTAAAACCATATTCACCCAAGGCAGTGAACATCAGTTACACCATTATCGACCCAGAGGAGTCCCAGGCAGACCAATCTCCGTCATCTGCTCTTGAAGGAGTTGCAAACCTACTCTTGGATGAGTGGGGAAATGATAACTTCAAACATGATCCTTACAAGTTCATATAGGAGGTAGGCCTTGGAGTCTACTGCATACACGAAGAGGGTACCTTCATACCAAATATAATGAAAGTAAGCCAAGAAGACCCAGGCCTATGGTAGCTATATTTTGATAGTTCCAGAAGTAGGCTGGGAGCTAGTGGTGGAGCGATGCTAGTCTCCCCTTCAAAGGAGAGATACTTTTTAGCTTTCTGTTTCCAATTCTCTTGCACAAGCAATGTGGTAGAATATGAGTCCCTTATCCATGGTCTGAAATGGGCAAGAAAAAGAGGGATCAAGGAATTACAAGTTTTTGGAGACAACGAGCTGATTGTAAATCAGGTGAAAGGCTAGAATCTGACCAAGAATTCCTTGCTGAAGTCCTACAAGCATAAGGTCTGGGACTTGGTGGAAGATTTCCTTGCTTTCAATATCACCTCCATCCCCAAAGAGCAGAACAAACAAGTGGATAAGCTAGCAGCAATTGGTGCCCAGTTCGATGTTTCTAGGGAGATAAGTCGAGACTGTGGTTCACGCTACTTAAAGGTGGTAGTTCAGCCCTCCATTCTTGACAACATTTCAAACTAGAAAGTTTTTGAAAATGACCAGCAAATAACATTTTTTTTATAGGAAGAAGCTGAGTTCGCAACTCAAAACTAGGCAAAGCTGAAGCAACAATATGGCAACCAGATTATTCAATTGAAGAACAATAAGCTCCCTAAAGGTTTAGTCACTCTTGAGAGCATCTTCAATGGAGATGACCAATTTAGAAACGACAAGGCATGCATCACAACTAAGGAGGATAATTACGAAAGGGTTGAGAACTTCAAGTGTTGAGTTGTGGAGCTAAAAGCTTCACTGTTGAGCTCTTGTGGACGTTGCTAGGCTTTTACTAGTAACCGGCATCGACAGTGTCACCAACATCGGTCAGGCGTGGACCAAAAGCTACTGACATCGGTCAGGGATCAGCCAACATCGGTCATATGCAGACCGACAACAACCGATGTCGGTCACCTGTGTGTGTGCATGTGATTGCATGCGTTTCTAGAATTAGACTTGTCTAATTTTAGGTGGTCTGAGAGTTTGCATGTGAAGACTAATTTAAGTCTTGGGTATGTGTTTCTAATTATTGTAATTGGGATGTCTAATTATTGTATGCCTTGGATCCTATTTAAGAGACCCATGGGGCATGTTGTAATCATCCAAGAAAGTTGTAAGTAAGATCAATTAGATCTACAAGGTGTGTAAGATCAAGAAGATCTGCTGAAGTAATTGGTTGAGAGAGAGAGAGAACTCTTGAGAGAAATACTGTACACCTAAGAGGTGTGGTGGAAGAGTGTGATTTCTTCATTGTATTCTGGAAGAGTTTAATACAAGTTTTCATTATTTCTTGTATCTCATGTTCTTTGCTGATTCTGATTTCTAGTTACTTGTTACTTCTGGTTAAATTCTGTGGTTAGTTGCTTATACAAAGGTAATCAATCATACTCATTAGTTCCTAACATCAAGGACAAGCTACTTGTGCTTGGAAAAGTTTGCACGGTTCAGGAGAGGTAGGTTTTCATTTTTCTATGTTAGGAGTTTGATGATGTTTTTGCGTGGGATTACAGTGATTTAAAGGGCTTTGACCCAAGACTCGCCTAGCACACCATCGAATTAGAAGAAGGCACCAAGCCAATCACGTAGAAGTAGAGACCTGTCAACTTGATGATTGAGCCTCTCATGCAGAAGGAATTGGACAAATTGATTGAGTTCGGGATTATATTTCTAATCAAACATTCCTCCTAGCTGGCCAATCTTGTTCCTATTAGAAAGAAGAATGGGGAGATCATGCTATGTGTTGATTTTAGGGACCTTAATAAAGTATCTTTAAAAGATCATTATCCCCTCCCAAGCATGGAGCAGATCCTTCTGAAGGTAACAGGCAATGAGCGTTTCTCCCTCTTGGATGGTTATTCAGGGTATAATCAGATTCTGGTGCAAGGCTATGACCAGCACAAAATAGCCTTCACTACTAAATGGGGAACATTCGCCTACAAGAAGATGCCATTTAGGCTAGCTAATGCTAGTGCTACCTTTCAGCAAGCCATGGACATGGCTCTTGGAGGCTTGAGAAACACCAATGTGTTGGTATACCTTGATGATGTGACAGTGTTCTCCAAGGAAGCGAGCCAACACATGCAACACCTCAGGCAGATTTTTGAGAGGTGCAGGGAATTCAACATCTCTCTTAATCCAAAGAAATGCATGTTTGCTGTTCATGAGGGGAAACTCCTTGGCCACATCATGTCTAAGGAGGGCTTATCCATTGACCCTGAGAGAGTTCGTTCTATCCTGGAGATGTCCCTACCTAAGTACAAGAAAGGCCTACAGAGCTTCTTTGGCAGGATAAACTTCATTCGGAGATTCATTCTAAATTTCGCAGAGATAGTCAAGCCCCTAACCTTTATGCTGAGGAAGGGTGAGGAGTTCAAGTGGATGACACAAAGGAAGGACAACTTTGAAGCCATCAAGCTGGCCATAACCCAGGCTCCTACTTTGATCAACCCTGACTTCAACAAAGACTTCAACCTCTACACTTTTAGCAATGAAGAGGTGATCTCTGCCATGCTCACCCAAGCAAATGGTGATGACCTCGAGCAACCACTTGCTTTTTTTAGCCAAGGGCTAAAGGATTTCAAAGTCAGATACACGTATGTAGAGAAGCAAGTCCTGGCAGTAGTGAGGAGCTTGAAAAAATTCAAGCATATGTTGTCTAACAGCAAGATTCACCTCATGGTTCCACATCCTGGTGTTAAGGATTTCTTGACCAATCAAGACCTAAATGAGAGGAGAGCAGGGTGGATTACCAAGGTGATGGAGTATGACGTAGACATCAAGATCACCAAGTTGGTGAGGGGAAGAGGCCTATGCGAACACCTTGCTACAGACTTCAAGCAGAAAGGGGAAGACAACTTACTAATTCACGATGCAGCCATAACAAAAGAACCAACTATCATAAAGGACTAAACATCAGACTTGAGGCATTTCTTTCTCATTGGTGAGTACCCACAGAGTCTTGATAAGACTAGAAGAAGGTACTTCAAACTCTAGTCTCTCCCTTATGTTCTGGTTGATGGAGTATTGTTTAGGAAGGATCTCTCTGGGGTTCTTATAAGATGCATTGATCCAAACCAAGCTGATAAGGTACTGTCTGAGTTCCACGATGGGCCAGTAGGCAGTCATTTTGCTCCTAGAGCTACTACAACAAGGATAATAAGAGCTGGCTATTTCTGGCCTACTCTTTTCAGGGATACCCATCCCTGGGTAAGAAAGTGCTAGAAGTGTGCACTTTTCGATGGGAAGCAATGGTTCGCTGCCATCCTCTACAACCCATTCAAGTTGAACAACCATTCATGCAGTGGGGCCTGGATTTCATAGAAATGATCAATCCTCCCTCCAGTGCTGGACACAAGTGGGTCCTGACCGCCATGGACTATTTCACAAGGTGGGTGGATGCTGTTGCTCTGAAGGAGGCAAATGAAAGTGCAGTCCTAGAATTTTATGAGGACCTGGTGACAAGATTCAGGGTCCCAGCCACCATAATCTTAGATAATGCCTTGGCTTTTCTGGGAACCAAAATAAGTGAATGGGCGCTGAGGTATGGTATATATCTCAGCACTTCATCCAATTATTACCCACAGGGAATGGGTTGGCTGAGTCCAACAACAAAAATTTGATCAAGATCATTAAAAGGACCATGGAAGAAAATCAAAGGACTTGGCATGCCAAGCTGAAAATAGCTCTGTGGGCTGACCGAATCACCCCAAAGAGAGCAATAAGAAATTCTCCATATACACTCGTATATGGAAGGGAAGCTAGGCTTCCCATCTCACTTGAATTCCCAGCATTGGATCTCACCCGCCAGCTGCAGTTAGAGGAAGGAACCAGCATAAAGGTCAGGCTGTGTGAGCTGATGGAACTCTAAGAGACTAGGGACCGGGTTATGGCTTCTATGACCAGTCGCTAATAGCAAACAAAGAGACACTTCGACAAGAAATCTTCATCAAAATATTTCTTTAAAGGAGACATTGTCTTGAAATGGGACGAAGATCGAGCTAAGCCTGGAAAGCATGCAAAATTTGATGCCCTATGGAGTGGCCCATACATAATCACTCAGTTCAAGCAGCATAATGCATTCCAACTCTCCAAGTTAGATGGTGAAGAACTGCATATCCCAGTTAATGGGATACATCTGAAGCACTGTCATTGAGTCTCCTTTCATTTGTATATATTTTCCCTTGTTTTCTTTCCTGCTTTCCCTAAGTGCTGTTGCACAGGTAGTAGTTTTCTTAGCCTTGTGTGTGTTTTCATTTCCTTGGAGGTAAATTTGTGTTTTTGGTTCTAAGATTTATCAGAGCTATTTTTGGCTTTTAAGTTACCATCTGACTCTGTGCCCAATGGACTACAAGGCAATTGGTCTTGAAGCATAGCAGGCATGCTTCCCCTAAGAGTCGCCAATTTGTCGACCAATTTTGCCTAACAGGCAAAATTTTTGGTCCCCTTCTACCTCTTGCTATTCTAGGCCATTTCTTTTGATTTTGCACAGGTTCTATAAAATCCATAGACTATGCAGGAATATTTTCTAAGGATTCAGTAGTTCCCTATAGACTCAGCTGGTTCAGTCACTTAGTTCAACTGGATAGTTCATCGACACTTGGTCATCCATCTTTAAGTTCAAACGGCCTTGTTTCATGGTTTGGTTCAAGGCCACCAGTTCAACATTGGTTCAGTGCCCGGTTCAATAGATCACTTGGTTCATCGGCCTAGTTCAATCAGTCAGCTCATTGGCAAGTTCATTGGCGCGCAATGGTTGAACCACTTGAACCGTTGAACCATTTTTGGTTCAACGGCTTGGTTCAAGGGTATGCCCAGTTGGCCGAGGGGTAGTCTGAGGTTCAAATACCCTCGCAGAGGGTAGACACTTCAAAGGAAAAGGACCGGGTAAGTTCAAATTTGTTTAAGTCCTGAATTCCTCCAGACTTTTTGCTCGAAGGAATTCCTTCAGACAAAAAGTCTGAAGGAATTTGGGCTACAATTCAAAGAAAAGGGTTGGGGAAAATCATCCATGGACTAAAGTCTGTGGGAACCCATAAAATAGTTTGAAGGAACAAAACGACGCATCGAAGGACCCCGAAGGGCAGGTGCCCTTGCGGGGGACTCTCAGCCCAAATAAAGGAGCATTAAGCAAAGGCCAAAGAAGACAAAGCCTAAAGAAAATCCAGTGAAGGACCCGATGACATTTTGATAGGGACGAGGATGTCCCAAAAGCCGTCAAGTTCAAGGAAGTAAATTAGCCATTGGTTTTCAAAGTGGTCCAAGTAGCAAAGGGAAGCACCGATTCGAGAAGTGACTCCAGCACGTGAAATAGTGGCTGTAATTGACCACTAGAAGATGTGAATGGCCAAATGTGCACCCCTTTTTCTCCATTTCATATTTATGAGTGGACAAACCATGTAAATCACCTTGAAGAAGCGGCCTTACAAATAGACAAGGGGTGCAGTTCATTAATGTTTGACCAGCCTGCTCTTCCTAATGAGGGGACACAAATAGGCCACTTGTAAAAAGGGGTGCCAAAAGGCCTCCTTTCTTCTCTTATATATTGAGGACTTGTCATTTGAGAAAACATCTTCCACATTTGTAAGGCGGAGCCCTGGCAAAATTTTCACCTGAATCAATAAACACATTTTTCACCTCTATCTTGGATAGATATTTCTGTGTATGTCTTGAGTGTTAGTTTGTGTTTAGCCATTGTTTCTTGATGTTTTCATAGGTTAAACACCAACATATCAGTTGTCTACAAGGTGCCATCTTTGCAGCTGACAAGGAGAGTTGTATTTGGAAGTACAGAACAGAAGAAATTACTTACAGTGTGCATTTCACAGCACCTTGGTAAACCTCTATTTTCTGTGTTTTCCATCAAGGCCTCCCTGCCAAGTTTCTTGCAGCCTGGTTCCTCTACCAAGTCTGAAGTGTATTTATGTTAATTTATGATTTAATGTGTGGATGTGAGAAGGTCAACTTATTTTGGTGCATCGCCTCTTTAGAGTAGTTTGTTTTCTTGCATCTTTCTCCCTTTTCATTCCCCCCAGTATATATCTATATATATATGTGTGTTAGCACTTGCTAGAATGAACATGATGCATCAAAGGGAGATGGCCCTTATCTAGAGACTCTCCCCTCTAGCTTCGCCAGTCCCACAGGCGAGAGGGGAGTTTCCATAGTTGCGTGAAGAAGGCAAGAGCTCAGCTTCCTGCCAAGGTGACAATCTTCAGTGTCAACATATCATATCCAAGATCTTATTGTTATCCTATCCAGATTGGCCTTTATTTTTCCCTTGGATTTATTGAGTCACCAAAGTGGCCCTATGTTTTAACTCTTCATCACTGATGAGGCCAAGGGCAGTTTGTTGTGCAGGATTGGCCAGAAAGGTCCCAAGAAGTTGATCAATTTTGCTAATGATCTCTTTTTCATCTTTTAGAAGCCTCTTTACCTTGGTGAGCCATGTACTCAAGCTCTGAACCTTATCAATAACAATCCCCAAGATTGTGCCTAGGTGTCCCATAATTATAGTTCTAAAGTATGGGATCTGCTTCTTTGCTTGAATGTCAAAGAGTTAGGTAATATTGTCCTTTGAGGCTTGACATTGGGTGACCAAGTCTTTGGTTAATGTATCTTGGTCCTCTAATGCACTCTTCCTCATTTTCATTGAATTTAATGCCTCAAACATGTCATATAATGACTTACCAAGCATCTTGATCATGGTATTTGGTACCGATAGGATTCCCTAAGTTTGCAAGTTCTCCTTCTCCCTTTCCAAATTAAGGATCCTTTGTTTTAGACCCTAGACTCCAACCTTGTCTTATTATGATTATGTTTCTATCAAGCTTTCCACATCTTCTTCATGTATTACAACCTTACCAAGCTGTTGTCCTGAAATAGGGGTCAAATTTACAAAAGGTTCCACCTTTTGAAAGGTGAATTCTTCTATCCCAACCATCGTTGTCTTGGTTGTTATTCTCTCTAAGCCTACTGTCTCAGGATTGAAATTAACTATGGTAATTAGTTCCTTGAACTGGGGAGGTTATAGGAATTCCACTCCTGAGCTAGTAGATGCTCTCAAAGCATCCATCTTCTTACCTCCTAAGCCTTGGGAGACCATAATTCCTGCTCCTTCATTATAGCCTTTATCCAAGGCTTAATGTCATCATGCACATCCACACCAACCTTTGTCAAGGTCCATGAGTGGGAGATAGATGGGATCTTTTACAATTTTCCATAGATGAACCAGTCAGGAATGACTGGTCCATGAATTGGAAATTCATCACTAAAGAGATTGAATTCACTAGTGGGATGAGCGAAGGTTAATCTAGGTTTCTTTCTTGGTTCTATGGGGACCAGGGCCAATTCTGCCTTCCTCTTCTCTTGAGGTGCCATGGGGATCAACTCTTTTCCAATTGTTTCCTCAGATGGGTCCTCCTCTCCATTTGATCTATAATATTTTGCAAGTTCCTTAAGGGCACCCTTAAGTGTCTCTTCTGGCTCTAAGGCTATCATGTCAATGTACTAGATTGGGAAAGGTGGCCTCTATTGCATGGTTGAAGGTAAGGGTCCTCATCCAGGTATTTATTCTAATCTTATCTCTCCAACCTTCTCCTTTCCTTTGCCTTGATCATCCTAAATTTACTCAACCTACTATTGGGACTACTATGGTTGCTCTACCTAAGGTTGCTCATGAGCTATCCCAGATGGCCCAGGTAGTAAATGATATTACAAAGGGTACATTTCCATGTTTCCCCAAATGGCTTGTTGTGCTTGACCAATCTATGCTCTAGCTTGATGTTGTGGCCTTGGATCCTGGCTAACACTTCCCCATAGTTCCTATCTTTAATGCATATGGTGTCATGGACACCTAGTTGGTGTACATACTCAAGATTGAGCTTTTTGTCTTTTAAATGTTCTCCTACTTTATTCCTTGGATCCCACATTTTGAGTTCATCTAGTTTAAATCCAAATGAATTTCTATGTGTGACCATAACTTCCACTTGCTTATAGTCTTTAATTATGTTTTTCCCAATATCCAATGAGAAGGGGTGAAGTAAAAATTTCCACTTTTCTTTGCAAGCCTTATCAATGCCAAGGATGAGGTGGGAGGCAATCTCCTGCTCAACAAGTTTATTCAGGACATGCACTAGTAGTTTGTAAGGCTGACTGTGCAATTAGGATAATACCATACATCCCCAATCATCTCCACACACTTTTTGATGAGGGGGTGAAGCCTAGGCATGGGGAAACCTATGATGGCCTCAAAGATTGCTGGGAAAATGTAGTCACAGATAAACTACATGTGATTTCTATACTTGAAGATGTGCAGCTTGGAATAGTGGTGTGATATGGTTATCCTACCTTTTGAGGACCAATTCCTAATGCCAAGGAAGGTGGCTGAAGCAAGAAGGGCATCAAGTACGTAAGACATCATGCATAATTATTTGGAGGCCTTTCTCTTGATGGCAATGAATTACTTGGCAAGGAAGATGCTGATCAAATCTCCTATTAGAGGGGTAAGTTTTTATTCCACCAAGAAGTGTACATATGAGACCCAAACCTTATTCATGTAAGTAGTTGAAAGGGCACCAAAAGCTCTATCAACAAGGTCATTATCACCCTAATACCTTCTCTAAACTGGATTATAGGGATTTTTCCATCAAGGGTTCTAAATATGTGAGATCCTTGGTTTAGCTAGGGCCTGAGGACGGAGTCTAGGTCATGGTTATTGGTCCATTCTCTCATCTTGGGAAGGTCTACATGGGGAAGAGGGAGCTTATAATACTTTTTGAAAGCAATAAGGGAAATTTATGCTACCTCTTTCAAGTTACCTTCCCTAATAATACATTCACCATCAATCCTACAATCAATAAAAATGGGGGAAAGGACATCAATGCAGTGCAGTACCTATGGTTTTGTTGTGACATGATGGAGGCTAGCCATATAGAATGCAACTAGGTCATAGTGTCATCTATTAGTGGTGGCATTTTTGTGCTCTTATTTTGAGATGGGCTATAATTCTTCTACCTTGAAGAAGAGCTCAAACCAATTACTAATGTCATGGATGTTTAATGTGGTGAGGTCTAGTTTTGTATCTTTTAATACTTGACCCTCACTAACTATCATCAAATAGAGCTCGACCTCTTCCTTTAATTATTGCTTGTTAGCTTCCATGGTCACTATTCCCTACTAATTGTTCATGCTAGGTTGTAGATGATCTTTTTGAAAGCCCTCTTGTACTCAAGAACACAATTAAGTTATCCTTTGATTGAATTGTAGTAAATTAGATATGTTTAGGTCACCTTTATGTAGGGTTTAGGGTTTGGGATCTTTAATGGTGGAAGATATCTAAGCTTCATCTTATACATGTTTTGAATTTGATTTGGACCTTTGCTTTTATACCTTTATGTTTTGAGCCCATAAGATATTTAGTTTTGTCCTTTTTTCTTATGTGGAGCTTATGTGGCACTGGTCTGGATCTTTCATGACATTTTTTCATAAATGTCATTTGAACACTAGCCATTGGTATTTGAAATAGTTTCTTTATTTTGCACCATAGGATCAAATCCTAGATTGACATGAGTCATTGATCATAGTCTGGACCCTTATCTTTGAATTGGTTCTTGGGTCTAAAGCCTTGCATTCATGATACTTGGTGTGCTCATGCATCTTCCCCATGTTTCAAATCTTATGTTAGTCCATTATCAAATAATCATTGGCCATGCGATGGGTCTATAAGTTCTCGAGGTTTTGTTGAAAAGTTCCTAGGGACCTTCACACTGTTAGATCAAATCTAGAAATAAAGCATGGATCGTTGATCTACAATAATGTCTGAATGTTAAATTAGTATACTTTTAAAAGTCATGACTTAGGATTACGTCCTTTAGGCTAAGGTTTGTTTCATGTTTATTAAGCATGAGACAAACCTTAAGCTAAGGAATTTAAACCTAAGTTATGATTTAAAAAGGGGCCAAAGTATAATCACTCTAGGTTAATGTATGTGTTGTGTCGGGGAATCCAAGAACAAACACACCTTGTTCTGATCCCACTTGTTAGGATCTTGCTCCTCAAAAAGAGCACAATATGATTACCAAATACAAGCAATTAAACATGTGGAAATATCTAGAAGCACAAGTAACTAGAATTCACAAATAACACAGAATATGAGAGACAATATACAATCTTGTATTAATACCCATACAAAAAAGAACACAATAAAGAGACGCCACACTCTTCCACCTTACAGAGGCTTCCCACACCTCAAGTGTATAGTAATTCTTCTTCAAAAGTTCACTCTCCTACCAAAAATGGTCCCAACACACAACTCACACATAGAATTGGTGTTCACCTCTCCAACCAGTCAGTAATAACCTTACCAGTACCAAGCACTCTAAAGTACTTCAAGTAGATCTCCCATGAACCTGCAACCTGCAATTCAACAGACCATACTTACACATGTAGATCTCCTATGAGCTTGCAACAACCTACAACTCAATGATCTTAAAATGGAAGGATCTTCCTTGCCTTCCTTTTCAGCTCATCATTACAATACATGCCAATGGGTCTATAAATAGATCCCAGACTTAAACAATAACTTAGACTTTTAGTTTACTATAATTATCCACATAGCTCAAGACTCAAAATAGCCTTTACATGCAAACACTCAGTTCAAAAAACTAACTGTTCATGCAATGAATAGTTTTGGAACACACAGGAGACCGACGTTGATCCCTATCTAACTGGTGCTGACTGACATCGGCCGACTCCCTATCGATGCCGATTGCCTTCTACATTCATCATGACTGATGTCAGTTATACTCCTGACACCAGTACTTCTGGAACTTCAGCATCCTCTTCTTTGTTTGCATAGTTGAAGCTTTTAGCTCCACAACCTAACAATCTCCCACTTGGAGATAAATAGCTACAACTGTACCTATAATTGTACATCATCTAGTTTATTCCCTTGGCTTTGTATCCCTCTTCAAGATCACCCTTAAAGACCAACCACCACAAAACTTGTGGTGCACCTCCTGTCATCCAAATCACCTGCCACATCCACATCTACAAACCCATGTAGAAAATAACTTGACCCTGCATAGCATGTGCACCTACTGCTGGTCCCTCTAAGAATCCACTGAACTGCCCTCCAATGCTTCTTTCTCGGATTGGCTCCAAACTTGTGACAACTCCCACTACTTGGGAAAACTCAGGTCTAGTACATACCATGCACTTAACCTCATTATGTGAATCAAGACACTGTTCTGTGAATTGTCCAATCATCGGCGTGCTAACCGGTCTCACACAATCATCCTGAAACAAAGTCAACCTGTGACCTTCCATGTCCCTAGAACACATTCATGCCAAAGAATCTTGCTGCTCCCAGATTCCTCATGACATACTTCTGAACTAGCTTTACCTTTAGTTTAGTAACTCCCTATATATGTAACCTTGAAATAAGCACATCATACAGTAATAGGATAATGTAACTAATATTATCTAACCTAGTAAAGAGAACACAATGGTCAAACCTCCATTGTCCTGTAGCTTACTCAAGACCATATACCCTGGCCTTCCGTCTCACATGTCCATTTCTGCTCTTCTTCATCCTGAACGTCCATTCATCTCTCAATGCTTACTTCTAGCTGGCAACTCCACCCAAAACTCCCGTTTGGTTCTCCTCCAAGGAATCACATCCTTCATCCATGCCAAGCTCCCACTGTTTCCTGGATCTACCTACTCTTCTTCTTTAACAACTTCTTGGTTCTTTACCATAAGTGAGCAATAAGTAGTGTAAAGAAGGGAAATGACGAATTTGAGGCTTACTTACCCTTTAAGTCCTCCATATGGGTGCTTGAGACTCCTTGACAGCTTGCTATCCACCCAAAATCCATCTCAGTGACCGATGCCAGTCACATCTCAGTCTACACCCAACCGACGTCGGTTCCATGTGACTGCCTCATCACCGACATCGGTTGCCCCTGGCTGACGTCAGTGTTTATCTGTCCCTAAGTCACTGACATCGAGTTGCACATAGCTGACATCGGTCCCTGTCTGGATGCTGAAACCAGTTTTCTAACCGATGTCGGTCTCTGTGTTTTGCTTGTGAGAACTGACTTCTACCCGTGAGATCCTTTTGGATCAAACCCTTGTCCAATTCACCCTTACTCTACTCAAAATTCTTTTGCCCCTTAAACTGAACTCTGTCCATCACCTTCTTCTTGAAAACCAAGGCTTTCCTGCTCTTGTCACGAACATTGGATTCCTCAAGAAACGTTACCTTTTTCTTCTGTGTACAGAAATCTTGATTCATGATTTTCAAATCTGAAAGCATACCCTTTGACTCAAGAACATGCATCTCCTTCTTATTCATGTGACCAAGCCTGTTAAGCCACATCTTCAAATCTATAGCTGAAGTAGATAACATAGAAAGAGAATCAGTAATACAAGTAGATAGATAAAGCGTACCTACTTTCTTACCTCTTGCTACAACAAGTGCACCCTTGGTAACCTTCCAAGAGTCCACTATGAGAGTTACTGTGCAACCCTCATCACCTAAACTTCTTACAAAAATCAAATTCCACTCCAGAACTGGGACATGCATGACCTCTTTCAACACCCATGTGTTACATGTCTACACATTCAGCTTCACTTTCCCTTTGCCAACCATCTGACAAGGCTTACCATCCCCTAAACAAATTTCTCCAAAGTCTCCCTGGACATACTCATGAAAAAATTACCTATTTGGGGATGCATGAAAAGAGGCACTAGAATCTAAAACCCAAGATTCTACTTTATCCAAAGAACATACCAGAGCATCTTGTGCAACAAAATCTGCAACATCTACTTCTTCATGTCCTTCATGCTGATCTTCACCCGACCTACAATCTCTCTTTAAGTGCCCTTGCTTTCCACATTTCCAGCAGGGTATTCTGCCATACCTGGACTTGGATCTCCTGCCTATCTTTCACCTTGATCTCCCATGCTCTATCTTCTCTCTTTGCCTTCCTCTGCCTTCAACACTCAAAGCATTCCCTGATGATTCACCTGTGCTTTTCCTACATATCTCTTCATTCAAGATCACACTCACAACATCATCCACTTTTAAGATTTTTGAAGCAGACGCAGTATTAGAAACTACCATTACCAAACTCTCCCAACTTTCAGGTAATGAACATAAGATTAAGAGAGCCTTAATTTCATCATCAAAATCAATATTGACTGAACTTAACTAGTTTACCAAACCATGTAAATCACTAAGATGACTATGTAAAGATCCACCTTCCAACATTTGCAAATTAAATAATTGCTTCATAAGAAATACCTTATTCAAAGCTGAGGGTTTTTCATATAAATTTGCCAAATATTCCATCAACTCTACCGTTGTCTTAGCATGTGATAAGTTGGAAATCACAGACGATGCAAGACTCAACCTTATAGATCCCAAAGCCTTCCGATCAAGAACCTCCCATTCTTCATCCTTCATATCCAGGGGCTTGCATGCAACCCCACCCAACAATAAGTACAAATCTTTTTGATACAGATAATCTTCAATCTGCATCCTCTATGATTGATAGTTATTGCCATTAAACTTCTCCATTCGTAGTCTACTTTCTTCTGCCATTGCTCTACTCCCACTCAAATAGAAACCCCTGTGAGTAACCTGTAATCAACACACACTAACCAGATCTGATACAACCTATTAGTATCCCAACCAAAAGCTCTGATACCAGTTGTCGAGGAATCTAAGAACAAACACACCTTGTTCTGTTCCCACTTGTTAGGATCTTTCTCCTTAGAAAGAACACAATATGATTACCAAATATAAGCAATTAAACATGCAGAAATATCCAGAAGTACAAGTAACTAGAATTCACAAATAACATAGAATATGAGAGACAATATACAATCTTGTATTAATACTCATACAGAAAAGAATACAATAAAGAGACGCCACACTCTTCCACCTTACAGAGGCTTCCCACACCTCAAGTGTATAGTAATTCTTCTTCAAAAGTTCACTCTCCTACCAAAAACGGTCCCAACACACAACTCACACACAGAATTGGTGTTCACCTCTCCAACCAGTCAGTAATAATCCTGCTAGTACCAAACACTCTAAAGTACTTCAAGTAGATCTCCCATGAACCTGCAACCTGCAATTCAACAGACCATACTTACACATGTAGATCTCCTATGAGCTTGCAACAACCTGCAACTCAATGATCTTACAATGGAAGGATCTTCCTTGCCTTCCTTTTCAACTCATCATTACAATACATGCCAATGGGTCTATAAATAGATCCCAGACTTGAACAATAACTTAGACTCTTAGTTTACTATAATTATCCATGCAACTCAAGACTCAAAATAACCTTTACATGCAAACACTCAGTTCAACAAACTAACTGTTCATGCAACAAACAGTTTTGGAACACACAGGAGATCGACATCGGTCCCTATCTAACTGGTGCTGACTGACGTCGGTTGACTCCCTGCCGATGCTGGTTGCCTTCTGCATTCATCATGACTGACGTCGGTTATACTGCCGACGTCGGTACTTTTGAAACTTCAGCATCCTCCTCTTCATCTGCATAGTTGAAGCTTTTAGCTCCACAACCTAACATGTTGTGTTTAGCAAACACAATGAAAACATTAGGCTAAAATATTTATGCCATGTGTCACAAACCATGCTCAAAATAGGTTCAACATGAAATGATAATTTTAATTTTACATAGGGTAAGTTTGTGATTTAAGGTCCATTATTCAAAATGTAATGTGGATTTCTAAAGCATAGACTTAGGATACGTATATTTATTATATATATTTGTATTCTATAGATCAAGGCCTTCCATTTTGGGCATATTTTGAGCATTTACCTCAGCTTAGTGAGCCACTTTAGAGTAAAAACTAGGGTTTTGGAACATCATTTGAACACTAAGTAAGAATTTTTCATAGGTTTAAAATTGATGGTCTCATGGGCATCAAATACACCTTCACAGGTGTCAATTAATAGTTGCATGGGCATCAATTTTAAACTAGTGAACATTTCATTTCAGTGGACTTAAAGTTGACGGTTACATGGGTGCCAAGTTAGTATTTTCGAACGTTTAAATGATGGTCATGCGAACATCAATTTTAAGTTCATCAAATCATCCAGGTCAAATGTGAGGATGCCACTTAGCATTTTTGTGAGGCTTCTTAGGGTCTCGATGTTAATTTTATCTATTGGATCAAATGCCATGATAAAGCGATAGCCGTGGGATCTTGATCTGGAGACTTACTTTTGATTGGTTGTCATGTCAAGTGGGTCCCCTTTCCTTTTATTCCTCAAATGTAATGGTATTGCATGTCCATATTTTAGGCTCCTTGTATCTTTTTAAATTTTTAATTATGCTTCACTCTGTCTAATCGAGTCCTTATGAGTAAGCATGGATCATCGAATTATCCAAGATACATGCTATTTAAGTCAAAGTTCTCAGTTATCTTTGATCTGCTAGATCAAATGTCATGATAAAGTGATAACCATAGGATCCTGCAAAGTGTGAGAAAGTTAATGTTAGGACCATGGAGGTAATAAAAACTTAGGCTTTAGGCGTTAAGACTAAGGTCATGATGGTGTTAATGAATTCATCGGGGCCTTAATATTAATGTCTTAGGCTAAGTTGAGGAATATAAAAGGACCCTGCACAATGACATTTAGTTAAGCCATAAGGAACTTAAGAAAGGGGAAAATAATGAAGGGGGTCCAGTTTGTTAGTCAAGTTATGTTAAAAAACATGACTAAACTAAGGACATGCATTTTATATTTAAGTCCATAAAAATGATTCCTACCAATTTGGGTTCCTACCTTTATTCTATTTTGAATTAAGGGTTTGCTAGGGTTTTGGAATGCAGACTTATGAGGGATGCATGCCATGGAAGCTAAAACTTAAAGTCAAATGAACATCATTAGCAATGTTAGTCCATATTATGGTTATTAAGACCACATATGCTTGTCTCTTAACAAAGTGGACGATCTTCAAATTCTATAAAATACCTTGACATGGTGAGATTTCCATGTTTTATTCTAAGGGTTTCTTAAGGGTCCCAATTCAAAAAATGGGGTATGTTGGTCCCAACAAGTATAAATTTACATTTATTTAGTAATCAACCCCCTTACTTTCTATCATTCTACTTCTTTGATTTCTAACCCTTCAACATTGCATACTATTAGTAATGTGTACATGTTATTTTTACATTATTTTAGTAATGCATACACATTATAACACATATATGTTATTGGTTTGGTATTTACTAAGCCTAAATTAAGAAATTCATACACACTCTTTTAATAACATGTATGAATTTGTGAAAAATATCCACTTTTTGGACCATCATCTTCTTGCACTTACCCATCTTCTTCTTTTTACACTTTTTCTTCATTTTCTTAGAGATTATCAATGACAAGCACTTGAAGCAGATTTGAAAATAGGCATCTTTGATGAACTTAATGGAGTTAAAAATTGTACTTTGCTAAAAATGCTCACTAGGGCCGTAACAATCCAAGTATGGTCTAATCGAGACACTAGGATTTATCAAATAATAAATATTATACAAAAATATGTAAAATTATAGTTGTGTTGTTAGAGATATCGTTATCAATGGAGAAAATTTCAAACCAAGAATAATATGGATGTGTATAACAACACAACTATAGTTTTACATATTTGTGTATAATATGGATGTGTAATGTGCCAATTTATGTGAGAAACACATTTAAGTTATATTGAATATAATCAAATGTAGCATTGATGTGGTATCACAAATGTAACTATATAAAGCTGGGTCGCTTTTAATTATTTTTAATCAAAGTGATGATTAAAAAAATTGAAGTGTAACAATATAGAAAAAATAGTATATAAATATTATCGACATAACCAAACTCGATCTCAAAAGTTAAAGATAACAAGAAACCAACTACTTAAATATAATAACACCAAACCAAATGTCTTGATGAGAAGTGGATGATGTTTTATGACATGAAGCAATCCACACTTCAAAAAAAGATAGACAAGTTGAAGGAAATTGATGCTACATAGTAAGGTGTGGACAAGTTTGAGGAGGTTGATATCATGTATAACATGTGTGAATAAGTCATATCCACTAATTGTTGTAACATTAATGTTTAAATCTTATTTTTCTTTAACCATCGAACATTATGTGCGCTATGCTTTGTTGCTAGCCTCTTGTTGATATATAAGTTGAACAAGTCATTATAAAAACCAAGATATGACTATTTTGAATAATTTAGACTGATACCACTTAAGTGAACTAGAGAGAATTTAAAACCAAGAATAAGTTTTCTACATTCCAAATAAATTGGTCTGATTGTGTAAAATATTATGGACTTATCAATAGTCCAAATTAAAATAATATGAACTTATTTGTAGTCCAAATTTTGAAAAACTATCAGAAACAAATTGGTTATATTTATTACAAATAAACTCCATTTATCTAATGCATTTGTAACAAGTCCAAATTATTTCCAATCAAGGCATTTTTTTGAATACTTTAAAATAATGTGGACTTATTAGTAGTCCAAATTTTAAAAAACTATTAGAAATAAATTGGACCTTATCAAGAATTAGTTGGACTTATTACAAATAAATTACATCTATCTAATGTATTTGTAATAAGTCCAAATTATTTCCAACCAAGGCTTTTTCTTCCTATCATAACCCATAATTAATATCTACTTTGATTTTTCCTTAGATTCAAATATATTTGTGAGCAATTCTACTTTCCTGCCACTATCTTTTTAGTATTGTAGGCCTTTAAATGACATATCAGTAGCTCACAAAATGGCCTCCTCAGAAACTACAATGTGTATTCCTCTAATTTTCACATTATTATCATCTCAAGACTTAGAGAATTTCACAAACAAATAATAAAGTCACATCCTTCAATATTCTCCATGAACTGAGTCAAGGCACATTTCTTTAAAATGTCCCAAACTACTGGATTAGATTAGAATTATAACCACGTAAGTGGACTGGAGAGAATTTTAAACCAAGAATAAGATTTCTATATTCCAAATACATTATACTGAGTGTGCAAAATATTATGGACTTACTAGTAGTCTAAATTAAAATACAATGGACTTATTAGTGTTAGAGGTACAATCACTGAGAGAGGGGGGGGTGAATCAGTGAGTCTAGATATTTCAACTTCAGTTCTAATCCTTCCAAACTCTTAATCAGACAATACATACATTCATGAGGCATACACATCATTCATAGCAATGGATAAGAAAGACAATGCAAGATCAAACACATAACACATGACATATGTGGGAAACCCTCTTAGGGAATAAAACCCACTGGAACCTGTAATTGGAATACTATCCTATAATAAGAAGATCCAATTTAGACCATATACAAATGATCAAGGAACTACTACTCTTGATTTTAGTGAGATTGAAATCCCATAAGGAGCTACCACACTTCTCTAGCTGAGCTGCAATAACAACCAGACTTTTAACAAGTTTTACCTTGTAAGGAGCCTACAACCACCTTAGATGCTGAGGTACCACAACAACACCTACGAACACATCTCCTCAACACTGATTGCCTACCAATCTGATGGAGATAGAAAGTATATCATCTCTCTTCAAATCTACACACTTAATACATCCAAAGCCACCTTTTAGACCACTCTACACTTCTTAGCAACAACTTTGTCACCAAAACACTCCCTGTTGATCAAAGCACATTACATAATTAAACCAACACACAAAGATAAATTAGGACACATTACATAGCCCAACTATCCCCACTCTTTAAATCTACACACTCAATGCATCCTTCATAGCAACAACTCTACCACAGGTTTAACAACATGACTAGATGGTCATACATAGTCCACACACTGATCTACCTCTTAGATCAACCATCAAGCTCACACAAATATCAAAAATTATGTGCTCATTCTCAAGACATCTAAAACATCCTTTTGGATCACTCTAGACCTCTTCGCTCATGCTCAACCTACAAGATCACTATTATGACCTCAGAAACATGACCTACAGGTCATACACATAATCCTTAATATGCTCTCCTTCTCAACCCATACATTGGGCACACTCAACCCCCTCACTTCTTTTCTTCAACGCTCACACCTCGTCCAAGTCTTATAAGTATAGAAATCACCACCTTTGATTTCACTATGTATAGAGCAATCATGATAACCACCATCTTGGTTGGCCTTTAGGCATGATTTAACCCTTAAGGCAACTAAAACATGAAGACATAGCTCAATACATAATTCATAGGTTGGCCATAACATCTATGGGTCACCCTTAAACAACTACACCTTTTAATAATGCCCTTTTAGTTCTTATAGGTCTCATGAAGACCTATTAAGCCCATTTAGCACTTCATTGAGAAAAACAAGAACACAATACCACTATAATATACATGGGTAGACTCCTTATGTCACCTTCAACATCATCAAATGATCACAGTCATCTTTGCTCACCTCTGTGTATGCTCAAACAACTCAAACACTAACCTGATGCACATGAATATTATGAATAAAAACACAATCAACTTCTTAAGCATTGTTCATAGTAAATATAGATTGATCACACCTATAAAAACCACACAAAGCATCCTTATGGAGTCTACAACACTCCCCAATAGCCAAGTCACCATGAGACATAAAAACAACATCAACACAAGCTCAAACATCCATCTCGGGTCACTTGCAGAACAAGCATGAACACATAGTAATAATTGAATCACCATATCATTGTCTATACACACTTCCATATATTCAAATCCATATTTCTAGATGCAACTTGGAGTCCTCTACCACTTTTATTTTTATTGCCTGAGCAAATTCTACCTGGATCGAAAGATATGGTCCTAAAACCATAAACTAATTTTTCCTTTGCAAATTCAAATATTCAAATGTAAATGGTCACAGTTAACCTTTGAACACAATGCTCACATCTCATGTCCTTTTCTGCTTAGATCAATTATGCACCAATGCTCAAACATTAAACCTTAGTCACTTTGACCTCATCTCATGCAATTTTGTAATGCTGAGTCATCATGCACTTTTGATCTCTTGCACATAGCTTGGTCTTTAAAAATTCTAAACAACTATTATTTTGACCTCTTGAATTTAATACACACCATCGATCTCTATCTATACAATCTCCTACTCACCATTGATCCTTGGAAGAAGCTTAGACTTTATTTTTACTCAGTGTTAAACATCATGGACCTATCCTTATCTTTTTGCTTCTTGACATCTTGGAGAAAATGCATTTCGTTGATCTTGCTCAAACTTTAACTTGTGCAAAATTGACTATGGGAACCATTGAAATACCGCTAGAAGGCCAACTTTGCATAGTCATAAATTTTGCCTCGAACAATATCATGTCCCACAAATTATACCATATGTTATCCTTTAAAAGAGGAATCCAACCATGTATCAAAATGCTCATAAAACATTCATGCATGCGAGATATAAATCCATAAAAAAGCCTTCTAAAAATCTTCTATCTTAGAGCCAACTATTCTTAGAATTTGTCTAGGACGCAAAATTTTCTCCTATATAACTTTTGACGTGCTTCAGAACATGATCTCAATTTTAGTGTATATCAACTAGGATAAAAAATAAACAAACCCATATGATCAGTTTATCTTGACACCTTTAAATGTGTAAGATATGACATCAACAAACTACTTAGCTCTATTTGAACATAGAAAACATTGTCGAAATGCTTGGAAGCCCAAATTTACACATGCATATCTTTTGTCATACTATATTACATGACCTAAAATTTGGTGCATAAGAACTAGGAATAAAAATGAATAAAACCATATTATTATATTATTTTGAAACATCCACATGTGTGAGATATGCTACCATCAAAATGCTTACTCAGTTATTTCTTGCCTCATGCAAATTTGGCTATGGAAAAATACTGGCAAAATGCCTAGAAGCCCAACTTTGCACTTGCATATCTTTTGATGTGCTTAGATTCATGACATCAAATTTAGCACATATTAACTAGGAAATAATATGATCACAACCATATAACCAAATCTTCTAGACTCATCCACATGTGGTAATGGTGATGCCATCAAATTGCCTACTCAGATTTTTTTCCACTGGATTAAAATGTCTAGATGAACACAATAAAGAAATAGATGAATACCACTCATGCACATAATTATAAAAGAATAAAAAATTTCTTATGGGACCTATTTCACATGCTCAATACTTTAAACTCATCTCTAAACATCTCAAACCAAACAAACTTTGAAGATCAATCGAGCCTTCTTTAAGCATACTAGGACAAACACATTGCATGCTTTGTCATTGTCACATAAACTATTAAGGATCTTCATCCACTCACCATGACACCTCCATGACATCACCATGACATCACTGATAATCTCCCCCTTTATCATTTATGTCAAAAACCATCATATATAGTAATATATAGTTCACCTTCCTTTTCTCTCAAGCATTCCCACAACAAAAACTTTCTCCCCCTTTGACACAATGACAAAGTGGGAACCAAATGATTTTGAGGACCTGAAAATACCATAAATAGGAAAGGACCACATTAAAAATATGATACAAACTCCCCCTTACCTTGAGCCTTCTTTTTCTTTCCTTGACAACTTCCTCTTACTCCATGCCAACACTCTCTTTAACCAAACACTGCAACTAATGAAGAAAAAACACATAAAACCACTAAAATATGACGAAACACATCAATAAAAATCTAAGAGGGACTTCCCCTAAGAAATCTGAGTAATTTCACCTTCTGAGCATCTTTAGATTTCCACACACTATGAAGAATCACCACATATGCTTACTAGCCTTCTCTCTCAAGCTACCATAAGGATCACCAACAGAACTTCATGCCACTCACCAAATAGGAACCATGCACTAAAAAACCTTGAGAACTCATCTTCAAACACACATACCTTTATATTTTGGAGAAACTGAGCAAAAAGCACCCTTCTTCAAACTAGGTATGTCTAGCCTCCTTGTAGCCCTACCTAGAACTTGTAGAGCCCATAATTCTTAGTAGACACAACTTCAAGACCTAAAACTTCATATTTGGAGTAATATAATATTTCCCCTCAAGAACACAATTTGTATCACTTGGTTCATCCTATGCAACATACTTCCTTCACAAACCTATTAGCCAATTACGCCTCCATCGTGACAAAAACATGAATAACTTGAAATCCACAAACTTTCAGATCTCTATGAATCATGATTTGATAACCCATTTAGCCCATTAAACCTATCAATAAGCCTTAGACCTAAAATCATAAGGCAGACCACTTTTCTATCATAGCCCAAAACCTTAGATTCTTAAAACAACTAAAGTCAACAAACCTCCTTCTAGTCAATGCCAAACTTTGAAACTTATTGCACACCTAGAGACACCCATCACACACTTATGTACCAAAATTTGAGCTTACAAACCATTGGGAACATAGACTTCCTATAACCCATTTTAGGCCTACTTATCTTGAAGTAAAAAACTGAGAAAATTGAGAGCACTCAAAAATCTTCAATTGGTAAAAAACATACCTTCAGACCACAAAAGCACATGGAGAACATCAAAAATAAATGTATAGACCTTTATGAGCACTAAAAACTTTTTGTCATTGCATCAAACTCATTATGTCATCTAGAATAATCCAATTTGACCTTGTACTATAGCTCTTCATAAATCTCTAAAATAAGCTCATGATCTTGTTGCTCCTCAACAAAAGACATTATTTGATTAACATTATCATCTTGAGCACACAAACTTGATTTTACACTCCTTTCTTAGATTCAACTACTCAGTCCTTCCTAAGACCTAACCAATTACAAAGCTCCCCCTAACTTCATGCTTCATTAGGAACATGACATCTTCAACAAGTCTTCAAATTCTTTATATTAGCGCATCCAAACCATGATCAACAAGCTAACTCCTTATCTAGATAGGACCACTGAGATTCTTCACAAGCTTCTTTTCTCCAACAAAAGATATATATAAAAAGAATGCACAAACATACCTTATTTTCATATCTTTTCATCAAATAATATTTGATAACCACCAAGCTTCCTTTGACTAACAAGTGTCTCTTTGAAGCCTAGATAGAGACACCCATTTGGCATGGTGAGATTAAAAGTCCCAAAACTTAGGAGACTCCCATATCTCCATATCTTTCTCATCAGACTTGCTGTCCTGTTTGACTTTAACTAAATTATTGACTTCATTCTCTTATTTATATTTGTTAATAAATGTTGTCAATAGAAACTCTTGACTCTCCTTTATTTTTTAATCCTTTTTCCACCTTGGTAAATAATTTATCGAGACTCTTAGACTCAATAGGGTTAGTATTCTTAGTCTTTACTATATCAGGTGTCCATACCATAGTTTGACCCTTTTTTTCTTCTACAACCATCTTACCTGCTTGATCCTTGAGCTTATCTTGATTTGAAAGATAGCCTTATAAAGCAAATTTCTTATCAACCTTATGATTAGAAGAATTAACAATAATTACATTTGGTTTCCATACTTGAGTTTGTCCTTTTTCAGACCATCTAAGAGATATGTATCCTTTGACATACCTTGAAGACTTCTTAACACCATTTGAACAGAGTCTAGCAATATGTCCACTCTTATAACAATTGAAACAAATAACATCATTCATACCTTTTGATAGATTTAAACTATGATAAATCTTTGGCCAAAATATCTTTTTATCATCTCTCCATGAATGTCCAAACTTGACTGACTTCATTTTATAGTCCTTAGCTCTATGGCCATACTTCTTACATGTATAATAATGACCATGAAATAAACTGGCATACCTTGAAGCATTTGGTTGTCTAACTAACCTTCTTGCATTGCTCTTGACCTGATCTGACTTATTTTGATCTTATTCAAGCTTGCTTATCTTGATAACAAATTTCTCATGCTCATCCTTTAATGGACCTAGCTTGGTTTCCAATTGAATGATTTCATCCTCTTTAGCTCTTATACTTGAAATTGTAGCCATTAACTAAACTCTAAGAACTTGGATAGTCTCTTTATCACTCTTAGCTTATCTAACCATGTCATCCTTTATTCTACATTTTTGCTCTATCAAACTTACCTCAAGAGAACTGAATTGTGCTTCAAGACCTTTGATGATATTTCTCATCTTATGATTCTTCTTCTTTTGTTCTTTCAGTTCACCAAGTGCACCCATGAGTTCAACTTCTAGATCAACTTCTTATTTAATTTCATGGTAAAATTTTTCATCACAAATGACATCCTTTTCTTTTCAACACAAATTTCTCTTGGCATCTATTAGCTGAACCTTGAGATCATTGATAAAATTCTCATCCTCTTTGGCATCTTTATTCAAAGTACATATTTGTTCTTCAAGTGCCTTGATCACAACCTTTCACTGTTGATTTTCTTTCTTCAACTGCTTAGCCATCTTTATACCTATATAGGATCACCTTTAGGCTGTTACGATTCCTCCAAAGGACCTGCTCTGATACCAAATGCTAGAGGTACAATCACTAAGAGGGGGGTGAAACAGTGAGCCCAAATATTTCAACTATAGTTTAAATCCTTCCAAAATCTTAATCAATCAATACATACATTCATGAGGCATACACATCATTCATAGTAATGAATAAGAAAGATAATGCAATATCAAGCACATAACACATGACATACATGGGAAACCCTCTTGGGGAATAAAACCCACTAGAACCTACAATTAGACTATTATCCTATAATAACAAGATCCAATTTAGACCATTTACAAATGATCAAGGAACTACTATTCTTGATTTTAGTAAGACTGTAATCCCACAAGGAGCTACCACACATGTCTAATTGAGTTAGAACAATAACCATACTTTTAACAAGTTTTAACTTACAAGGAGGCTACAACCACCTTAGATGTTGAGCTACCACAACAACACCTATGAACACATCTCCTCAACACTGATTGCTTACCAATCTGATGGAGCTACAAATTATATCATCTCTCTTCAAATCTATACATTCAATCAATCCAAAGCCATGTTTTAGACCACTCTAAACTTCTTAGCAACAACTCTATCACCACAACACTCCCTGTTGATAAAAGCATATTACATACTTAAACCAACACACAAAGATAAATTAGGACACATTACGTATCCCAAATATCCCCACTCTTTAAATCTATACACTCAATACATCCCTCATAACAAAAAATCTATCAAAAATTTAACAACATGACTAGATGGTCATACACATAGTCCACACACTAATCTACCTCTTAGATCAACTACCAAGCTTACATAGATATCAATAATTTTTTGCTCATTCTCAAGACATCCAAAACATCCTTTTGGATCACTCTAGACCTCTTCGCTCATGCTCAACCTGAAAGATCATGATTAGGACCTTAGAAACATGACCTACATGTCATACACACAATCCTTAATATGCTCTCCTTCTTAACCCATACATTGGGCACACTCGACCTCCTCACTTCTTTGCTTTAATGCTCACACCTCATCCAAGTCTTAAAAGTATAGAAATCACCACCTTTGATTTCACTATTTATAGAGAAATCATGATATCCACCATCTTGGTCAGACTTTAGGCACACTTTAACCCTTAAGGCAACTAACGCATGAAGATATATCTCAATATAAACTTCATAGGTTGGCTATTGCATCTATGGTTCACCCTTAAGTAGCTACACCTTTTAATAATGCCCTTGTAGTTCTTATAGGTCTCATGAAGACCTATTCACCCATTTATCACTTCATCAAGAAAAATAAGAACACAAGACCACTTTCAAATACATGGGTCCACTCCTTATGTCACTTTCGACATCCTTAAATGATCACAATCATCTTTGCTCACATCTGTGTATGCTCAAACAACTCAAACACTAACCTGGTACACAAGAACATTATGAACAAAAACATAGTCAACTTCTTAAGAATTATTTGTACTTAAGATAGATTAATCACACCTCTAAAAACCACATAAAACATCCTTATAGAGTTTATAACACTCCCCAGCCAAGTCACCATGAGACATCGAAACAACATCAACACAAGCTCAAACATCCTTCTCGAGTCACTTCTTAACAAGCACGAACACATAGTAAACTTTGAAGCACCATATCTTTATCTATACACACTTTAATATCTTCAAATCCATATTTCTATATGCACCTTAGAGTCCTCTACCATTTTTATTTTTACTGCATGAGCAAATTCTACTTGGATCAAAAGATATGGTCCAAAAACCATAGATTGATTTTTCCTTTGCAAATTCAAATATTCAAATATAAATGGTCATAGTTAACCTTCAAACATAATGCTTGCATCTCATGTCCTTCACTGCTCAGATCAATAATGCACCATTGATCTTTTTCTAACTTTAACACATAGGTGCCAATGCTCAAACATTAAACCTCAGTCACTTTGACCTGATCTCGGGAAATCTTGTAATGTTGAATCATCATGCACTATCGATCTCCTATACATAGCTTAGACTTTAATAATGCTAAACATCTATCACTTTGACCTTTTAACTTTAATACACACTTTTGATCTATATCTGTATGATCTCCCACTCACTATTGATCCTTGAAAGAATCTCGGTCTTTATCTCTATTCAGTGTTAAACATCATGTACCTATCCTCATCTCCCTACTTTTTGACATCTTGGAGAAAATGTGCTCCATCAATCTTGGTCAAACTTTAACTTGTGTAAAAATGACTATGTGAACCATTGAAATATGCCTAGAAGGCCAACTTTTCACAATCATAACTTTTTACAAATTATACCATATGTTCTCCTTTCAAAGAGGAATCTAACCATGCATCAAAATGCTCCTAAAACCTTCATGCATGAGAGATATAAAACCATTAAAAATCCTTCTCAAAATCTTTTGTCATAGAGACAACTATGCTTAGAATTTATCTAGGAGGCCAACTTTGTTCCTGCATAACTTTTGACGTGCTTCAATGCATGATCTTAATTTTAGAAAAAATTAACTAGGATCAAAATTAAACACACCCATATGATAAATTTCTCTTGACACCTTCACACGTGAAATATATGACATCAACAAACTCCTTACTCAGCCTATTTGAACATAGAAAACATTATCAAAATGCTTGGGTACCCAATTTTGCACATGCATATATTCTATCATGCTACATCGCATGACCTGAAATTTAGTACATAAAAACTAGGCACAAAACTAAATAAACCCATATGATCATATTTTTATAAAATACCCACACATGTGAGATATGATACCATCAAAATGCTTACTTGGCTATTTCTTGTCTCATGCAAATTTGGCTAAGTATGAGAAAATACTATCAAAATGCTCGGGAGCCTAAATTTACACTTGCATATCTTTTGACACGCTTATGAATATGATATGATATTTAACACATAATAACTAGGGACTAATGTGATCATAACCATATGATGAATACCTCTAGACTCATCCACACGTGGTAATGGTGATGTCATCAAACTACCTACTTAGATTTTCTGCCACTAGACTAAAATGTCTATATGAACACAATGAAGAATTGGATGAATACCACTCATGCACACAAGATTTCAAAGTATATAACAATTCTTATGGGACCTCTTTCACATGCTCAATACTTCAGACTTATCCCTAAACATCTCAAACTAAGCAAACTCTAAAGATGAACCAAGCCTTCTTCAAGCATACTAGGAAAAACACATTACACACTTTGTCATTGTCACATAGACTATCAAGGCTCTTCATCCACTCACCAAGACACCTCCATGATATCACCATGACATCATTGACAAATCTCCAATAATTAGTAGTCTAAATTTTGAAAAACTATCATAAATAAATAGGACTTTAGTAACAATTGGTTAGACTTATTACAAATAAACTCCATCTATCTAATGTATTTATAATAAGTTGAAATTATTATTATTTTTTTAATAAAAAGAGGGTAAAAACTTTATTAATCAGAAAAGAACAAGGTACAACCCAACAAAGCAACAAAGAAAACAACAAAGCCAAAAAACAACCAGACTTACAAATGCCACTCAACACCCATCACTCCCCACTCCCGTCTACATCCTCTCTAAGTATCCATCTCAGCTTCTGGCGCACCTCATTGGGCAGACCCGCCCACTCGTCCACCTTCAATCCGTCCCCTCCGTCCGAAGCACATTTCACCAGGCAGTCTGTTACTTCATTCCACTCCCTAGGAACGTGCACAAAAGCCATCAACTCCATAAGATCACTCACCTGTAATATCTGCTGTACTATAAGGGATAGTTACCAGCTCACGTCATTTTCCTTTCCTGAAGCATGTTAATCAAAATTTGTGAGTCAACTTCACATTGTACCTTACGCCATCCAAGCTCGTAAGCTCTTCTCAGAGCATATAAGACCGCCAAACCCTCCATTCTATTTACCATCTGCTCTCCCTGATAGGCCAAAAAAATGAAGACCAAGGCTCCAAAAGAATCCTGGCCAACCCCTCCAATCCCCATCAGGCCAGGATTGCCTCTAGAAGAGCCATTCGTGTTAATTTTTAAAAAGCCTTCAGGAGGTGGCATCCATTTCCCTTGCCTTTGAATCTTTTGCTTCCCGCCATAGCCACACCTCACTCGAGCATAGCCCATGGAAATATACTGTATACCCAACCTCGCAGCCAACTCAGCATCAGCCTGTGCCAGGGGCAGAGTGATTTCGCTCTTAGCCGAAATAGTCTCCTGGAGCATGCCCATAATTCTATGCCATACCTGTTGAAGCATCAACTTTTCCTCCTTAAAAATATTTTAATTTCTCTCGAGCCAAACCTGCCACAATAGAAAGATTGGCCCTGTGTACCATGCTTCCTACAAAAACTGAGCACCAAAAGGTGGTCTACCCAATCTTGACCAAAAATCAACCAAAGAGGAAGCATGTAAGCATTGACAACCCCAAGCATCCCACCAAGCATGCCACAACTGACTGGTAAAGGGACAATTGAAAAATAAGTGTGATGACTCCTCCTCCACCTCCAAACACAAGATGCAATGCGAAGGTCTAGTAAATCCCCTCCTCTTAATATTTTCCCAAGTCAAGCAATGGTTCCATGCTAGCATCTAGGAGAAATAGTTACATTTCAGCCAGGAAAATTGGCTCCATGTTCTCTTCCACCATGTAACTTCCCCTCCTTCCTCCCACTGCTGCGCAACTAGCTCCTGATAACCAAATGAAACTGTGTATTTCCCCTTGGGGTTGGGTGACCATGCCAGAGTGTCACTCTCCCTGAGGGCGCAGCAGTTGCACCCCTTTAGAATATTCTTTAGCTCAGTACATTCATCTTCCATTCCATTAATCGGCCACTCCCCCAGAGCCATCCATCTCGCCTCCGTCAGTTGGCCATTGTGGATTAGTAATTTGTAATCACTCACCCTATTCCACCCCTCTTCCTTGAAATTCTATGCTAAATCACTCAGATGGGGATATTGGATAATCAGAGGTGGAAAGCCATCCCAAGAATCTATCCAGAACTGTGCCTCCTTTTTGTCTTTGCATATCCAAAAAAGGCCCTTTTTGATCAAAGCCACTCCCTTTTTTAGAGTGGTCCAGATCATCGAACCAACTCCAAATAGGCTGTACCTGGGAATATCCTTTGTTGGGACCCCTAAAAAGTACTTGTAAGAGAGAATTCTAGCCCACACTCGATCCTGCTCCATGCACCACCTCCAATATAGTTTCGCAGCCAGGGCCATTCTTGTCATCACAAATTGCTGAAGTCCAAGCCCCCCAAATCTTTTCAGGCTGCACACCACTTCCCATCTAATCAGGCTCCACTTTGACAAAGTCAAATTACCAGCCCAAAGAAATTATCTTGCCATGCCATCTAAATCCTTGACAAAGCTCACCGGTGCCCCCTGAAGCATGCATCTGTAAATAGGAAGCGCATGCACCACTGACTGAATCAATTGGACCCTACCAACAAAGGACAACCACCTGTTAGTCCAATGGTTCACCTTAGCTCTAAATTTTTCAATGATCCCTTTCCATGTTTCTCTCACTTGTCTCCCAGTAGAAATCGAAATCCCTAAATAGAACATCAAAAGGCTGTTAATCTGGAACCGAAGAGTATGAGACACCCTTCACTAAATCGCCATAGGAGTGTTAAAAAAGAAGATGGAGGACTTGTCCTCATTGACAATCTATTTCGTGGCCGCCAAGTAATCATATAACCCTCTGCAAAAATTGGCGACCTCCCTCATAGTTGCCATGCCCATCAGAGCCACATCGTCATCAAACTACAAATGGGAGAGGACCGATAGTTCACCTCCCCACCTCCATCCTTGGATAACTCCCTCCGTGGTATTCTTTCTGATCAGCTGGCCAAGACCTTCTGCCAAAATCAGGAACAAGTATGGAGATAAGGGGTCTCCCTACTGTAGTCCTCTCATCACCCTAAAGAGGTGGGAGTGCTCCCCATTCACCAAGACTGAGAATGAGGTCGAGTTAACACAACTCATAACCCACATAATCCACTCCTCCACAAACCCATAGGCTTCCAGCATCTTTCACAGAAAAGACCATCGAACCCTGTCATAGGCCTTGGACATGTCTAATTTCATGAACATAGCTTTCTCTCATGACTTCGACATGGAGTGAATGGCTTTCGTCGCCACCACTATTCCATCCAGAATCTGACGCCCTTCCACGAAGCCACTTTGCTCTTTAGATATCAAAACACTTAGCCACTTATTCAATCTTTTTGCAATCAATTTTGATATGATTTTGTAGACCACGTTGCAAAGTGAAATAGGCCGAAACTGATTCAGGGGGTCAGCCCCTTCCCCCTTGGGAATAAGAGCTAGAAAAGTTGAATTCATAGCTCTAAGCATTTGTCTATTATTTTGGGATTCTTGGACAACAACCAATAAATCCCTTTTGACTATTACCCAAAACTCCTAGAAGAATTTGATAGGAAAACCGTCAGGGCCTGGCGCTTTACCTTTTTTCATGCCGAACATAACTCGCTGGAGTTCCTCCATGTTGATAGGACGCATCAGCTGCTCCTTCATATCTTGAGAGACTATACTGGGAATACATGATAGTATCCATTCCTCAACATCCACTTCCCTCCTACCTTCCTCAGTAAATAGAGCCGTGAAATACTGTACCACTTCATTACAAATCTCCCTAGTAGAGGATATTTTCTCTCTGCTGTCCAAAACCAACGTCGATATCATATTACCGTGTTGTCTGGCTTTCACCGTATTAAAGAAAAAAGCTGTGTTCCTATCCCCCTCATGCAGCCAATCCACCCTGGCTTTTTGCTTCCAAAAGATCTCCTCCCTTAGCTCCCATTCCTCCACCTTTCGCACAGCCCTGGTTTCTTCCTGCATCAAGAACTCAGTTAGCCCCTCCTCTCTAATCATTCTGGTGATGATGTCCAGCTCCTTCAATGCCTCTTTCTTCTCTTGAAATATGTTTTTGAAGTGCTACGTGTTCCATCTCTTAAGCTGATATTTCACAAATTAGAGGAGCTTGACCATAACATACATTGCCGTACCAACCGCTGGCCTCCCAATTCGCCACCAATCAGCCACTCTATCAAACAATTCTGGATCCCTGAGCCACATAAGTTGAAACTTGAACGAAGGTTTCCTATGACCCTCCTTGGATGAAATATTCAACTTAATTGGCCAGTGATCTGAGCCTCTCCAATCCAGTATCTCATACTTTAAGGACCATTGACCGCTCATCCAATAACAAGAGGTCAAGAACCTATCAATGCGCTCAACAATACAGTTGTCCCCCAATCTCCTATTGTTCCATGTGAAACTCCCATTGCATGGCTTAATATCCACCAGGTTGAGTTTCGAGATCTTATCGTGAAGCAAAAGGGAGGATGGCTCCAATCTTGCCGTACCTCCCCTTTTTTCTGAAAGATCCATGATAGCATTAAAATCCCCTGCCATAATCCATGGCACATGAGGAAAGTCTCTGCGGACCAGTTGTATATTATTCCAAACAATAAGTTTATCAGGGTAATCAGTGGGGGCATAGATGTTCATGAAAAGGACATACTCTCCTGATTCCACACATAGCGAAACCATAGAAAGAGATGCTCTGAAGGCAATCCATGACATCGGAAGAACCTTGCAGGGATTCCACATACAAGCCACACCACCAGCCGATCCCTGCGCTCCTATGCATTGACACAAACATTGCCTCCACATCTTAGGTGCAATTCCCATCATAAATTCTTCTGAGACCTTGGTTTCTTGTAGAAAAAGAACATCCAGATTATGATTCTTAACCAAATCCTGAACAACTTTTTGTCTGGGGCCGCTGTTCAAGCCCCTCACATATAAGTTGAAATTATTTTCAACCAAGGCATTTTTTTGAATAATTTAAAATAATATGGACTCAAATTAATAGTCCAAATTTTGAAAAATTATCATAAATAAATTAGACTTTGTCAATAATTAGTTAGACTTATTACAAATAAACTGCATCTATCTAATGTATTTGTAATAAGTCCAAATTATTTCCAAGGCTTTTTCTTCCTCTCATAATCTTTAATTATCTTCTTGGCATTTTCCTTAGTTTTAAAAATATTTATGAGAAATTCCACTTTCCTACCATTATCTTTGTAGGATTTTATGCCCTTAGATGACATATCAGTAACTCACATAATGGCCTCCTTAGAAACTATAATGTGCATTCCTCTAATTTTCACATTAATATTATCATCCTAGGCCTTAACGAATTCCACATACAACTTAGAGTAATGTCTTTCAATCTTCTCCATGAACTGAGTTAGGCCACCTTTCTTTAAAATGTTTCAGACAACTGTATTAGTATTTTTGATCTCCTCATAGGACTGCATTTCAATCCTTCCCACCCTCATGTTGAAAACAACACCAATTATGAGTCAAAAAATAGAACTAGAGAAAGCCTACAAGAACAAGGAGGACCAAATTTCAAATAACCAAAAAAATCCACTTTTACCCCTAACTATATTCATTGATATATCATAAATGTGTAATCATGAAGGGGTGAAAAGCTCTGGTTATGAAAAGTTATCTTCCCACAAAGTGCATTGATTAGACAGATGTGCCAAAAAATAATGAAGAAATCAAAATATTTTGAATTTTCATAAAAGATGATTAAAAAACCCAAAGAAATGATGACCTCCCCATTACATGTGCCACCATGTCATTAAACATGAGATATAATAAAAAAATGTTTTAAAAACGCTGAAAGGTTAGGGATATAATCATTACATAGTTAAATGCAAAACCTAAGGATAGGCAAATCTGGGTCTCTCATTTGTAGTTGGCTTTGACGTGTCACCATAATGATTGAATCCTAAATTCTATCACATTTCCTAACTTACCAAGCATAAAAAAATGTAAAAAATTTAATGATCATTACATAGTAGTAAGTGTCCAAACATAGTAGGAAGTTTTTAACTAGGTAATGTCCATACATAGTAGGAAAATTTTCCATTTTTATATTGTAAGAAATTTTATTAGTTTAAATAGTTGCATGTCATAAATAGATAGAATTGTAGGATTTATTTATAGCAATTTTAAGGAATAATTAGGAACTTGATGGATAATTTCAAGTAATAAAGGTAGGAGAAATACATGAAAATCAGTTGTGGTACTGAAAAATAATTGAGAATAATAATTGTAATGGATAGTTATAAGATATCAAATTCTTAAAATTTTTATTATTAAATGCAAGTAAACATAAATAGAATTTATGATATTTGGAATAACATTTTTAAAAATAATTAGTCAATCATTACACCGTAAAAAATATATAAAAATAAATAAATTAGGATTTAATAAATTTTTATTTTATTATTTAACCATGTCAAGATTGTAATATCATTTTTAAACAAAATAGGACACAAAGATATACCAACAAGACAATAACCTATTATTACATGAAGTTTAGTAATAAAAATAAATACAATTATAAGTATTTTATATACATTTGATCAATCTATTCATGACTATGAAATACAATCCATCATAGTTTAGAGAAGGATATTTTTTAATAATATGACTATGATATTATATATATGAATAAAATAATAAATGAATCATTGAAATGAGCATGCAAGTTATGAATCTGATAAACATTTTACAAGCCAAAAATCTGCACTAAAGTATGAAGAAAAACCATTCATACTTGTCATTCCAAATTTAAAGAAACACCATTTCCATTTGTCCATGTCATGAAAAAATAATAGCTTGTATTTTTTTATCACTATTTTTGAAAGTGTCTAATTTGATGATGTATTCAAATATTCTATTATAATGCCTTCCAAATAATCAGTGAGAACAAGTGTTTGAACTTTCCATGTTTTCTTTGGTTTACAAGTGTAGATGATATTATTTATAAGAATGGATGGTAAAGAGATGTCTGTTGGATTTGGCTTCCATTTGTTGTCCAAATACCTTGAATAAATTTATGCTTATTCTGAATCTTTTTTCCCTGCATGAACTATGATGAGCCAAATTATTTTGGCATTTTATTCTAGATCTTCTTTTATTTTCAGTATCTCAATATTGATTTCAGCTCTAGTAACCCATATTGTGTAGCTCACTCTTGTAGAATCATCAAGTCTCAAACATCATATCTCCTTTATACATATCTTGAACTTGATCTAATGAAATTTTTGGTCTTTTAATTCTTGGACTAACATATGTATCTATTGATGCCACTCCAAAATCAAGGGCCATATCATAAACCATTTTGTGTAGATCTCTATGTAGGGGTATTTCATGGTGAGTTCTAGGCTAGAAATCACCTATATATTCAACTTCACGAGGGAACATGTCTTCTTTCATTGTGTTATAGATATTTTGGAAGTAATATACTAGATCTTTCCACTTACTATTTCTAATCAAACTAAATTCATTTAATTGCTTTACATACTTGATATCAAGTTATCTTTAATTTTTTTTCACTCTTTTTTTACTTCTATCTGAATTTTTTACAACAATGGATTCTTTTGACTTTTATCTATTTTTCAAGTCTTTGAAAAATATTCTCATAGGATTACCCTCTAGAACATTTGGCTCACCATTTTATTTTTTTCCCCATAATTTAATCGGGAAGGGGGGGCGACCAATTTCTATCTTTTATAGGGTTTTTGCAACGCATAATGGGCTGACCTTACTCTATGCATAGAAGAAAATATTGGACTTTTCTCAAGCCAATTATTTCGTTACTTCCTTTTAAATGGTATTTATTAACAAAGTATTTGAAATCAACTACTTATTCAATTAAATATGGCGTGAAGTTTATTTTATTTTCACATGTCCTATAAGTGCATCATCTTTGCCACACTCCTTACATCTTTCTTCTTTATACACTCAAACAAGTTTCAAAATGTGTCGTCGATGTCCTTATTGGTATGTCCTATAAGAAGAAAAATAACCTCGACATCAAGGAAGATACCTTTGTAGACAAGGAGAGATAAATATTGCAACACAAACCTGCACAAAAAACATGATTTTGTGTAATCAAAAAGCTAATAGAATTACATTTAGTTCCATATAAGGTTAGATATTTTTTTCATATTAATATAAAGCTATAATTTACAAGATATTTATTGAGATATACATATATGATCATGGAATGAGGTTGAGTTACCACTACATTATGTAAGACAATATAAAATGGCCTTTCTGGTATCTCATAAGCAATACATTCATTTAAAACTATTATAACGTGGCACATGTAGTCATTTTTATTCAAATTCTTATGTATACTAATCTAATAATTTTGTATTAATCCTTCCATAATTATCACATAAAATATAGTGGTAATGAAACTATATACTTGGTATCTTTTGCTATCTCCCAAGTGATACCTTGGTATTATCCTATGTATATTAAAAAATAAAATATGTTTTTAACACAACACCTTTATTTTTTATCTATACGTATCTCTCATATGATACCCTACTTTTAATGATAATGAATATGTTACTACTACACCATTTTATGATAATATATAAGGAATAAATCATTTTTTTACATGTTATGAAGTGGATGTGTTATGAATACATGTTGTTTGATGATATTCAAGGAATACTATGAATGTATGGCTTGAGAAATACTTTACTAGAGTAATAGACTAAATTTGGTCCAATTATAGTTTATTTGATAATTTAGAAGGGTTAATATAAATGTATCACTTGAGAAACACATAAGAAAACAAAGGGGAATGGTTGGGACTATTTTTTTTTAAAATAGTTGTAATCGATAAATGAATTATTATGGGAATGGTAGATGTAATAATGAAACATTATATATGTATTTTTTTAAACATAATTTTCAAATAAAAAATGTGAAGGAAGTATATATTCTTATAGTCCCTGCAATAGTTGTCTAGTTGAAGGTATAGCCGAGAAGGAAGTTTCTTGATGGCACCAATTGAGTGTGATTCATCTATGTATTTATTGTATTCAAGGTAGTAGTTATTAGGCAAAAGTGCATCATATAATGGATATTTTGAAGATCCAAGTATATATAGTAAACATCCATAAATTTTTGGAATTTTTGTTTCCATATCCTTCAATCACTTGTTCAATGAGGTGATAGTAAATTTAGACCCTATAAGAACATATGGTCAAGAAACTATCCATATCCACCTAGACCATGACCATGTGTGATAATCCCTACCATTGATAACTATACTATTCTTTTGGTATTTGCTTTGCTTTTTGTCACTATCCTTGGTGAAAATGTTTTTTGGTGTTCTAACTTGTCATGAATGACACTGTGGCATTCTTCAACATAATACTTAAACATTCATTTATGTGTGTAATATGTTTGTCTTGCATAAACTATTTGATTTGAGTGTATCACAAATTATTGATCAATGCGCTCTACCTAATCTCTAGATAGGGACCCATAGCATTTTTGTTGAGTCAAAATAATACATGTTTTGCACCTAAAAAATTAATCAAACTTATAAATGGTCAAATCATGAAAATTAATTCTTCACATGTTATTGAATTTTGGCTCATATTCCACATTTTCTAGTTTTGCATTGATGTGGCACCTCAAAAATTATTGAGTGAAAGATGCTAGAAGATGTCAAAAATTTCTTTGTGCACCATATATATCTACCTAGCATGTAAATCTTGGAGAAATGTATGCAAAATCATCCACTAATTGCTCCAACAAATCTTTAGCTGCCATTGACTTCTTTTGTGGCTTTTATCAAAACTGCCCTATATGGAATGCAATTCGTTCCCCATTTTTGTGATAGTTTTGAATGTCAAAAAAACTAATTCTCTTCAATCCATATATTTTAATCCAAACTTCCAAATAGATCTTAATACCTTTAAAATCAATGGTAGTTTTTTCTATTTTTCTTAAATTAAACAGTAGAAAGGACATCCAAGACATGTTGCCTCTTATTCGTTGTGGTGGAATCAAACAATTTATCCTTGCTGATTTTAGAATTTTAAATGACAATCCTAACTAAAGACATATTTTGTCACAACATTTCTCAGCATACACCTTGCTAATCTCAGCTAGAATACTTGAAGGCATGAGTTACTTTTTTTTGGATGCCTCTGCACTAGGAATTTCATACTAGGAATGAATTCAGTATCTATTACTTCCCAAATATTTCCATTTTATTTCTCCTTTGGTTTCATGTATGGTAAATTGATTTCTCTACCTTCAATGTTCATTATCTTGTTGGAAGGCCATCTTATGATAGATGATTCAGTTACTTCTATGTTACAAGTCTCACAATGCTGTAGAATGTGCCTTATGTAAATTCCCAATTCATTTTCCACCATTAAGACTGGAATGCAACCAAAAATATCTCCTAGATGTACAAATTCAATATAACCATACAAAATTCTTGTGTCATTTGTAATAGTTATACATTTGTGCAATAAATGAACCTTTTTTCAATAAACTCATTTTTCAAGCTATAAAACATGGTTGGATCATCATTATAGCAAACGAATGAATCCAAACAAGGGTTTTTATTATTGCAATGGTTTTATATACATAACTAAACTAAAATTATTTTGTCCTTCTTCCACGCAATCCTCTATAGAAAAAAATTTTATGATGTGTTGCATCGTTCTTGTGCTCTATATAGTAAAACTATCAACCACATTCCCCAAAGTATCTATAAAATCTCTTAAAATTGGAAGTGGTAGAGTCAGACTAAAATATTTCATCACATTAACACTTCCACATCCAAAAGGTATTTTATAATTTGGCGAGTCAAAGTGGGATTTTTAGATTCCAAAGAGTTAGCTTTTACACTTGGAATTTTGTGTATTCTTTCTTCAACAATGACCTTTCCATTATTTATGAGAGAATCATAGTCTCCACATTTGAAATCCATCAATGTATGATTTTTTGGCCTGGACATGTACAAAATATGTTTGGGATCATTTATCAAGTTAATTATAAAATCAATTTAGTGTATACCTATATATAGGAGATAAAGCTTTATTTATACCATAACATAAGTATGTTTTTCTTTAAAACCTAAAAAATATTGAAAAGGTAATGTATAACACATTTGTGTTAATGACACTAAGAAAACAAAGATTCATGGATATATCACATAGGTGATGTGTGTGTGTGTGTCAATCCAGAAAATAATAATTTTGATTATCATATACTACTCACTTCAATCCTTGCTTCACCTAGATGATAAATCCTCCAAGCATAAATCTAATTCCCAATTTAGGTTCCCTATAAAAAATACACACACACACACACACACACACACACACACACACATGCCTATTTTATTTATTTTGGATACCATTCAAATTAAATATAATGAAAATTTTGGATTCCTTGTCAAAAAATATACTTTTCCAATTAAAAAACAATCAAAAAAATTATAAATTTTTATTATCATACACTACCTAATTCAATCCTCATTTCATCTAGGTGATAACTCCTCTAAGATTAAATATGATTCCTAATTTAGGTTCCCTAGAAAAAATATGCACCTTCAAAAATGATCACTCAAAACAGTCCTTATGAGGTAGTTATTGAAATACCTTGGTAAATACCTTATACGTTATGCACATTCCAAGGGTTTTATAAATGGATGGGTTTTTGAAACATAATTTAGAGACATTGTATTTCTTAAGAGATACCATGAAGGTGTTAATATTTTCTTATTGAAGGCGATGGATCTGAGGGTTAAGGTATCTCTTAAGAGATACCTTGAGAGGTATCTCTTGAGTGAGACCTTGAAAGGTTTTTATATGGAGAAAAATTAAAAGTATTGCTATTTATTCATTGATGGTGTTGGATTTGAGGTCCAAGATATATAATTAAGTATACCTTAAGAAATTTCTCTTAGATGATAATGTAAGTGGTTTCTTTCTTTATTTTTTAATAAAAATGGGATACAAGATGCTAGTTTTGAAGTCATATCAATTTAGTAAGGAGACACATTAATATATTACTATTTTATTGTTGATAATGGTTGATATGAGGCCAAAGTATATTTTAAGAGATATGTTGAGTTATATTTTAAGAGATATATCTTGATGGGAATAGGTACCCTTTGAGAGTTGCATTTTGAGAAATACCTGTAGAGGTATACTTTGATGTGATAAGTGCATTTTGAAAACATATAATTTTGATACAAGAGGTATTTCTTAGGAGATAACTTAAATGAATTAATTTTTTATTAGTGATCATAATATATTTGAAGTCCAAAGTATCTTTTGTATCGTACCTTGATAGGTGGATCTTGAGTGATACCTTGAGAGGTGTTTCTTAGAGAAACCTCTCAAGGTATCACACAAGAGATATTTTGGCCCTCAAATCCATTATCATCAACTAATAAAATAAAATCCATTACCATAAATAAGAAAAATGTAGTACCTTAAAGTACCACCCAAGATACACCTCTCAAGGTATCATATAAGAGATACATTAGCTCTCAAGTCAAATATCATCAACAATAAAAAATTTAAAACATTCCAAGTTATCTCCAAGTAGATACCTTGAAGGTATTAATAGGACCTTTAAAATATATTGTAGGATATACCTTGAAGATATTAAAATAACCTTAAAGGTATCTCCTAGAAGATACCTTGAAGGTATTACAAGGACCTTCTAGTTATCTCGAAGGACCCTCAAGGTATCTCATAGGAGGTACATTGAAGGTGTTAAAATTCAAGGTATTAGAAAAAGGTAATTATAATACCTTAAAGGTATCTTCTAGGAGATACATTAAAGTCATTACAATCACATATTTATATTAACTTAAATTATAACACCTTCTAGTTACCTTCTATGAGATACCTCGAAGGTATTATAAGGATCTATGTGTATTTCAAGGTATCTCCTAAGAGATACCTTGGAGGTATTACTATGAAATTAGAAGAGATACCTTGAAGGTATTACCAACACCTTAAAGGTATCTCCTACATCCTTATAATATCTTCAAGATATCTCATAGTTTCCTTGTAATATCTTCTAGGTATCTAGTAGGTTCCTTGTAATATCTTCTATGTATCTACTAGTATATAAATTGATGGTACCTCCTAGTAGATACCTTGAAGGTTCCTTGTAATACCTTAAATGTGTCTCCTAGGAGATACCTTGAAGGTATTAAAAGTAACCTTTAAGCTATATCTGAAGATATACCTTGAAGTTATTATAAAAACCTTCAAGGTATTTCCTAGTCTTTATAATACTAGTAATTTGGTAAACATGGAAGTAGGCCCTGATTTTGATGGTTGACCTTGCTATTCATAATAAAATTTGATGACGGTTATTTATTTAAGGAATGAACACTATCTATTTAATGAAATCTAAAGACACTAATAACTAATGCATTAAAAAAATCAAGTGGATTCTAGTTATATCACAAACCCTAAAGGGTAAAAAGACAAACACCCCACCTTCATTCATCACATACTTGTTAACAATGTTTCTTAGTGTTCTAAGTGAACTTGTGGATTGAAGGGTTTGAACATATACTTGTGTCTAAAAATGTTATGGGTTGAACTTTAAGCTTTGGAGAACCATTGTTGGAAGATACATATAACTTAAACCACATCTTGGGGATATAACTTGCAAATATATTATTGCCTAGAATAAAAAAATTATCTAAGATATTATTTACTCAAATCCAAAATTAAATTAAAACTACAATCACAAATTAAAACCTTTCAAAAATTAAAAAACTACATAAATGTATAACATATACATGAATACTAAGTAAACCTAATTCAATAGCCAAATAGATCCAATATCAATGGTATCGAATATCTCATTTCAAAAAATTATGCAATTATTATAGTATTATTATGATGTTCTAGAGAATTTTATACACATCTTATTATTATGATAATAAAGATCCTAAAATATTTAATAACAAAAAAACTTCTAATTGATTTCATGTTGACCAAGCTTCAACATGACTACTTATTCATGGTTATGGATCATTTCTCATTGCTAGCAATCATGGTAGCACTAACATGTAAGAAGATAACCAATGCACCTAAGGCAACCAAAAACTTCTTTAAACATGTTTAGATACACTATGGGATGCCCCTCTCCATCGAATATGATCATGATCCCTAATTTTTTAGTCATTTATAGAAAGAATTATGGGATGTGTTTGATACACAACTAGACAAGTCTACAATGTTCCATCCTAATACTAGCCAATGGACAATAGTAGTGAACCCAACCCTCACCCAACTAATTCATAGGTATAACAATGTCCATCCTCACACTTCAGATGATAACTTATCATTTATTCAACATGCCTATAATAGGGGTATTCAAAATTATAAAAGGCATAGTCTATTCCAAATATCTATGGTTTTCAACTTATGAAATCCATATACATCGCTTTTCACACCCATATAGTTTGAGAGACTAATACAAAGCCTAAGGAATCATACAATGTGGATAAATTCATCTAGCATATTCAATAAGTGCATCAATAGTTTCAACAAATTTTAACTCACTAACAACAAAAATACAAGGTGTGACATGATGCACACTACACTCTGCACACCTTTCAGGTTGATCACCAGGTTTGGTTCCATATGAAAAAAATGGTTTCAAGGTCCTCATCACAAGATCAAACCATTACATTATTCTCCCTAAACCATACTTTGAGCTTTGAAATCCCTACACACACTTTTTCTCAATATTTTTCTAATCCAACATCCTTAAAATTTAGACCTTACACATCTTAGTCCAAAAAATAATGATGTAGTCATCGACACTACCCACACCCACACCTGACATGGTGAACTTCAATTTTTTTGAGTTGACATACATTTTCACAACTCTAATTTTAATTTCCATAATTAACCATCCACATAATGGAGACCATTGATTTTCAAGAAAGTGTGAATGGTTAGAGCATTACAAGCACTTTGGATTTGGGTTCTCACCTTTCTAAAGATCTTGTGTACCTTTCTCAAGATTTTCTAAATGTTTGTGAGCCTTATGAACGTATCACAAAATTGCTAATTAAGAAGCAAGTTCTTTGATGCAATTTATTTTGGTTTCATGAACCTATTATACACACACAATATTTTTATTAACTTTAATACTTATTAACACTTTTTTTCTTACATGAACTTGTCAAATTTCAATCCCTTTTAGTACATACCTTAAAGGGTGCAATGGGAAAGGGGTGGGCAGATCATTAGTGCTTCATAATTTTGTTGTAACTTTATACAATTCTTACCATTTATCCAAATTCCTCATAGTGTCTATCCATTTACCCCCTATAATGCCTCCTTAAAATCCTAGAACCCTAAAATATGGCTAAGTCTAAGACCTATGTGTAAAGTTAGTGAATGACAATGACACTATCATGTGACAACCAAGTTATCATGAGACAATGACACTACCATAAAATAACAATGCTATCATGTGACAGTGCTACTGTTGACCAAAAATAATAGCTATCATGTGATAGTGACACTATCAACTAGTAAAAGTGGTTATCGTACGACAAAGAAGCAATAACTATCAATCAATAACAATTGATGTCAACCCATAGTGATCACTGTCGGACAACTACAACCTTGAAGTCCTAGTTTAATAGATGTTAATTGAAAATAATATCTATTAGATAACTATAACATGCTGACCTTGCCATCTGAACACTATCAACTAGCAAAAATAGGTGTCGATTAACAATAATACTCTATGCATGTTTGGGAGAAATTTGACTACATCGTTGTTGGCAAATATTTAATTTTTAAATAAGGTGACATTCAATTTTTTTTTAAGGCCACAAATTAAGATGTTAGAAAGGATGGATGATTTGATTGTCGGTAGTTTGGATAAAATTTGTATCTTGGACTATTTAACGAAGGCTTGCTTCTAGTTTAGTTTCAAGTTGAACTCAAATATGTGAGATGGGATGTGATAAACTTGATCTAATAAAGTTAGGATGTGACCTATATAAATATTTGATGATGTGACTTGATTTAATGTTTTGATAATGTGCAAGACCCAAAAAACTTCATATGAGGGAAAAAATCAAGGATGCATTGAATCCATAAAAAACATGAAAAAACAACATACCAGTGAATAGTCACTTTGCCTAATGTTATATAGAGGAAAATTATTTCAAATATTTTAGGACAAAGTAAATGCAAATAAATTTCACTACATATTTACAAGTATTCAAACTATATAACTATCCATGATAATGAAAGGACATGAAAAATATAGGTAAATGAACATTGAGCTGATTTAATTAAGATGGCATATGCCTCAACCTATCTACTATGCTCAAAACACCATTAACACCTTTCATTTAAATAATTTAACATCCATATTACCTCTAAAATCCTAAAATCATTTCTAGTAGACTGGATGAAAGTCTCTAAAAACATCTCCCTATCTATGGACACTTTCAAAAAAATTTGGGTAGGGGTTGTAAACTCCCATAAGTGTGTATGTTAGATTCAAATACATTTTTTAAAGTTTCCATTTGTTTTCAAAGAGTCTTTAAAGGTTCCAAGATCCAACATTATACTTTGTTAAAGTGTTAACAGTTTCCAATACCATTTTAGGAGTTCCCAATATCAATTCCAAGAGTTGCTAAAGGTTTCAATTGTTTTTAATTTCAATTCCTTACATATTCTTACAAAATTACCCTAAAGATTTTGTAGTTTCCAAATTTGGCCAACACCTCAACGATTTTGTAGCTTCTAAATATAAATGCACATGATCATCTATATATGCCAACAGTCTTTGGCATATGTAGACAACCACCAACATATGCTGATAATCATCATCATATGCAAATAATTTTATACATATGAAGGTGGCCATACACATATGCCTATGATTATTAGCATATGCTAGTGGAAATATACATATGTAGATGACCATCATCATATGCCGATGACCACCAACATATGTCGATGATCGTCAGCATATGTAGATGGCCACCAACATATGCTGACAACCATCGACATATGTAGATGAAAAGATTATAACCCATAAAACCTTTTGGTTATGAAAAATCATAGGGGTAAAATTTAAATCTAAGGTATGCTTATGTTGATGATCATCAGCATACACTAGCAACCATCTACATATGAATTTCTAGGATTTTGCTCATAACTAGCCCAATCATATTTGAGCCAATGGTAAATAAGTTTAGTTAAATCCCCAAAGAACAAGCCAAAAAATAAAAATAATAATTGCATGTTCCTATAATTTATTTGACCAAACACAAAATAAAAATATAAATGTACTACAAAAAAAATGTTCCTTGAATTGTGTACTACTTTAAGTACCAAATTTTCTAGTTCTACCTAGGTTCCGATGTCATCAAATTTAGCCATAATGATGTGAAAGATCAATGACCATGGATATTTTAGATAGTGATGAAGGAAGAATGGCCTTTAATTTTCCCCATAAGTTCTTTAAACTAGATCCTTCTCACTGAGATGCCTTTTTCTCATGCTATTGTGTTAATCATCTCAAATACAACCTATATAAAAAATCAGATAACATAACCATGAGAAAAATGATCCAATTAAAATAGATTATATCCACCCAATTAAAGATCTAAAAAAATCAAGTAAATAACACTACAAATAAGAATATTTCCAAATCCATTAACATTATAAATAAGAATAATAATAAGCAAACCTATTGTTTTATAAACAATACTCCAGTGACCTACTCTTTTACCAAACTACTGCATAAGTCTACAACTAGATGTAAAATTCCAACATATTTTATTTGATTAATTTAATAAAACCTACTGCAAATGTCTACAACCCAGTTATTTAATTTACTATAACTTATTAGAATTTTATTTCAACTTTCAAAAAAGTGAAGACTGCATCGATTACAACAATGTTACCTAAACTCATGTACACTAACCAAAAAATTTCACTGCCACTATAAATAAAGCAGAGGAAGAGTCTTGAGAGGCACAACAATTGGGCTTTATAAGACTTAAAAACTATTAAGGGAGGAAAAGGGTTGGTTTGCCAAATTAATTCCTATCATTCCCCTTGAGTTAAGGATTGATTTCAGGAATAGCCATAGGGTTGGATTTAACATCATCATCAATGCTAATAGTGAGTCCTCAATTATATCAAGCTGGGATTATCATCTTTGACAACACCTACAAAATTAGGGAATGCAAGTGAAACAATTTTTGATACGTACATGTTAGGTCAAGGGAAACAATACTTGTAACTTTAAAAGGGCACGTTGGTCACTTTAATATATGGTAAAAGGTTTTATTAATAGATTTAAACTAAATTATATTAATGGTTTTATAAATATATATAATATTAAAAATTAAATATATATTATTATTATATATAATATTAAATTAAACATATAATAGTTAGTTAATAATATTATTATAATGTTTAATAACTACAAATATTAGGTACTTTATATTATATTATATTTATTAAAATACATTAGAGGGCCCATGTCATACACCAACATTAGATTTAGCATAGTGGTGAGGGGAAATGACAAGGGCTTTCAAGTGATATCATACAATGGGGGCATAAAACTATATAATATTATATATAATATAATAATTCAATATAATATTAGCATCGATGAACACATTACCATTTGGAAGATGAGCATCTTTCTTTGTGGTGACATATGGATAATACTTATCCCATATCACTTATACCTACACATGTGATTAAATTAATTTTTAAATTGACGCATCAATGCATAATGATGTAGAATGATAACTATCAATTATCAAATCAAGGTGGAAATTTATTTAAATGGGCATGTTACTTTTACCACCTTGTGTATGTAAATCCAACATAAGATCTTAATGTATTTGCATTGATCTCCTAGATCAAATAGTTTAAGTGGAAAATCATGACCCTTTTAGAGAGGAATGTGTGGCTTTAGATCACTATGAACTCAAAAATCAAATATTTTTATATGTAGTAATTTTTTGTAGTGCATCTAAATTTATTTAGAATTGGTATGAGTATTTTTCTTTCTTTTTACGTCATTTTATGTTTTTCAATCTTAAAAGGTAATGTGTAATGATTGTCATGCAACAAATCATCTCTCGAGGTATAATTATTGCCATGCAATAAATGATAATAGTTAGTTCTTGTTATCACCCAAATTTGCACCCTTGAAAGGTAGTTTAAGCCTTCCAAATCTAGAATAACATGGAGATAATTTTAGGCTATGGGTGGCCTAATGTTGGATTGAATCTCTAGGTTAAAGGGCTAGCTTCCCTTGATGTATCACTTAGGCTCACAAACTAATCTACCAACTTATTTGGAAAAGAGAGAGAAACCTACTCTAATGGAGGTGATTCACCAAATTGATTGACCACTACCAACCAACTGCATGTGTACTTCAACTATGAGATTAACCTAAAACATACACTACTCCAAATCTACCTCTCTACATCAATACTTCATTATGAAGGTGGTGAAATATGTTTAGCTTAGGAGGACTAATCAAGAGGCCATATAATGACACTAGTGAATATGTAAATAACTCAACCTTATCACCTCACTTAGACACTTCACAAGACCTAAAAAAATACTTTCAAATTGAATATGAATGATATAAAAGGATAATATACCAAGGAAACAAAGCTAATCACTTGATAAGATCAACTAGTCATGCACACACATTGAAACTAGTCAAAAAATGAGGTAAAACATTATTTTTTCATAGATCAAAGGCTTGAAAATGGGTAGGGCTTCACCATACCTAGGTGGAGGATACATTCATAGCCTATCAAGGCTCAATTTATAGAAAAGTGAGAGAGAAGAGAAGAGAAGGGCGTAGGAGAGAGGGAGTGACAAGTGTCCAAAAGAGAGTTAAAAACAAGAATGAGTTATGAAATTTTCCATTATGTCCTCAATGCCATGTGTTAGGGAGTGACAAGTGTCCAAAAGAGAGTTAAAAACAAGAATGAGTTATGAAATTTCCATTATGTCCTCAATGCCATGTGTTACTCCTATAAAAATGCTCTTATCCTCTAAGTGGCATAGGAGTTTGAAACTTGGCTTGATAGCTTGCACTTGCTCTTTAAAGTTGTCATTTGTCTTGGCTTGTGAGATGACAAGTGGTGTCATTAACCATCAAGTCATGTTGGACTAACATTGATATGATCTTAACACCTTTAGAATATATATGATCTCCTTAAACTAAAATATTAGTGGCAATCATCAAGTAACTCTCTAGGTGTCTTGAAACCTCTTTGGTCTTATTAGGCCTTTCTTGCTTGCAAGTGTCAAATACCAAATTTGATTTAATAACTAAAATTTATATCTATTTAAGGCATATAAATATAATATAAAACATGTAAAAAATCATTTAGAGGCCTCAAGTACTCACCAAAACCTTGTTTTTCACCAAAATCTCTCACTTGGCCTCAAATCCTTGTAGCCCTGAAAACATGCAAACCTCCTTGTGTAGAATAATGTACAAATTATCTTGGGAAAATGAAGATATTTTTGAGGACCCAATATAACCTTACATATCCATGCCAAACTTAAAGACCCAACTCTGAGTGTGAGTACACTTATTAGCCCATTTTCTCTCTTTAATTAGGTCTCTGTTGGCCCTCTAAGCATAGAAACTGGGTTTTGGCTCCAAAGGCCTCCCACACACATGAAACCTATAGTAGGTGTGTGATTAAAATTTAGTAACATGTTGCCATTATTAATTCCAAATTTACGATTATGTAACCTTAAGTAGGTAGGCAAACCAAGAAATGGCCAAGTAACTAGCCCCTTTCTCAACACTATTTTAGATTGCCTTTAAAAAACATATTTGTTTGAGAATTTTTAGGGTGGATTGTATGTATTTTTTGACTTGGAGAGGTATAATACAACCCAAGGCATACTTTTCAATAGTTTTTAACTGTCCATGATCTTTTATAGCCTATTTGGAGCTCAAAACCTTACAAAAGTACATCATTTATTGCATCCATATAGTTATAGGTACATGAAAAGTACATGTTGAGGACATAATTAGAGTATTAAATGATTTTAAATTGGTTTTAGGATCAATCCAAGTCATCTCATGCACTTTGGAGCTTAATTATTTACATCGAGTCCTTACCAGGGTTTAAAGTAGTCTAAGTTCTTAACAATTGTTCATAAACCTTAGGTTATCAAATTATAAACCAATGACACAAAATTTAGGCACACTAACCTAAACAAATATCCCTAATATTTAGAGTTACCATGAATCCTATTCATACAGATATAAGCACAAGAAGGTGCTTCTCGGGTTGCAACTAGATTATTGGAGAGTGGTTTGCTATCTTAGCTATTATTTATACATGTCATGGATCCAATTCAACAAACATTAATATAAGATTTAAGTGTGGGGAAATATTTATCATCCTTGAAATCCAATGGGTCCCATGCAAAATATCAAGGTCATACCAAGCAAGATAAAGTTTGGTTTTGGACTGCAGTCATACACCTAGAGAGTTTGAGGTGGTCTTATAGGCCTAAATGCCACTTTCCTTATCTTCTAGTGCATATGGATGACATTATAGGGTTTTCACCATATTATTTAACTTCTCAATGCCTTCATATTCTTATTCTACATTCAATATACCATTTTGTTCATGATTGTACTTATAGGTTTGTGTATGTACTCTTAGGCTCTACAGGCCTAAACAAAGCCTATCGACATTTCCACCCTCTTATTATTGTCTGTGATGATATTATAGGGTCATAATATCACTATGAAATCAATTATAAGTGATTTGAATTATCTCAATCCATCTCTCTTCACACTAAACAAACACCTTCACTTAACAAGGCAGGTAGGCCTATAGGTTTCATTGACTATGTATGCAAGGTTTAGGTGAGTCCTATAGGTAGTCATTTAATTTTCTAACCTTATTTTGGGATATTTTTGTTAGGATATAAATAAAAAAATGCATAAATATCCTTATAAGTTGAAATGGGAGGAACTATGAATTACATAAATTAACTTGAACAAATTAAAGCAAAACAACAATGCAAACCATAAGACAAGATTTACACGGTTCACCAATTTGGCTATGTCCATGGGGAATTGATCAACTATTATTTTAGTAGAACCTAGAGAATAAAATAATGTGATAATAACATATCACACACACACCACTCTCCAATCTCTCACACTCTCCTTGTCTTCAATGCTTACAAAGCTCCTAAGCTTTACCCAAACATCAACAAAATCATACACAAATGCTTAACCCAAGCTTAACTAAGCTCATAAAGACTAATTAGTCTTTAATCCAAATCTTACAAAATACAATGGAAAAACATCCATAAATACAAATTACAAGAGAGAATAATACAAAAAGGAGAAAACATATATGAGAGGGAAAATTGTGCCACACTTCATGTAGAAACATTATTAAGCAATATTATAAAGTGGGATCATGATTTCAAGTCCTCCTTTCAAAGAGCATATCATAAAGCTTTTTTGAATTCTTCCATATGCCCTTAAGTGGCACATCCCACTCTCCATGTGCAAATTATAAGGGTAAAAAGATACCTCAATCAAAATTTGACTTCTAATCATAGAAGCCCCATATGCACATGCCAAAAGGGAATGATTAGATCCTCTTAATTTGTCTCCCACATACTCCCACAAGTCAAGGGTCAAGGATGTCATTTCACATGCTCCCCACATGTTATCTCCAAAATTAAACCCATGTGACCAAATAAAAATGTGCCCCATTTCTCTCTTCTACCTTTTCAATAATGAAAGATACCTTTGTGGTCCATTTCACATCACCTAAGAGCCATCTCACCTGCACAGTCACCATTACCACCTCATCTGTGAATAGTGAACCATGAATAGTGAATTTTTAAATAGTGAATTCAAACTTAACACTTTTAACTTAAATGACCTCTTTCACCCTATTCATCTCTCCACACTCCAATTATATTGTTATACATTGTATCCCTTTTCAACTTTGCAAACCAACTATAGTTATCCAAGTGAACCTGTAGGTGGTCATTTGGGGCTCTGACTATAATTTTGGAGTTTTAGGATTCTTCTACAAGTCAATGAGAAAAACAAAGACTTTATACATTATATTAAGAAATTATTTAAATTCATTTAAACCCTTTTAACTTTCTTAGGACATCATACTCCACAAGCATACAACGTCTTTCTTGCATCTATCTAAACTTATTGTAGGTGGTTATTTATTGGTATTTTTAAAAATTGAGCTTATAAACCTAATCTTCTCAATTATATCATGGGAATTTTTAGAGTGATAAAATTCATTTAAGGCTCTTTACATTCAATCTCTCTACAAAATGTTTGGCACCTTTTGACTATGCATGTTCCTTCTTAATTTTTGCCTATAATAAGCTTGCTCAGTTTCAATTTCTCAATACACTTGATTTTCCTAATGAGGGTACATTATGAGAGATTAGATTATACTTGAATAATTTATAGGTTTTTTTTGTCACACATTTATATCTCAGATCTTCTTTAGGTGATGACTCAAGGCTTTACACCACTCAAGTTTGCTAATACTGACTATAGGTGTGTTTAGGGTGTCTTGACATTAGGATTAGAGTCTACACATTCTTCAAAACTTACCTTGAACTCCTAAAAGTTTTGAATCACTTCAATTGCCTTTACCACAAGCCTTAAAAACTAAATTTGACTCACATTTCAAACAATTTCTCTTAAAACATAGACCTATAGGTCTACATTTATTGTGTTTTTTACACCTCTTATGGTGTTTACTTGGTTCCTTGAAACTATGATCATTTATGCAATGTCTCATCACCTTATTAATGAGGTCAAGATCCTCATACAATCATATGTTCTAGGAATTTGACTCAAGAGAGTATGGTTAGTATGATGTTAGTTCCAAAATGAAAACAAAATGAAAGAAACACACTAATATCATAACATATCTAGGCCTAGACACTAGGGAGAGCTTAGTTAACAAAAATAAATGAAAAACACAACTAAAAAGTAAGGAATAAAACACAATAATTACTTCACCTTCCTTGGATGCTCCAAATGCCTTTGTAGTGGTGGCTTGCTCGACTTGTGCTCATGAAGTCCTAGGCAATGGAAGCTTGTCTACCTCCATCTCTCCTTGGCACCTTTGTCTTGTGGCTTTTCTTGGCTTGGAATTAATTTGGCATGGTAACACTAATTGATTTAAGCTTTTGGAACCATTTGTGCATTATAAATTTGCATTATCAAGTCTTAGAAATTATGTGGTAAGGCCTCCTATTTATAGATTTTTACAAATGTCTAGAATCAACCTGAACCATCCATCTCAAGATTGAGAGATGTGGTTGAGGATTAATTCAATTTTTGGAATTAAATTTGTAATTATCCTCATCATGAAATTGGAAGAAGGGGTAATTAAGAGGCGTGGATGGCATCATGGAAGGCATTGATGAGGCATGGGAGGCATGAATCCTGATATTTGTGTCATAGGGATGTCTTCCCAAGAAATGAGGTCACTTGATGATGCATATATTTAATATTCATTTATAAAAACAAGTTATTCAACAAGTTTCCATGGAATTATTAATTAGGATCTAATTTGGTTTAATTAGCTCTTAAGCATGATTAAGCACTTTGTGCACAAATTACTCAAATTGATCAGAATGCCTTGTTATTGGTCCAAAATTTGACTGGATTGGATTTGGATGGCAATGTCCGATGCGTTAGAACCATACTCCCATTTAGGATGTTACCAATAATAAATAACAAAGGCATGTGTCTCGTGCAACATATTTGATAGAAAATGGAAATTCAGAGCACCTAGGTGCAACATTGACATTTTAACTTAGAATGATCTAATCAAAGTTAGCTAGCCCATAAATTGCCTTGGCCCATTTAGTGATACCCTGGCCAAAATTGGCACTTGAATATGTTAGTTTCACATCATTTAACACATTTTAGTGTTTTTAGGCCAAATTATGCATTTTGGGTGGAAATTGGTCAAAATCTTGATTGGAGGTTATCGGTGGCCAGATTTAGGTGTCTACGAATCCTACACCATGAAGGAAAATACCTCTTTGCTCTATTTTGCAAGGAACATCAAAACATAGTCTTAAACATAAAACATGAATACCATTGGAGGACGGGTACAAAATGACTAGTCAAGATAAAGAGATTTGATAGAATGAGAAGATAGTGGAAACATATTGAAACTCCGTTGAATGCACCAAGACTATCAAACTCCTCTATAACTCCAAGTGCAAACTATGACACATAACATGATGGATCTTTTTGATATTATGGAGGCTCACATGTGCCAACCTAGTGAAAATAAGCATGAAATGGTTTTGAATCCCTACACAAACCCTATAAAACACTCACCATGCTTCAAAGATCTTCAACTTGCATGAAAATTGTGAAACACACAAGCATGTGGGGTTTACTAGCTCTTTTGATCACCCTACTTTCTTAATGATTGTTCATAAAGGAGGAGGTATGGATATATAAACCAATGCCACAAAATTGAAGGTCCTTAAGACCCCCTACTCTATCAAAAAACTTGGGCCATGAATATCTCTAGAGGCCATACCATCCACATGAAAACTACTTTTATGAGCTTGTAAGGAGAGTGATGGAGAAAAAGAAGCATATTTTATATCTCTAGGACCTAAAACTTCATTACAATAATTATTATAACCTTTGGGAGATTAGGAGACAATTATAAACTATTTTCACTTGAAAATGAGTTCATTAAGTCCATACAAGTGAGTGAAACTCCCTCTTAAGTGTTAAAATGCAAGAACTGATCACTTTCTACCATCCTGACATATATGACAATTATGTATCTCCTCAAAAAGATATGGTAAAGTATTTATATGGACATTTCACTTTTACATACATGGGAATTAGTTATATACATTTTCCAAGCATAAAACTTTACCTTAAAGTTAACAAATAAACCTTAAACTCTTCAAACATAAGTGAAATGTTTATACACAGTGATTAAGGCATGAAATGACTTAAAGAGAAACCTAAGGACCTATGACACCTTTTGACCAAGTCTCATTACACCATGACATAACTAGACCATTACAAGGCCAATATAAGACATTACCTTAATATTGTCAAATAAACCTTAATTTTTGCTAACAAGACCTTATAAAAACCTTTTGAAGACTAGTAAGGCATTGAAAGGAATAGAACAAAGATATTAAGACATGAGAACTCATGTTTCAACCTATATGGGTTGACCTTTTTGACTTGGAGTAAAAAATATTCAATAGTTCTCATGACATATTCATCTATCCTTGACAATAAAAAATGACCAATCAAAGATGTTGAGTCTATGTAAGATACGAGCCCCTTTGCAATGGGTGAAGGACATGCAAAGTATTTAATTTATTTATTAAAAATAAAAGTCATACACTTACACAAGGTTCTAATTCATTATTTTTTTGGGTCAATTAAAGGAAAATTCAACTATCAATGCACATTAATGAATCTAAGATGTAAATGATCAAGATAGACAAATTGTGCCTAAGAACATGAGTGATTGTGAATGGGCTTCTATGTCTTGAGTATACCAATATGTCATTAATTAGTCTCATAGAGGGAATATGGAATGATTTATATGTGATTTGAGAGTAATTTATTCGTAATGAATCATGTTGTAAGTCATATGCATCATACTATGTAGGTAATTTGAGATCTAATATTTTAGGTTTTAAGTAGAATAAGGCTTCACAATGGAATAAATAAAATTCAAATTATCCAGATGCGACATTATTTTCTACCTATGTAACTTTAAAACAATACATCTTACTCATGAGATTTTGATTTGGACAAACTTACAAGCTTTATTATATATAGACGACCCTTAAACTTCAAAGTATTAATGATGTGGTGATAGTCTTCCCTATGAGAGTCTTGACGAAGATGCATCTACAATTTATTTCAATTGACATAACATATTGGAAAAAACATTAAATTAATGAGAGAATAGTCTGATTCAATTGAATAATTTTTTTATCAATTGGTGTAGGAAAATAAATATAATTATTAACCCATGTATCTTCATTTCAAACATAATATATTAAGTGATCTTGCACACAATTTGAGATATAAATGTTTTTTAAAATTTTAATTAAATATGAGTATGTTGGGTATGAAACAAACACTCACACACTCTTCCATTACCACATGCCCAAATAATATTTAAGTAATTTAATTTCTCCTCATTTTTGAAATTATCATGGAATACAGTAATAAAAAAGGCTATGATATCTGCATCTTCAATGACTGCATGTCAAATCTCTCCCATTCGGTCAAACATTTCTTATTAATTAGCATTTTGTGTAATTATTTAGCCATACCATATGAATAATCCATATACATAGAAGAAAATAAAAATAAAAAAATAGCCTTACATGTATTGAAAATAGAGTCAAAAATAGGACATCCAAATAATAATTATTTATGTTGAAGTGGTCATGTTCACACTAGCTAGTGGTTTAAGTCATTTTCAAACCCATTTTGTTTTAGCCATGTTTACACCCACTCATGGAGTTAAGCTTGATTTAGGATTTTCTTTTATTTTTTGGATTGTTGTGTGCACACACAATATTTGGTGTGCACCAACTTAAACAATCCACACTATTATGACTGGATCATAACAACCAAGCGGTTGTTGTGAAATCAACTTATTTGCCTATTTATTAGGCACTCCTATTGATTCTCCTTGACTGATGAGAGAAATAAATCCTAAGGATTATATTATTCATTTCGAGGTAGTAATGGGGACTTGATTGTTCATAATTCAATTCTATGTACAATGTCAAAATGCTTGAACTTGTGGTAATGGTGTGTAGGATTGATCCTATGATTTCATGAATGAATTTTGCATTTCATCATGGTATCAGAGCATTTCCATGCAACTATTACTCTCCTTGGTTTCATTATTTGATTTTAAATTATCAGAGCCATAATATTTCATGATGTAAAATATTTTTGATAGTACATATTCTTGATAAGTTTGTACAACCTATTTTATTGTAGAGATTGTACATCTTAATGTACCTAACTTGGTATCTTTTTTGTTCTCTAGATTTATGACATTATCCTCTGACGTAAATATAATCATCATTCAGGACTTATAGTTGTGTCTAGATTCTATGCATTTAGATCTCCTGTTGTTTGGCTGCATATATTTACATCAATTTTTTATCTAAGCATTATGATTTGATGACATTTTGATTGTGGATTTGATAGATTTATTTGTGGTTGATTCTTATTGACAAATGAGTTTTGTTTCACCTTCTATGCATCTACTTGTTTAGTCTCCTTGCCATTGGATATATCTCCTCAACTTGTGTAAGGTGATTCCTCGATCCTCCAACCCACCTATTTTTCTCTATCTAGACTGTATCTTTGTCTAGTTGCATTGGTTCTACAGTAAGTCCACCAAGCCGAGCCATCATTCAATGCAAAGCATGTTTGATAGACACTCCACGATGAATATATTCTACAAAATTTTATTCAACTAGTGCTGATAATTTTTTTAAAATGATGACACATTACGTGGATTGCACACAGTTTGTTTAGCAACTAGATCCAATCCAAACATAGCTTGGGGATCTACTTCTGAGCTTTAGATATCCCATGGTTCCTTATCTCACATCTTCCTTGACTCACTAGTTTATACCTAACTTAGAGTGATTTAAAGTGCTTGTTTTCTCATAGTGCAACTCAACCATTTATAGACTCAACAAATTACCAAAGACTCACCTTCAAGTTCTTCTTGCCTCCATGAGCATCTACCACTTGATAAAGCTATTTCAAGCCCACGTATCTAGAGATATTAAGATATTGTAAAGGCACATTAATTTGAAGCACCTTGTCAGCATTGTCCCATTAGGTATGACACCTAGAGCAAGGGGAAATCTTCTCCTCTTAGCATCACAGGGAGGGCAAGTTTTGTTATGTTTGTAGAGGAGGTTCAAATGCATATATATTTTGTACTTCTCAAACATATAGTCATGGGTTTGTACCCCATCCAATATAAGTGGATTTTTTTTGAGAAGGCCTACTTTTTAAAGAATTAGAGATTATTTTGAGAGGCTATATTTTTCAAGTGGTGGATTTTTTTTTAAATGGTGAATTTTTAAAGTGGGGGACATATTTATTTGTTATGTGGCTATATTATAAGTAGGGGATTTATTATTTCAAGTGAGATCATTTTGTTTAGTGAGGGCATTTTAATAATGTGGTGGATTATTATGTAATTTGTGGGGACACAAATCCTAAAATGAGTGAAATATTTAAATGTGATAGGGATTTAGACCAATTTATTATGAGTGGTTTTTTAAGTGCCTTTTGGCACTCACACTTATTCATTCTCATTAGTCAAATATGGAGGGTGAGGTTTGGTCTAGCAGGAAGTCAAACCCCCTCACAGGATAATCAAACCTATTTTTTTGCAATCACTTTATTTGGAGGTTGATTTTATTATACTTATCCCATATTATACTCTTTTCACTTGCACATGTATTTTCAACTACGATTGACATCCCACTTTTATTGTGCATTGTATTTTTTGAGCTATGTGTTGTATTCATAAAGATGCATTTTTGGTGGTAACTGACATCCTTTTGGCTATTTTTAACAATATTGGGTTTTATGACTTTGAGTATAGATTCATGTATGCTTGAACCCCTTAGTTCTTCAAACTACACCACCTAGAAAACCAAAATGTAGATGAACCTACAAGTGAAGGGATTGTGAAGATTTTTTATTGGTGAATTCCCTATATTTATAGATGAGGATGATATTGTATGGCTTGCATCCTTGCAAAATAGGGTGTTTTTGTTTATTCAACTCCATGTTTCTGATAATTTAAAACTCATATTGAACATGCTATGTCACCTAAAGGAGCTTGGGACATTATTTTAGTAATTTTTGATGAGGTCACTTCACCTCCACATATTTTTCTTTATTCTCCTTCCTCTCATAGTGAGGATTTATCTGTTGGTGACATTATTTCTCCATTAACTTCTCCTATTTGTGCAGGTGTAATTCTTGACGGTGATTTGCATAAGGACTCTTTGGCATTGTATTATCCTCTTATTAGTTATTGTTCTCCTTCCATTGTTAGCAAAGACACATTTTTTGAGGATGAGACACTTGTACCACCTCTTCCTACTGCTCATGATGTATATTTGATTATCGGTGGTCACTTGGATGAGGTACCTTCACCTTTTACACCTACCAATGCACATTCTGATATAGTGGTTTTTATACTATTTTTGATTTTAGTATGATTGTTGACTTTTCGTACCAAAATCTAAGTAACCCATTGATCCTATGGCCTCTTTCCTAGCACTTTAGGAAGAAAATAGGAAATTCATGATGCATAATTCTCTTTTACACTCCCTAATTCATAGAAATAATGCCCTAATTTGTTATTTGTAGAATAAAATCATTGACGTACATCATCATTCTAATACCCCATAATGTTGTGTTATTGAATATGCTACACATCCACTTAATACACATTTACAATATAATCTACTAGATTCTAAGTAGCCCATTGTTCATGTGGCTCCTATTTTGCAGATGATACTCTTGTGCCTAATGTTATTGCACACTTTGCACATCCCACTCCATTTCTACCTACACATATATCTACTTATTTTGAGCAGCATGCCATTGGGTTTAGCTACCACATGATTCGTTCCATGGGTCACACTACTAGACTTGTTGGCATTGTGAAGCATTTACATGGCATTACTCACCCTATTCAGTCTATTATGTGGATTTATGAGCATAACATTGGTTATGATGTAGGTACTTCATCTTTATTTGGAAATGTTGATAGAGATTCATCTTTTCTTTTCTCCACTCTTCATAAGGATTTTGATCTACATATGGGCTCTTCTACACCTTCACTTAGGTCTAATAAACTTAAGATTACAGTGATTAAACATGATCTACTTGACACTTATTTGGATGTTACCCTGCATACTTATACTATGGATTTTTTACTCACTCATATGCATGCATCTTCATCCACCATTCATGTTCATTTGGGGTAGATTTTTGATCATATTTGGTGGCATAGACAACATTATTTAAGAGGATGCTATAGGTGAGGTTCCTCAACCACTCAGCTTCTTCGACCACATGTTAGTTATCTTGCCTTTTGATACTCCTTGCTTATTTGAGATATTTGTTAGGAAGATGTGTTTTTTGAAGCCTACATCTATAATTTCATAGATGTCATATAAAAACTCCACTGGGTTTTAATAGAATAGATTAAAATTAAAAAAAAAATAATTACACATATTCATCTAACAAATTTCACCAAGAAAAATCTAATTAAGTGATATTTAACTAAATGAATTATTTTAGTTAACCATATAAGATTTAAAATTAATTCACTTAGCTAATGATCACCATGAAAAGATATACAAAATCATGAACAATGCTGAATAAACAATAAAGATTGCATTTAACTCATTAAAGTAATAATATAGTTTCAGCCATGACTAATACAAAATTAAAACCACTTCTATAGAAGTAAAATGAATAAATATTAAAGGTTCAACATCAATAATGTCTCAAATAATAATACAAGATACAAATCTCCATGGAGCATGAGTCTCCATGACTCAAGAGTCTTCACAACTCAAGTATCAATATGTAATCTTTTTAGGGAGGGAGAGAATAATACAAGTGATTTTCCACACCAACCATGGACCATAGATCCCCCACACCATCTCCCAACAAGGAAAAGACCCTCCCTTCATGAATGGGTAGATAATGACAATGCAGGAATCCAAAGTGACAAACTAGAACCTGTGTGTTAAAAGATCTAATACATGATGTGTACCATAAAGAAATCTATTATAACATGATATCATACAAACATTAATTTGGCCAAAGTTTAACTATAAACAATATCAATCTATGATATAACTATGTTTAACTATAAACATTACTTTGACCAAAGTTTTCAAATAGTTATAATCTCTAGGATTAGTCAATTTCATACACACCACTCGATCAGATTACACCTCATCTTGTATTACTGGTGCTAATTAAGCCAATGGAATCCATCTATTGCTTATTTAGTGTCATAAATGCAATATTTGTTAAAAATATATAATAATATAAAACCAATATATTCAATCATAATACTCCCTATTAGCATATATAAATATGCTAAGTACATAAATATCAAATACATACATTAAGTCTATCAAATTTAATGTAATAAATCTAATATCATCTAATTTATTACAAAATAATAAACATAATCATAAATAGTCTTTAATATAAACATACCATCCAGGTAAGAATTATATCTAGATTGCAAGTTACCTAATATCATAAAGTAACTTGAAATGTTATTTCATCCACGAAATACACATTAATCTCAACATATTTATTTGTTTATATTCCACATATATAACAGAAGCCAATCATAAAATAACACAATAAGATATGTATTTAAATAATTAAATACCATATTTTAATATTGTATCCACATTAAATACATAACAAAGAACCCATAATACCCTACTACATAATAATGATTACCAACATTCAAGTTGCATACATACACACACACACACACACACACACACACACACACACACACACACACACATGGTATGAAACATATGATTATAGACAGTGTTATAAATCTGAGAATGATTATGCCATATGTTATAAATCTGAGAATGATTATACCATATATATATGGTATAATCATTCTTAGATTTATAACACTGTCTATAATCATATGTTTCATACCATACCATATATATATATATATATATATATATATATATATATATATATATATATATATATAAACCCTTATATAAATTTGTATACAATCACAATTAAGATAATTTCTACATTATGTTCTAAGTAGACATCCACTATATATGATCTTAAAGTATCTCGTATACTTTTGGTATATAATCAGGCTATAACAAAATTGTCTCAACACCTTAAATATACTAACTAATTCCCAATTTACTTGTTTGACTACAAATGCATAATAAATATTTGATTTACAAATTAAACATAGCCAATAATGATTTAACCAATTCCATTATTTCTAAATATAAACATCACTCAATTCACCACACTTTTCAAATTATTAGCATATAAATGATCAAAGACTATATACTTAGTCGTTTATGTTCAAACATTGAGAATTATATGACTATATATCTCAACCCTATAGTTTATAATTCTACAAAGAGGTACAATTGATAACCAATAACTCATCCTTATTTATTACACTATCTAAATTGATTTGTATAGAGATTAAGTAATTCATCCATATTGTGAATTACTTCCTCTGTCTCAAACTAACAAATTCCTCATACAAGTAATTATACAGTCGAACACCTATACTTATAATATAAATCAGCCAAATAAATTACTCACCTTTTATATATAAACCTATGCATAAATTCGAACACACAGTCCACTATTTATACTTCTACCCATTTCAAAGGCTTTTATATGTGTGTGTTTTGACCAGAGTTTAATCCCCAAATATGTATATATTAATTTATGTATGCTATAGATCTCTAATAACTAAAAATGAGTATATATAGCCTATACCCATTTCATAAATCCATTCAATCCAATACACACATAATTTATTTGAAAACCTTTACATTCATATATATATATATATATATATATATATATATATACATACATACAAATATTCATAAGGCATTAATCCCAAATACACACACACACACACACACACACACACACACACACACACACACACACACACACACACACACACACACACACACACACACACACACACACACACACACACACACACACACACACACACACACACACACACACACACATCTATGTGTATATATTTTCATACATAGTCAAATTTGTTATAAAAACATATAACGTCTTTCACCCAAATTCCCAACTAGGTATAAACACAGTAGAATCCCATATAATCCATACAAAAATTTACCTAAGTTTGAGCATTAAAGCTTATGTCCCCAAACTTGTTCGACAACCAAAACTGAGTCAAAGACCCTATCTAAAATACCCATTAAATGAAATAACCATATAATGAATTTCACAGTGTTTATAAAACTGAAAGAAAATAAATATAGAGTTTCCATAGAGCTATATAATCATGGAAAAAATCTACAATTATACCCATTCCACTTAGGGTTATCTAGGTTGGATGTAGGGTTTTGTGGATATCTGAGCCATCCATAGGGCCCTACATATAGCCCTTTATTTTTTTTAAATTTCTAAAATAATGAAATCTAGTAAATCCCTTTTATTAATTCCTTCCAAAAATTCCATCAAACACAACACAAAAGAATTTAAAGTACATCATTAAGTAAGTGTATGGAGTTGGGGGAAAATTATGTGGACATTACCCATAACACAATCACATTAATTAATTAACATGATTACATTATTTAAATCTAGGCATAGGATTATCAAGCCATAACATGATCATGCTATATTAAACAATAATGCGATCACGTTATTAATTAATGTGATCATATTATTGACATTTATAATAATGTGATTGCATTACCTATGTGTAAAAAAATAAAAAAGGGAAACCTAAATGCAAAATTACTCATTTTGCATTTGAGTTCCCTAGCTTTGCCCTTATTTCCATGATCACATTCTGCTTAGAAGAATCCAAAGAGTGCTAGAAAGCTATCAGATTCACCCTATATACTTTCTGATCAATGATGTCATCGATGATGTAGGAGAGGTAAGTGATCAAAATTTTCCTTATTTAACCCTAATTTTCCATTGTTTAACCCTAATTTTTAATTGTAATTTGTTTTTTTAACAACCCATCCTGCTAACCCTCCCAACCCTCCACAGAACCCTCTTGTTACTCCTCTTAATAACTCTCCATAAAACCCTGTTGTTCCTCCTATCCCTCCACCAAACCCTCCTATAGTTACCCAAAACCCCCTGGTAGTCAAAAGGTTTTGATTGAAAATATTGTAGGAAGTAAACTTGAAATTGAAGAGTTAATTAATAGAATGAGGGATCCTAGTTCAACCAACCCCCACCACACCCAATTAGCAAATTTTGTACATACCTTATTAAGTGAAATTGACTCTATAATGAGTCAAATTAATTGATGGACCTCATATAGGGATACATGTAAGGCATATTGTGCTGACAAGTTATCAACCCTTTAGGTCAAGAATTTGGATATTTCAAAAGCTAACATTTGTGCCTTATTCATCGACCTAGCCACCAATGCCCCATTTCTCATAATTGCTAAACATTTTCCTATCCATTACTGTGTACATAACTTAATAACAACCAATTTTTGGGATTGATTATGGATGGTCTTTGAATATCCACCATATAACAACATCAAGTCCCATTATATTTTATTAATAAAATTTACTATGAGTTTGTCTTCAACTAGATTCCCAATTATTTTGATTTTAGTGAGTTTCAAGGTTGAGGAAAAGGCTATGCACATGATTGATCAGGTGCATGTCATGCACCTAATCAACCTACATACATCTATATCCAAAATCATCTTGAGCTTGAGATCCCCTCCATGGTTCAACAGGTCATGGAGATAGATACTCTCCATTCTCTTAGTTTACTCATTGAGACAATCATTTAACATACAAGTAGGCTTTCACAGAATGATGCTACATATACACCACAGGCTACCCAACCTCGAACCCACCCTTGCAATTTATGTAGAGATATGTGCACAAGAACTTTTGATGATGATGGTATCAATGGTTTGGAAGGCTTAGATCATATTCTTATGAGTGATGAATTTTTGACATGCACATTTGGCATACAGACATTAGTCACCACATAGATGCAAGTATATTTTATATAAATGTCATGTTAAATTTAAATAATATTTACAAATTTAATTTATAAGATAATAATTAATTAACATAGAAATTTAATATAATTTATGTCATTTTTTATGTCACAGGAGGTGATGGTTCCTTCATCATCACAATCAACATTTACAACATTCGATTTGTTGTAATAATTATTTTCATATTCAGATCCAACTACTAGGCAATCAATGACTGCATCTGCCTTTGTAAGGATGACACCATTTACCTATATAGAGGTAAAAATTATTTACATATATGTTTTACTCTTTGCATTTGTTAGGATTGAAATTGTTTACATAAATGTTTTGCTCTTTGCATTTAATTTGTAACTTCTCTTCTCAAGAATTAATGCAAAAATAACATAACCTATATGCAAAAATAAGTTGTCTACATATATCCCATGTACTAAAGTAAGGTTAAAAAACATGCATTATATTCTCTTTTAGTATTGGAATTTTTATAGAGGTTATGAAATGCATTTACTCTATCATTTAAGTATATATCCAACAAGTAGTGTTGTCTTTCCTTGAACGCCACCCAAGTGACTATGGGCATATCTAAATTCACAATTATTTCTTGATAGTCCCAACACAAGGCTGATTCATCTAAAAGTTGTAAGATAAATAGCATGTACATACTATTTATTGAAAAATATCTTATCCAAAAGCACCTTTCCATACATATTAGCCAAGTGTTAGCTTCCCTAAAAAATATTCATCCATTGAATTTAATACCCTTTTCACTTTATTTAGTTTCCAGGTAATTCCATCCAAGGTTTGATGTGTGTCACAATTGTCATGAGCTCCTCTAGTGGGTGATATTCCATGTAATATATTGGTATCTCTCTCTCTCTTACTAAACATTACTTTCATAATCACACTCATAGAATGATTTTATCCCATTCCATAAAATAGATACAATGGTGTAACCCTAAGTTCCTATTAGAGGCAATCATCCCCTTCTAGAGGTTGCGCCTAGGGATCCTACTCCTACTCCTATGATAATGTCCCAATGTTGATGAGTGATGTGGGATATGCTTTCTCCACTTTTGTGTCTCTTGCTTATACCTATGTGGGTGATGTACCTCCCACTATTTTTTGTCTAGATGGAGCCTAACCTCCCCTATCCCTAACAATCTCATTGAGAGTCTTCACCTGAGACTCTAAACCAACCACATTTTCCTCTAGGCTAACTATCTCTCTCTTATTATGAGGTAACTCCACATATGTATGGTAAGTAGGGAGAAAAACACATATATGTATGCTTATTCACACACAGAGAACCACATCTACCAAAATATTATCAAGGCTCAAATAATCCTCACCTAAAAAATCTTAAACAAATTTTCTTTGATCATGCTCCACCACTAAATGATTCAGTCTAAAACCATAGAACAAGAGAATACATTAGATCTCTAGTCACATAAAGAAACAATAACTAAGTAATAAATTAGAAAGTAACATAGATAGTAACTAAAAATAAACCAACTCACTACTTTACTTGGGTAACTTCAGGTTAGTCTAGGTATAATTCCTAATTGGACCTCATCTTGGCATTCTCCTCCTATCCTATTGGTTCCTCTCTAATAAGTGCATGCTCACCCTTGTTTTCCTCTAAACTTCATTTCCTCACCCTCTATCCTATGCTTATTTCTACATCTAAGTAGCTACATATTATGGTGGTGGTTGTACTTAATGTTGACATCCTACCATAATTATAATTTACATAGGATATTTTTATAAATGTACTCATCCAATTAGTACTCTCCCAATTTTGCCTATGATGGTAGTAGAGTATCCACCTCATTCACAAACTATCCTAAAATACCCCAATATAGTAGAGCTACCAAATATATCATTGTCAGTATGTCCACCACTCATGAAAAGTCTCTCAATGGTGGCATACATATCTAAATAGAAGCTCTGATGGCCCCCACTATCCAAATCTATAACCCTCACTAGTAAGGGGTCATGCATTCATACACCTAGCCCATGATGAGTGCAGGGTGGCTGATAAACATAACCATAAACCTCAAGATCTGATAAATATCCCTATAAGCATATGCTAGCACCTCTTAGATCCATACAAATTTCCATCCTCTTTCCTCAATAATCCTAACAATAGGTGCCCATGTATATAAAAGGAAATATGTCCCTTTGTCTCCCACCAGATGGGAGGAAAAGATCTTTATAATATCATTTCAGAGGGTCAGGATAATTACCCACTCTACCCCCACTAGTCCTACCCCATACTTAAAACCTATGTTATGCACATCAACATCACCAAAGTATTACACCCAATTAAAAACCTTACCTCTATCACAATCCTCTATCAAGGGCATAATCCTCTTTAGCTAACAAACTTAGTATCCTAATCACAACCTTGAAAGTGATAGTCTACTCTTAAGGGACTTGTGGGAAAATTAAACTATTTTATGATACATCAAAGTTGGCGAATAGGTTGCAAAGGAGTCTACTTGATGGGACAACAATCCCCACCTACACAATTTAGAGTATCCCTATTATATATAGTGTGGCCAAATCATTAGTCATTAATTTCTCTATAATCCTAGGAAGCCAATCATACTTCATCACTCTACTCCATGAAATGTAGGTACCTTTAAAACATAATTTAAAATATCCCTAAATAATCTACTAATCTTGAAAATTCATCCAAAAGGAAGTAATTATGAGGGCCTTACCTAAGTCAAACCCTTATTTTTAGACAAGTAATAAATCAACAACCAATATAGTCTAACACGTAATATAGTATAAATTGAAGATCTTAACCCAAGTATATTTCTATTTATCAATGAAAAAAAAAAGAAACTAGTATAGCAAATATTCCATTTCACTTTAATCCTCTAGTTTTGGTTTTGGTAGAAGGATACTACTCTAACACTTCGATAGATGGCTTATCAATTCAGATCTAAGTGTATTTTCACGTGCATGCTTGTCTTTTTCTTTCTTATAATGTGTCATTGCATTCATGTACTTATATAGATAGATCTTATATATATATAAGTGCTTCTATTGATAATTTTTGTTTTCATATATAAGATTTATTGTAATTTATATAAAACTAAGTGAGACCTTGTTTACATGAATAGTTGATGGCTAGAGTAAACACTCATCCCTCTCTCTGAGCTGAGACAAACATAGGCATTAATTCTGCAATGTTATCTACACAGGTGTTGATAGAGGTATATATTAGTTTTTGTAATTTTGAATTGTAAAAATAGACTTGTTTGAATAATTTTAATATATGTACTTGGGGAAAATATAACTTGTGTAAATGTATTATGTATGCAGGGTTGTCTTATGATAGCTGATAGTCCTAGTCAGATGGCGATTGGGGTAACTTATCATGTTCCTCTTATATTTTAGATTCCTAGTTGGACATCTAAGCTTGTCATTGACTTGATTTAGAATGAAAAATAGATTGATCAAGATCATGATTGTAGTCATATAAAATGCCCAAATTAGTAGTCTAAGTGTGGCTTGTGATACCCCATCCATATGTGCTTTTTGCATGCTCTTATGACACTTATAGACATCATTTTTTTCATTATCAGTCATCTGAAACCTTTTAAACCTTGATTCCACCTCAGCCATGCAATATTCCTCATGCTAATCTTGTTCCCCCAGGTCCTAAGCTTATAAGATAAGAGCACTGAAAATGGGACACTTTTGGGTTTAATGTTGTAGTTCAAATTTATCACTCCTATCCTATAGGCTCAAGACCTGGAGGAACATGATTAACATGGGGAATATTTTTTGGCTAAGGTGGAATCAGGGTTTAGAAGGTTTTGGATGACTAGTAATGAGCAAAAAGGTGTCTAGAAGGGTCATATGAGCATGCAAAAAGGACCTATGGATGGGGTATCACAAGACACACTCAAACTACTAATTTGGACATTTTATATGACTACATTTGCCCCCCTCTTTATTCTAGTGATGTAGCAAAGTGAAATACTAGGATAATGGAAAAATTGAAAGTGTACTTAAACTTACCTACAAAGGTGAAGCCTATGAAGATGTGTGATGTTGAGTGTGTGTAGAGAGAACATAATGTGAAGCATAAATCTGCAAGAGAAAATAAAGAGTAGATTAGTTCTTAATAGACATGCTATGTCTAAAATAAGAATGGATAAAGGATGGGTAAAAGAGAGAAGAAGAAAAAGGAATGAATACACCTCACCGGGTACGTAAAACAATACAAAACCTATTGTGATGTTGAGTGATGCTGAGTATGTGTTGTACTAAGAGTAATATCACAAACAAAGTTGAGTACTCGATTCCCCAAGGGTGGCTCAAAAATACCAAGGTTATCCCTTTGGCTCCATTATTTCCCACTAAGTGAAGCTATGTGATCATGCATGTGTTTAATCTATGTTTGGACTGTGTGTCTAATCGCTCTAAGTAGGTGGCTCAAGAAAATAAAGGCTAGCTAGTCCTTTGGCTCCATCATTACCCACTAAGTGTAGTTATGAACTGATATAGGTATGAATGTGTGTCGTATGAGATGGCTCATAAATCCTATGAATGATCTTTAATATGATAATGTGGCATGGATAGTTGAATGTGTATTAAAAATTAAGCCAATTTTGGCCACTCTGAAAGGTGGAGATTAGGCTTGTATGAAAGCCACTCCAAAACTAAGAACTAGGCTTATATAAAAGCCACTTTGAAATGATTCCAACTACTTATATATGGAATAAGGCATGCAACTACTAAGAATACTTGGGTAATACAATGAACTAGAAAGAAGAAAAGGTAAATGTGCCACACACATTGCCCCCAATCACTGGTGTCTATAACATGGATTCTGACCTAGAAGTTATACCAACTATCCAATCTAAAACTAGAAGTGAGAGCCATCATGCCATGCATAATGCCCCATTTATCTAGATACTTTGAGTAAAACTATACTGAAACTGCCCAATTTGAACTAAATTGTAGCTGACAAAACTATAATTAACCTTACCTTTTTATCCATTTCTAAATTTTTTGGATTTTTGGTTATTTGGAAAGGAGCATAAAAAATGAGACACTTTGGTGTCCAGTACTGTTTTCCACTTTTGGTGCTCTTGTCCTTTAATATTTTTGATGACTGTTCTATATTCATCACTATTTTCTAGTCTATTTTGTGTTTTGAGCTCTGATTATTATTTTGAGTGTTCTGAAAAACTAATTTTTTGATTAGTAGAGGGATCTGACCTTTATAACAAAACCCCTATTTTTGGCCTCCTCTTTTGAGGGTAGGAATGAAGACCCTGCAATGACTACCCTCAAAATACAGAGTCCTACAAGTGTGTTATGTTGTAGAATACATGATATAACAATGATAATCCAAGAGATGTCTCAATATATAGAATAATTTGTGTTGGTGATTATTAGATCAACATGGGTATGCGTAAATAGATGTAAAAATGTAATGACATGTGGAGTATACTAAAATGAAATTGGAAATCTAGTTAATTGTTAGTTGTTAATTGTCAAGGAGGGATGGAGCATGATGTCCATCATGGCATATAAGAAGGCAAGATAATTCATCATGTGGATCATGGAATTGTAAACAATTGAGAAGCAAATAAGCATGTAAGGCAAGAAGCATACAAAAGAGGCCAAGGGGCCAAGCAAACAAGGGACATGGGCACATGTCACTCAAACTAGAAAAACAAGCATACAAGGCATGTTCAAATGCCACATACACATACAATTGAAAATAAGCAAAGTTAGTACGAAGGCCATAAGCACATAGAAGAGTAAAAACAAAGGACATTGACAAATGTCCTAAGGGACATATAAGATAAAAAATAAGAGCTGAGAAATGTAAGCACATCTAGCTACTCAAAGCAAGAAAGGAAGACATGTAAAATTCTATAAATACTATTGCATCTAACTAATTCAAGCAAGAAGTGAAAATATGCAAAATATGTTGTACAAAACTAGGTAGATGCTAAGAAATACACAAGTGTTAGTTTCTATTGAGTGTTGATAGGATAATCTATGTAAGCTAGTAAGTAATGTTCATCAACATGATAACTAGAGTGTGTGGTATAGTAATGACATAACCTGGATGGTGTAGTCACAAAGAAGATGCCTCTGGTGGGTAGATATGTCAATGTATGTCTCGAATGTAGACATAGGATGCCCCCTCAATGGGTAGAGTGAAGCAATAAAGGATTTGGGTGTCACTGCACACATTCAAAGAATATCAAGTGAAGCATGGTAATGTAGATAAACTGATAAACAATATCATAGAATAACAAAATGTAAGTCTAACATGGTAGTAGAAATGTAAAGCAAGGATAATGTATACAGTTGAATTTTTTTTGGTGTTTTTGAGTTATTTGAATATATTTTTTTATTTTTAAATGTTATATTATTTTTGGTATTTATAAATAAGCTATGTACAAGTAAGTAAAAAGACACTATGTACAAGTAAGTTGAGAAACTACATACAAGAAAGTAGAAAGAAACTATGTACAAGTAAGCAAAAAGACACTATGTACAAGTAAGTTGAGAAATTATTTACAAGTAGGAAGAAACTATGTACAAGAAATAAAAAATACACTATGTACAAGTAAGTAGGAAGAAACTATGTACAAGTAAGTTGAGAAATTATGATACTAATTGATGAGTCTCAGAAGAGTCTCCCTATCATGGTGTCTTATATCAAACAAAAGAATCATGCATGATTGTGAAGCAAGAGAGAATGGATATGAATATGACTCTAAATATTTTAATTCATTGTCAATATCTTAAAAATCATAATAACCTATATTATTCCACTCATCATTATCATTTTTATTTTAAACTAATAGAATGCTAGTTATATTCATATAAAATGTCAAAATTGGTAGCTTGAGAGTGGCTTATGACACCCAACCCATAAATCTTTCTTGCATGCTCTTAGGACCATTATAAACACCTTTTTACTTATTCCCAGTCATCCTAAGCTTTCTAAAAGGTCATTCCACCTTAGCCAGGAAACATTTTTGAGGGCAATCCTATCCCCCCAGGTCCCATACCTATAGGACAGGAGTGCCCAACTTGGAATATAACACTGGACCCTAGGGTGTCCTATTTTGATGATCCTATCCAACTGCATTATGAGGTCCAATGATTATTTCCTTCTGGTTCTTATCTGTTATCTTATTGGTCTAGCATGAATACATTTGACCCATGACCAATAGATCTCTATAAAAGCCCATTCAAAGTTCATTTAGAAGGAGGTTGGCAAATATTACAAAGTAATCAAGAATACAAGTAAAACCTCTAAGGAAAATTTTCCTATTCTCTGTATACAACCATCCAATACAACTACAAGCATATCCAAATCCTCACATCAGTCCCTAGCCACCTCAAACACACCCAATTTAATATTTTTGCATTTGTATTACACTATTACACAAAGCACATTAAGTGGGAGAACTATATATGGCTTGATCCATCTTTAGAGTATTGGTATGTAGGTAGCGTGCCCACATAAGGGGTGTGGATACACGTTCAATGCATTTTACACACACTAACCCCCCATCTTTTCTCAAGTTTTATCAAAGCATAATGAAGTCTAGGGTTTAAAGATTAAATTAGCTCTACAAGAAGTTTCGTAGACTTTTAGTAGTCGATATTTCATAGATAAGCTCACAAAGGGACAATGAACAAAACCCAAAAAACTTAGGTCTTTACAAGTAGTTTGGAGAACAATGGCAGAAGAGGACAACAATATCAAAATCTAAGGTGTCCTATTTTGATGGTCCTATCCTTTCACAAAATGAAAGCTAGATTCTGATTTCTGACATTGTCTCAATCTTGTACAATCAATATCAGACCTTATAATAGTTTTTTCAATTTAATTTAAGCTAAGTCTTGTTTTCTCCATATTTATTGCTTTTATAGAAAGGTTAAAAATACAAATAAATTATACAAATTAGTGGTTAAATTATTGCAATATTACTTACTAATTTAGTCAACCCAGAGCCTTAACTAAATTAAGAATAAGACTCCAATATTCCAAAAATAGTTAAATCATTTGGTGAACCTGACTTACTTCATTTGCACATAAAAACTCCAAAACCCTAGGGAAAATTCTTTGCTAAAATTTTCAATTTTATTCTAATTTTTCTTGAATATTTAAATAAAAAATTCACATTAATTTTTTTAAATTTACCTTAGCAATTTTAAAAATAATTTCATTTAAACCCTCGTTGCCTATACTAGGTCATGGTATTTTTCTAGTATTTCTCTGATTTTTTTCTAGCATTTTTAAATCATAAATTCACATTTAATTTTTAAATTTACCTTAGTAATTTAAAAAATATTTCATTCAAACCATAGTTGCCTAAGTCCTGGAATTTCTTTTCCAGTACTTTTTTGATTTTCTTGCATATTTAATCAAAATTTCCCATTTAATTTTTAAAATTTATCATTGTAAATTTAAAAATCATTTTCTTTCAAACCCTAGTTGCATATATTGGGTCCCATGCTTTTGAGGTATCACCTTACATATTTGTGAGCATTCGTATCTTTTTTATGCATATTCCAATTTGTTATTTAGATTATATTTGTTTAATCTTTTCTTTCTTCATTCAGGTTGTTTTCTTTATGCCACCTAAGCTCCTTGCATCTCTTCCTTTGAGACGAAGTGCAAGACTTAGTGGCAACCCTTCTGAATTCACCTAGATTCCTTCAACCTGACCATATACAATGAATAAACAACCAACTCAGTTTGCTATTGTATATTTTACACATCCAGGTTACACCAAGTTTAATGAGGATAATTTTGACAATGAGCAGTATGAGAAAAATAATGATGATACAAACATCGATGTTCATGATCCACCACATCGGGTTCTTGATCCACTTCTACCTATTGTTGATAATGATGTCCTAAAAAAAGACTTGATTCTACAAGTTTTTAGAGAAAGACTCAAGGAACAACATTGAGATCATACTCTTATCATACAATCTATCATAGAAATTAAAAAGGCTAAGCAAGTTGATTCCTCTCAAACCATATAGCAACCAGTTGTAAATGACACTACGGGGGTAACTATGTCTCAACAACCGCCTATAGCAACCCAACTTTCCTTTATGCCACCACCAACTACATCTAGTACATCTTTGTCTCCTAATGTGGTTAACCTTGTGTAAGAGATAAAATCTCTTCAATCTAAGGTGCTACATCTTGAGCAAAGTGCTTTTAGACCAACACGAGCTTTGGATTATTTTGCTTTACTGCATACACCATGGGCACATCATTTTGCTTTGACACCCTTGCCACTAAGTTTTTCTCAACCCAAGCTCACTCTAAATGATGGTAAGGGTGATCTAGAGACACATTTGAGAGATTTTCATGCAACATGCTTGGACTATGTGCCAAATGACTGGCTACTAACCAAGCTATTTCCATATAGTCTAAAGGATTATGTTTTACAATGGTTCTATAGTCTACCAAATCAATCGGTCAATGGATTCAATCCTTTAGTTGACATGTTCTGATCTCATTTTAAAATTAACATTGGTGATAAGGTTTTATATGCCTAAGTTGCACAACAAAAACAAAGATCAAATGAGCATCTCACAGATTATGTTCTTTGATATAAGACTATCTTGACTAAGATGACTAGCCCCATGGCATTAAGAGTTAAAAGATCTCTTCAAACAAAGTCTTCTACCAACTTTACATGAATCAATAATGATTCAAAGGTTCTCTTCCTTCACTGAATTATGTCATACACTAAAATAAAGGGAAGTCAAATTAATTTTAATGAGCAAACTCAAGTACACAAGTATATAAAAAATAATAGACAAAAGTAACAACAAAGTCACATACAAATTCAAGGTCAATGATAATAAAATTTAGAATCAACCTATAGTCAATGCAGCTTGAGAGCCCCCTAAATGAGTGGTTTTATCAACATCTCCTTGGTGAACCTTTGCCAATCTACCAGTTTCTCTAGTCAAATTTTTATAGTAGCTTTTGGAATGTAATATCATATCTCTCCCTCCTATTTGGGAAGTTGATCCAACAAAGCCTCTTCCATGGGGATATGATTAGAACGAATTTTATGACTTTCACAAGGCATCATGACACACAAAAAGTAGATGCATTAGTTTGAAACACAAGATACATGACTTGATAGATGGCAATCTTATTGATCTTGACACTCTAGTTGAGCCTCTACAGGCAAAGTAAACACAAGACAAAACTTTAAATTTTTTCTCAGATCCTTTTCCACAACATTATAAATAAGAGATAGGGGACACATCAGGTGTTTGCCATACATATTATGCACATCCACCACCAAATACATACATGGAACCTATAGTTGAGTCACATCCTTTGAGTAACATGATTGGTGTGTATAATTCTAGAGTTCTAGCTAGACCTTAGATCTCATTTTCAGAGCAAGAGATAGTTGAAGATGATTAGGATTATCATGCACTCTTTATTAGATCTTACATTAATAATCATCCTATTCATAGTGTTCTCATAGACAATGGATCCAGTGTGAACATGTGCACTATGACACTATTACAACATTTAGAATATTCAGAGTAGGATATTACCCCAATGGACATAATTATCAGTGGATTTAGTGGGCACATATAGAGTTCATTGTGTGAGATTATACTTCATCTACAAGTTAGTCTAACACACATGACCACACCATTTACTATAATTCCCAGTGTAGGAGCCTTCAATATGTTGCTTGGTCAACCATAGATTTGGAAACTTTGAGCAATACCTTCTATAGTTCACAGGTGCATGAAATTCATTCATGCTAATTATGTTGTTATAGTTGGTGGAGTTCTGTATGAGTTCCACTCCCCACTTCAGATCCATCTACTAATTTTTAGTCACCAATTTTAGCTGCACCACTAATTTTAGTTTCTCTAGTAGTTACATTTCTTCTTCCAATTTAGATTTAGACATAGTCAAGGCCTCCATCACCAACACAGAGAGTTCATACACTTCTATAGATGTCTCTTTTAGAGAAACCATAGTTTCAAAATTCTAGATAACTTCTAGCTATAGTGTTCACACCTAAGGTAGTATCACTGAGGTCCCATACCTCTACACACAGAGCACATGTTTAGAGAGTTTATCTTACCACTAGATGGGTCCCTAAGAACTCCATAATTACATCCACTTTTTAGAGTAATAGAGGGACCCCATAGTTGGTTTTTACTTAAATTTTTTTGGAGCATTTACAACATACATAGCTTTCAAATTTACAGTATCAACCTCTCTATCATGATTCATGATCACACATGATCCCTCTCCTCGATACAAGACACCATGATAGGGAGTCTCTCATGAGACTCATCAATTAGTATCGCTTCTTTTAAATTGTTTGTACATAACTTATTTTTAATTATTTGTACATAGTCTTTTTATGATTGCTTGTACATAGCTTACTCCAAAAATCTAAAAACACTCAAATATTCAAAAATTCAAAAACATTTTAATTGTATATGTAGACACCTAAAATTGGCCACTGATAACCTCCAACTAGGCTTTCAGCCAATTTCCACCCAAAATGCATAATTTGGCCTAAAAACACTAAAACATGCTAAATGATGTGAAACTGACATATTCAAATTCTAATTTTGGCTAGGGTATCCCTAAATGAGGCAATGCAATTTATGGGCTGGCTAACTTTGATTAGTTCATTTTGAGTCAAAATGCCAAATTTGCACTTGCATGCTTTGGACTGCTCTTACCTATCAAATCTTTTACACAAGACTTGTGCTTTTGTTATTTGTTGTTGGCAACATTCTAAATGGGAATACGCATCTAATGCATCTGACATCACTTTCCAATTTCAATCTAGTCAAATTTAGGACCAATAACAAGGCATTCTGATCAATTTGGGTAATTTGTGCATAAAGTGCTTAATCATGTTTAAGAGATAATTAACCCAAATTAAGGCCTAATCAATAATTCCATGGAGACTTGTTGAATACTTTGTTGTGGAAATGAATATTGAATATTTGCATCATCAAGTGACCTCATTTTTTGGAAAGACATCCCTAGGTCATAAATGCCATAAATATCAAGATTCATGCCTCCATGCCTCATCAATGCCATCCATGATGCCCTCCATGCCTCATCAATGCCTTACATGATGCCCTCCATGCCTCTTAATTTCCCCTTATTCCAATGCCATGATGAGGATAATTACAAATTTTAATTACAAAATTAAATTAATCCTCAACCACACATCTCAATCTTGAGATGGATGATTGAGGTTTATTTTGATCAAATCCAAAAATCAATAAATAGGAGGCCTCATAACATCATTTCTAAGCTTAATTTATGCAAAGTTATAATGCAGGATTGGTTACAAAAGTTTCAAGCAACTAGTGTTATAATGCCAAATTGATTCTAAGCCAAGCCAAGTCACAAGCCAAGGGTGCCAAGAGGAGATGAAGGTAGCCACACTCCATTGAAGAAGACCACTTGAAGCACAAGCCGAGCAAGCCACCACAATAAGCATTTTAGAGCATCTAAGGAAGGTAAAAGAGTTTTATTTTGCATTTTAGTTGTGTTTCATTTATGATTGTTAACTAAGCTCTCCCTTGTGTCTAGGCCTAGAGATGTTATGCTATTAGTGTGTTTATTTCATTTAGTTTTCATTTTGGAACTAATAGAATACTAACCATCGTCTCTTGAGTCAAATTCCTAGATCACATAATGGCATGCTCGGTGGGACTAGATGCATCCTACAGTTAAAGGAGATCCTTTTACAAAATTAAAAAAAAATATTTAAGCTTTTAAACTCTTAAAAATTGGCTTTCTAACTTTTTTTTGCCATTTTTAGTTTCCATGGTTTTTACACAATAATCGATGTCAACATAAACACCAACATCAGTTACTTAGCTTAACTGATGTCAGTCAACAAAACGAACATCGGTTAGATCTCGGTAGCCTGTAACTGATGTCAGTGGTATTAACTAATGTCGGTCATTATGTTTTCCAAAAACATTGACCCGAGACCTACTTTTCAAAAGTTTCTTATTTCAAACTCAAAAGAGCTTCAAAGCTAAAAGAAATGCTAACAATTTTGTTGCAGGACCAAGCAAGATATTTGCTCAAAACAGGTTTAAATCACTTTTGCATGATTAAATTTGGATTAGGAACTTTGTTTTGGTGCTTAATAAGGAAATTTTAGATGTTTTTGGTGAATGTGTTTGAAAGTTTGAAACTTAGACCAAGGGGTCAAAAAGAACATCACCAAACATTTCATTTAGGTTTAAAATTGAACATACTTATCAATTTTTGCTTGCAATAGTTGTTTAATTAAATTTTATTTGTCAAAAAAAGGTATGTTACATGTATGCTCTTCCATTTGTCCCATATAGGGAACCCTTGGAATCAAAAGCGCCATTCCTATTACAAAGTATCCTAGTCCAAGGCTTAGAAACAAAGTAATTTAAAGCACTCCCCAAAAACTCGTCAAAGTTTGGGTGATCTTGAAAATGACCCTAAAGTCTTTCTATTTTCATTATTTATTTATTTATGCATCTTGGCTTGCGAGGAGGACTTTATCACCTCCCGTAAGTTATTTAGGAAAGCTTTGACCTAGGGTTACATCTCCCAACATTGACTTCATTTGACTCTTTTAGAGTTGCATACAGGATGTAGTGGCACTTTGGATATCACACTACACTGAGCAAATAACAAGATGTAGAGGTTGAAAAAAAGATTAGACCATTTTTTAATAAGTTGAGTGATATAGACCCCAAATCTATACTTTTCTTTTGCATTTTTTGGTGTGAAAGTCATTATGCAATTGATTCCCCTAGATCATTCAAAAACTTAATAGAATTTAGACAAATCCCCACTTGCCATAAAAGTATTGTTGGTGTAAGGTGTGCCTCAAGGTCCATGTCATAAGTACTATCATTTGAGAGAAGGGGGGTGTAAAATCTGTACTATATAATGCATATTTACTTTTGGATGAACACTTAAAATCCTCTCAAATGATGTATATTGATGGATTCTAATAGTACCAATCAACCTCGTCAATTTAAGATCTAAGGGAAATTAATTAGTTGGTATTGTCCTAGATTAAAGTCTTATTTGAAGTCAAAACTTGGTGTAAACAAACAATCCCAAACCAAACACATGAGCCTCTTTTTTCTATAAACAAAGAGGCGTTATGCTGCCTGCATCAGATCATCCATTTACCTTGTTCAAAGTTCAACAAAAGCTTGAAAGTAAATACATCCACTTTGGCATAGTTATGTTGCCCAATTGAGTCTATACCTTTACCAAAGTTGTTTAAGTCCTTCACTTATAATTTAAATTTGAAATTACACCTTTACAAGTTCATAGGGTTGATGTGCTAAGTGGGTTCACCATTTGCACTAAACTTGAGGGAACTTAGGTTTAATTTCCAATTTGGGTTGAAGGCCATTTTAGACTCATAATCATTATCATCACTTGATATACTTAAGCCATTTTGTTTTAAACACTTGAACTTTAAGTCTATACACCACAATATTTTAAGTCAAGAAAGGTAGTGTTATGCTATCAAAATTATGGAAAAATGTCTTTGCCTTAGAGAGTCTTTGAAACAAACTTTTTTATCACACCTTTTGGGTAGTATAACATTATTACGTTGCCCAAATCATTTCAAACATTGTTTCATACACCCTCTTGCATAAAGTTCCAAATTTGTTCCTACATATTCAGACCAATCCAAGTGTACTTTTGATCTTTTGTCTAAAGCATAATTATACTGTTCACCTTTGTCTAGCTTGTTTGTCAAAAAGAACCAAGTTTTATACCATTATTTATGAGAAAATAAACTATTGCTAAAGTGCCTTTTGTTCCATACCTTATACCTAGTTGACCAAGTTCATGTCCAAGAATCAAATGCCTAGTGTTTGTTAGAAGTGTTTCAAAATTTTTAGATTAAAACTTTCATCTATTTTCAAAGTCTAGATTTTGATGCCGTTTGGCCAAGAGTTCTATCACATGCCTTGTTTGAGCCTAGCTTTTGACGTCATGTTCAGCCAAAAAACCTAATAACTTTGAATTTTCTAGATTAGTCTGATTTGAAACACTTTGACCTTAGAGTTTGACATTTTGATTTTTCAGTCAATTTACTTGCTTAGCTTTGTGTGAATAGAGAAATGTTAGATAATTCATGCTAGCTTGTTTCCTCACAATTATTGTCATAAACCTTTTGACAAATCTAGACCTAGTTGAAGGCATCGTTTGTTTTAAATTTTGTCCTTTTTAGAGTTTGTAGAACTCTTTGAACTTTTGTCACCAAGCAGTGACTATGGATCCCAACAATTATTCCTACACTTGTAGTGGACTCATATATAATTTAGGGATTAGTAATGTAGTTGTGTAGGAAGAAATGGTGCAAGACCCCTATGCAAATAACATTGCTTATGAGATAGATTCTTATCCCTCTTATAATACTCAATTAGGGGCACAAAGCCAAGATCCATTATCTAACTATTTGGTTAACAAACCACCTTACACAAATTAGGACCAAGAAAAAACTATGCAATACTTATCTATAATACCAACAGTGGATGAGCCGGTAATCCAAAAACCATACTCTACCAATACAACTTCCATGTATGATCCATTTTTGTTTGAATGACATTTGTTACAGAATAAAGATGAGATTTTGGTTAGGGCCATAGAGGTAAGGTCTAAGTTTCTACCAGACTTCCCTCATGAAAATTTACCAAGTCTAGTAAGAATGCCCCTCAATATTATTTATGATCAATAGGATTCTTCTATCAATCCTATGGATCTAGTCCAAACAACGTACTAAGACCCCATTATATCCAATCGAGGTAAAAACATCATGGAAGATCACTTTAACCAAATGCAAACAACATACCAAACCTACCTAAATTTAGCACATGATTTCAATCAAATGAACATGGTAATTAAGACTCTCATTGACCTAGTACCTTCAACAAGATTGTTGATGGAATTAACTAGATAAGAAAATCTGAGTTCCAACCCATTTGTACAAACTACTTCAATAGATAACTTACTACATATGCCAGTTATTGAAAAAGTGTCTTCAACTTCTACACTGAATAGTGAGCCAAATGTAGTAAACAATGTCTAATCTTGATAAAGAGGTACTAACATGAAAACAACTAGCCAAAAACATGTACCTATAGTTAATCTCATGAGAAAATCATCATACCAAGGAATAGGAGTTTTTGTACCCTAGATTCAACCATTTGCTTCCTCAAGTGTACAACCTATAGGATTAGATGATCAAATAATAGCTAATGTTATGCCTTAATGATAGAATGTGATGAATCTTACTCCTCCTCAACAAGTAGTGAGTGGTATTCCACAACAATAGACACAATCTAGCATATCAATGTGACAAAGGATGAATACATTACCACCTCAATTAGGGGAAACAAATATTCCACCTCGCCAGGCCATAACAAACATACCTCTTCAGTCACAGACTAATATGCTAGTCCAAAACCAAATAATGACTAATAACAAACATGCAAATATTGGTCAGTGACAGATGCTAAATCTACAACATGCTTTTACTTCTTCATAGGGATTCATGCAACAGGGAGGTCCCCATGTTTCTCAAGTACCTACTAGACAACTGTTGGTTTCAAATGTGCCAAAAATATAGAGATAGGGTCTTGGTCCACAAGTTCCTACTCAACAACAAGGTTTGATAATTTGGTAACATGTCCCTTTTTAACCATAATAGGCATAGTATAGTTATATACCTTTATCCCAACCACAAAATCCTCCAAGTCAAACCTTTATCACCAATCCAAACTAGAATATCACGTAGCCAAATATGTAATTTCAAGTACATCCCAATCCACATATGCACATTCTTGGTCTATTCCCTAACCAAGCCAATCTAACCCAATAGGTGTCTCCATCATACCCTGGTCAAAGTGCTCCACTTGTGACCTCCCAACTATCTATCTAAACCAACATTCTCCTTCAAACCAATATCCCTTCTGATTTCTTATCCCAAGAATTACAACAGATGAAGGATGTGATTTCTACCATTTAGGTAGGGAAGCAGACTAATAAATTCAAATTAGATGATGTATGTTCTTATCCATTCAACATAGAGTATTTGTAAATACCATTTCCTCCAAGATATGAATCACCCAAATTTGATAAGTACAAAGGGAAGGGTGATCCTATGGCTCATTTCACCGAATTTTTTGTTCCATGTCAACTAGTGGCATATACATTTTACTATTGTTTCCAAGGATCCTGACTCGACAAGCCTTGGAGTGGTTTTTAAAGTTGCCCAAGAATTCAGTAATAGACTTTGATGATCTTTTTGATAAATTTATGTAGCACTTTTCCTACAATCTTGAGCATGAGATTTCATTAGTAGACTTGACACAAGCAAATCAAAAAGATGGAGAGAGTTTTGAAAGTTATTTATAGTGATGGAGAGCCCTTGTAAGCCATTTCACCCATAGTTTACTAGATAAGAAATTAGCCACTGTGTTTACTAAACAAATTCATAGTGAGATAGCTTATCATCTGGAACTATAATGTGCATATATGTTCAAAGAGATCATTGATAAAGGTTTATTGATCGAGTGAGCGCTCATCAATAAAGGGGTCATCAAGATTAATTTAACTAATCAAAATCAAGATAACAATTATAGAAATGATCAACATCCCAATCAAATGCAAGCATCATAATCAACACAAGCCAATAATCATGAAAGACCAAAGTAATTCAATCAAAATAAGAATGATGTGGGAAATGGAGTAACCAAATCTCATCATGTCCAAACTATGCAGACATCATCTGCACCACCTTTTCATCTTACTTATACACATAACCTCTCCAACCAATGTTATAAGTACAACAACCAAGACCTAAACAAAAAATATAGCAGTCTTTACCATTGCAAACCCCTCCTCCTAAGAGAACCGTGACTACATGTCATGTCTTTAGTGACCTAGGAGAACCAATTGAGTCTGTATTTCACAAGCTTGCCATCGCTAACATGATTAGTTGGCCTATACCAAAGCATTATCTACAAGGCATTCCTTACCCTGATTGGTATCGTGAAAATGAATTTTATGACTGTCATCAGGGCAATAGACATAATCTATGAAGATGTGTCCAAATCAAGCATTTAATGAAGAATATGTTGGAGAATGGGGAGATAAAAATGGATAATGGTGCTTCCACTTCTAATCAAACTCTTGGGATCTATCAAAACCCCTTTCCCTAACATAACAATCAATAACAACAAAACAATTAGCAATAACAATAATGGCCACTATAGTAGCAAAATCAATAGTATCAAAATCAAGGCCGAACCAATAGAATCAAAAAAATCAACATTAGAATCCACAATGACAAAACAATGGACAAAACCAAGGTCAAAATGGTAACAACAAACAAACCTACCATGCAGTTGCACATGACTACAACAAGGTTGTAGGTCATATTGCAGGGGGTAGTGTTAATACCATCTCCATTAATCCTAGACCAAATATTAATCAGCCTAGACCATTGATAAACAATATTTAGCCAAATCACATGGATAATCCTTCTTTGACCTGTGAGTGCATACAAGCAAACTAATAAAATAGGAGTTCCACTTTTGGATATTATAGTGACAACTCATTCTTGCCACGTGACCACATGCAAGTGCACCAACAATTGAGACTTGTCATATCTGGTCTCACACCACTTTCAACATCAGTTATCAATAATGGTCTGGTACTTAATCCCAATTATGTAATCACAACTCAGAGGTCAAAGATTACTATCCCAGGCCCACAACCATCCACCACTTTGCCAATCATCCAACCAACCACTTAGCCTCAGAATAATCCATTCACTACTGACCAAGACAAGAAGTTTAACATTGTGGAAAAATTATAGAAGACACTAACACAAATTTCAATTTTAGATTTGTTATAGACGTCAATAATCCACAAAAATATCTTGAATGATTTTTTGACCCAATCTACTATTGCTAGTGACATATCCTCTGATAACTTTCAAGCTTTGGTTGGACACCTAGCTCCAACCCAACAAGTCATATTCAATCAAAGTGATATGTCATTCCTTGGCCCACTCCATAATAACCCATTATACATAGAAGTTTATATCAGATGGCATAAAATGAAATGTGTCTTTATAAACAATGGATTTGGCCTCAACATAGTATCTCTAAAGCTCATCAAGCTTCTTGGATACACAAATGATAGATCTCTAGCCAGAAATAATAACTATAAAATCTTATGATAATCAAGAAAGAGAATCACAGGGCACCATTAGTATGCTAGTTATCATTGGGCCTTTGACCCATGATACACTTTGCCATGTGTTGGATCTTGAGTTATCATACAACATGCTTCTAGGTAGGCGTTAGTTACATGAGATTTGTGTAGTCCCATCAACATTGCATCAATGTATCAAGTTTTCCCACTCAAGGATGGAGGTGAATATTCCAAGAGATTTACACCCATATGAACACTACAAGCATCTTGAGGCTGAGTTTCAAAGCTATAATTATCAATATGACATGAATCCAAGTTCCAAGTAGGATAAAGGAAAGGCTATACTTATTGATCCTTCATCAGATAATTGTATAGATCCTAACACCTTGGATTCCTTGTCCCACATGCCACCTCCTAAAGCTTCTAATCATTTCACCATTTTAGATAATAGACTGAGAGAATATATGACCCATGACACATTTCACATTACCAATCTTCCTCAAAATTTGAAAACCTTTGGGTGACCTAAGGTCATCCCACATATGCATTGGCAACAAAAAAATAAAGAGAAGGGACTTGTCACATTTGTACCGACATTTGGCCTAGGACCTAACCCTCTTGAAGGGAATGCATCATGGTTATATAATGATGACCAAGCTGATTGTTATAAAAATGTAAAGTATCCTATTCCTAAAAGGATCACAGAGCATCACAATTATGAAGGAAGAGTCCTAATACTGAATCAACAAAGAACCATCGAGCCAATTTCCATGACTAAGAATGAAAGACCTTATGGACTTGGATTTAAACTACCTTGGGGTGACCCTACATATCTTATTCAAACTCCATCACTAGCGACTAGTGATGATGATGCTGATAACGAAGTAGAGTCTGATCATAACCTTACCTATGATAACCTAGCTGAAACCAACCTATTTGATAACAATGCCATTTGTACCCTTACCCAAGCCATTTATCACAATCCATTGTCATTATATTATCCCCAACTGATAGATTGGGACCAACAATAATCTAGTCTACCAATTGATGAGTTATAGAATGATGAGGCATTCTATGATTTCTTACGACTTAGAGATAATGTTTCATTAGGAGATCACAAATTAGGATTCTTAATCACATTAGATCTTGCAGCCTATTTTGGAGAGTGAGTGAACACCTTTATCCAAAAACAAATAAGTAAAACATTGAGGTCCCAAAGTGAAAACCTCTTTGAGGCACTTTCAAACTAGGAGAAAAGAAAAGATAAAGGCCAGTGTAGAGGTGAAAACCTGTTTCAGGCACCATTAGATGCGGGTGTTCATTCTTATTTGATTTTAGATCAGGAGACCACTAACAATGAACTTGCCTATAGATCTGAGTTCAATTTTGAGCAACAACAACTATTTGATCAAATTCTCTAAGAATTTATAACCATTTTTGTTACATGGCCAAATATCCCATTAGGAGTCTTAGATTCATCATGCCTAGGAGAAGTTGAAGAGCAAGTCCTAACAAAGGACCCTGACATAGTCCAATAGTTCAAGTCATGGCCTACTATCCTAGAAGACAAATCAAACCTTCTAGTTGAAGATATAATAGAGGTAAATATCAAGACTCCATTAGACTTGAAATGGATAAAATTATGAGCATCTCTCACTAAGGAGGAATATGACATCTTTGCAGCTCTATTGAAAGAGTTTGTGAATATATTTACATGGGCCTATTTTGACATGCCAAGATTAGACCCCATCTTGGTTATACACCACCTTATGGTTAAACATGATGCCAAACTAATAAAACAAAAGCTATGTAAGATGTATCCTCACATTGTTGTATTAGTAAAGAAAGAGTTGGAAAAAATCTTAGAAGCAGGTTGTATCCGATCCATTAACTACTTAGAATGGATCTTTAATGTTGTACCTATTAGTAAAAATCCTGAAGGAATTAGAATTTGTACTGATTTTCAAGACATCAACAAAGCTTGTCTAAAATATGATTTTCCATTGCCTAATATTGACTTGATCATCAATTCCATGGAAGGTTATGAAATGCTTTCACTCATGGATGGCTTTTTAAGATACAATCAGATCAAAATAGTGCCAAAAGAGTAGGATAAAATAGTGTTCACCACTCCATGGGGAACATTTTGCTATTAGGTGATGCCATTTGGCCTTAATAATGTGAGAGATACATATCAAAGAGCCACAACTATCATAGTCCATGATATGATGCACGATATTGTTTAAGACTATGTCAATGACATATTAGGAAAATTCAAGACCAGAGTCGACCATCCAACAGTGCTACATAAGATATTTGAAAGACTATAAGATTAAAAAGTTAGACTAAATATAAATAAATGTGTGTTTGGTATAACTTCAAGGAAATTATTGGGCTTCATCATGTCTCATAGAGGTATTGAAGTCGATCTAGCTAAAGTCCATGCTATAATTAAGATGCTACCACCAACCAATTTAAAGCAACTTCATAGTTTGTAGGGTAAGATCCAATCCATCTGACACTTCATTTCTCAGTTAGCAGACAAGTGCCATCCATTTATACACCTTTTTAATAAAGGAGTTGCATTTCATTGGGATGATCACTACCAAATAACTTTTCAATAACTCAAAAATTATCTTATCAATCCACCTATTTTATTAACTTCTATGCCAAGAAAGCCATTTTTATTATACCTATTAGATACCGATCATGCTATGGGGGCACTCTTAGCTCAACATGATGGTAATGAAAAGGAGCATGTTGTTTACTACCTAAGCCATACCTTGGTTACATATGAACATAACTATGCACCTATTGAAAAAGCTTGTCTAGCCATGGTTTTCATACCTCAAAAACTACGTCATTACATGTTGAATAATAAAACCATGGTCATTTCAAAAGTAAATATGATTAAGTATCTACTATCTAAAATAGATTTTAAAGGTAGAATGGCTAAATGGATCATGCTTCTTAGTGAGTTTGACATAGAGTATGTCAATCAGAAAGCAATCAAGGGACAAGTTCTTGTAGATCAACTTGTTGAAGCACCTTTCATGGACACACAACCACTCAAGTTTCAATTTCTTGATGAATACATTATCACTATCATGGACACATCCCTTGAGGAGTAGCCATAGAAGCTGTACTTTGATGGTTCATTCACTGCACATGGATCAGGGGTAAGGTTATTGTTTATTACACCATAGGGGGATCTAATCCCTAAATCATTTAGAATCAACTTTCCTTGTATAACAACATGGCTGAGTATGAATCACTTATCACAGGACTTTGACAAGTAGTGAATTGGAATATATCTTATCTTTAAGTTTATGGTGATTCTTAGTTAATCATCAATCAGGTCACAGATCATTTTTAGACCAAAGATGACAAGCTGGTTCTGTATAAATCCGTGGTTGACACTCTTAAAAAGTAAATTGCCAACATTTAGTTTGAGCATATATTGAGGGCTAGTAACAAAATTGAAAATGCCATGGCTACTATTGGTTCTCTAATTTTAAAAACAAATAAAGCTAGATAGTATCAGTTTCTCATTAAGAATTTGTCAGCATCGATTCATGAACCTTCAATCATTGCCATGATTTATGATATTATTGGTCCTAATTATATCTGGTACTGAGACCTTTACAACTAATTTCATGAACAAGTTTAACCACCTAACCTACTTTGAAATAAACCAAAGCCTTCATTCATCATTCTACTTGTTATACTTTACTTGGATCCACTCTTTACCATCATAGTTTCGATGGAACTCTACTTCGTTGTTTAACTTCGGTAGAGTCTACATTAACGTTAAGATAAGTTCATGAAAGAGTATGTGAAGTCCATTCTAGTGGGGTAGTCCTATCAAAAAATCTCCTACGTACTATTTATTATTGGCCCATAATAGATGTAGATGCCACTGCATATGTAAATAAATATGACACATGTCAATGACATGCTAATTTGATTCATGCTTGAGCAAAAAATTGAAATCAATGTTGACACCATGGCCATTCTCTACATGGGGACTTGACCTCATTATGAATAATAACCCCACTTCATCTGATGGCCATAAACATATCCTTACCACCTTGAATATTTCACTAAGTGGGTTGAAGATATACCCCTCACTTATGTGATTGAAAATCAAATCTCCAAATTCATCTTCAATCATCTCATCTGTCACTACAATATTCCCTAAGACATTATATATGATAATGGAGGATCATTTAAAAACAAAGATGTAGACTAGTTATGTATTGAATACAACATCACACAACACTTTTATACATCATATTACCCTCAAGGTAATGGCCAGGTCGAGGCATCTAATAAAACCATTGTCAATATTCTCAAAAAGATTATCAATTATGTTGATCATGATTGGCACCTCCAAATATTCTTTTCCCTTTGGGCATACCATACCATTCATTGTACCCCCATAGGAGCCACTCCATACTCACTTGTTTATGGTACTAAATCCATCCTTCCCATTGAGGTCAAATTTCCTTCACTACACATCTCTTTCAAGCATGTCCTAGATGATCATGACTATCAAGTAGCTCACTTGCAAGAGCTGGATCTACTAGATGAGAAATGCATGGATGCACTCAAAAATAGTCAAGCATATCAAAATTAACTCAAAGGCCACTATAATTGATGTGTGAAGTATTGAACATTTGAACTTGGTGATCTTGTTCTCAAAGAAAACAAAAAGAATACCATGAATAAGAAGAAGCATAAAGGGAAATTCAAACCAAACTGGATAGGGCCTTTTGGCATCGCTACATATTATGGATCAGAAGCATACAGGCTTGCCACACCATATGGTGACAAAATTCTAGAGCCAATGAATATTATTCATCTCAACTGGTACTATGTTTGAATGCTAAGGTGTATTATCTGTAAGGGCCATTTTAGTTATGCCTTTTTGTCACTATTCTTCTTTGTACACATAACATTCTTATCCATCCTCTTTTCCATATCCACTTTTGACATTCGACCTATCAACCCAGCGTGTTCTAAAACCTAGCCTATTTAACTTTAGTTTTTGTCATTTGTTACACAGTTTTGGCATCAAGGTATCTGATTAGTTCATCAATTAGTTCAAGAACTTTAGACAAAGATCATATATTGAGATAGTGTGACAGAAGTTTCGACAGTTGCATCCTTTGTTTTTTAGTCATTTCTTACCACTGATATTGTTTCTAATTATAACTACCTTTGGGAAAATTAGTACCATTGATCTATGCCATTTTATCCTAATTATAACTCCTTGTGGGAAAACTAGGGCTAATACTAAGCCTTGATGTACCAACTTGCCACTTCTTATGCCATACTATGTCTTTTTATGAATTATGCCTATTTTGTTTGAATTGGCTACCATGCTAGTCAAATTCCTCCACTGTAAGGGTGGAACTATAGTGAATTGAGGTCCTATTCTAGGACTATGTAGGCAACACTTACTACTTGTTGAGGTTAGCTCAGTCACCCTTTTCCCATGCTCTCGTTGTTTTATGAGCAACTTTAGTTTGAATGCTCTCACCAATTTTTGAGCTCAAACCATTTAGGATCTCATCATTCTCGATTGAGTTGAGATACTCCAAACACTTCCAAAAACATTTCAAAAAATTGTTAGAAAAGAATAAAAACATTGACCACTTCTTTTCTTTAAGGATTATGGGAACCCTTACTAAGTTACAAACAAATCACTTGTCATTTAGTTTCCCCATCCGTTTTGGCCTTTTTCTCTCATGCACTTGTCATTTTTCAAGAGCATTTCTATTCTTATATCACATCCATTCTATTTATTTTCATCAGTTATCACATTCTTCCCATTCCCTTGTAGAACTACATTTGGCCTAAAGTTTTTTAATGGATATTATATCCATGAAACTATGTAGGTAGTGTCCACTTGCCTAATGCATATGGAGACAGCTTGACCACCCCCTTCCTTTTCTTCTATTCTCCCATTTTATTCATTTATTAAGTTGTCACCTATTTTTTAGGGGCAATGTTCGTAGGGTTTTTATTGTTTTGTTTGTTTCTGCTTATTTTGATTATTTGTCTACCTATTTCATTTGCTTTCAATAATGTTTCCTTGATTCAATTTATGTGTGCTCATTAGGTGATTCCTTGTTCACACTTACATTTGAATCCATTCATATTCATATGTTTACATTGTCATCATGGTTTCTATCATCGGTGCATTATTTTCTATTAAGTGTTGGATTATGAGAGTCAATCCTTATACATATTTTGGCCAATTCTTTATGGTGTTCTATCATAAAGCATACCATCACATGCTACAACAAACCTCAGCTTCAAGAAGTCTATTTAATAATGGTGACATATCTTTGGCACTGACATCCTGATTCAATCCCAATCATATCCAAAATAGAGCAATAACCACAAAAGAATTTCAACCTTTATTAGTTTAGATGAGCACCTCCATACTAGTAGGTTGTTCCAATTCATCATTACCCTTTGTGTTAATTTATCATCATCCTCAACCAAGTTTATCATGTTTTCCATAATCAGGGTCTAATGCGTATAACCACCTATGGGCAAATCATTGCACACTATCCCACTTGCATTTCTCAATGATTATAATTGCCTTTGGGTAAATAATTATGGTATTACCACTTTACTTTTTCTGCTCATACAAGGGCATGTTGTTATCTTGCTTGTCTGTCCTAACTAGGGTAGATCCATTTTCTCAATAATTATAACCATCTTTGGGTAAATCATTGTGTTATCATACCATGTTGCCACTATCGGGGTACAATGCTTATAACCACCTTTGGGTAAACCATTGTGCACCATCCCACTTGCATTTTCAATGATTTTGACTAATTTTTCACTATCATTATGTTTTCACCCCATCATCTTTCATTTCTTTGGTCTCCTCATTTCATTTCTTTCTTTTCAAAGGACTGTTTGCTGATCCACTTGTGCCAATCATTCCCTCAAGGGGGCATCATACAATTAGTTTATCATCATTGCAATTGTAGGCATACAAGACCTTTTTACTCTTTAAGAAGACATTACTATGTTATGGCTTGCAATGCCTTCCCAAATAGGGGCAAATTGTAGACACCTAAAACTAGCCGCCAATAACATCCAACCAGGTTTTTGGCCAATTTCCATCCAAAATGCACAATTTGGCCTAAAAACACTAAAACATGCTAAATGATGTGAAATTGACTTATTCAAATGTCGATTTTGGCTAGGGTATCCCTAAATGGGGCAATGCAATTTATGGGCGAGCTAACTTTGATCAGTTCATTTTGAGTCAAAATGTCAAATTTACACTTGCATGCTCTAGATTTCTCTTTCCTATCAAATCTTTTTTCACAAGACTCATGCCTTTGTTATTGGCAACATTCTAAAGGGGAATACGCATCCAATGCATCTAAAAACACCTTCCAATTCTAATCCAGTGAAATTTAGGACCAATAACAAGGCATTATGATCAATTTGGATAATTTGTTCATAAAGTGCTTAATCATGTTTAAGAGATAATTAACTCAAATTAAGGCATGATCAAGAATTCCATGGAGACTTGTTGAATACTTATTTTTGAAAATGAATATTGAATATCTGTATCATCAAGTGACCTCATGTTTTAAGAAGACATCCCTAAGGCATAAATGACATAAATATCAGGATTCATGCCCTCCATGCCTCATTAATGCCTTCCATGATGCTCTCCATGCCTCTTATTCCAATGCCATGATGAGGATAATTAAAAATTTTAATTACAAAATTTAATTACTCCTCAACCACACATCTCAATCTTGAGATCGACGGTTGAGGTTGATTCTGATCAAATTCAAAAGCTATAAATAGGAGGCCTCACAACATCATTTCTAAGCTTGATTTCTGCAAAGTTATAATGCAAGATTGGTTCCAAAAGCTTCAAGAAACTAGTGTTATAATGCCAAATTAATTCCAAGCCAATCCAAGCCACAAGCCAAAGGTTCCAAGAGGAGATGAAGGTAACCAGACTCCATTGAAGAAGACCTCTTGAAGCACAAGTTGAGTAACCCACCAAAACAAACATTTTAGAGCATCCAAGGAAGGTAAAAGAGTTTTCTTTTGCATTTTAGTTGTGTGTTTCATTCATGATTGTTAACTATGCTATTCCTAATGTCTAGGCCTAGAGATGTTATGCTATTAGTGTCTTTATTTCATTTTGGAACTAACAAAATACTAACCATCCTCTCTTGAGTCAAATTCCTAGATCACATAATTGCATACCCAGTGGGACTAGATGCATCTTACAGTTAAAGGAGATCCTTTTGCAACCTTAAAAAGAATTATTTAATCTTTTAAAACTCTTGAAAATTAGTTTTCTAACTTTTTTTTAACATTTTTGGTTGCCACAATTTTTACACAGTAACTGACATTGACAGAAATACCAATATCGATTACTTAGCTTAATTGATGTCAGTCAACAAAATCGACATTAGTCAGCAAAATTGACATTGGTTAGATCTCAATTGCTCGTAACTAACATCAATCACCATCTTTTTCTAAAAACATAGACCCGAGACCTACTTTTCCAAACTTTCTTGTTTCAAACTCAAAAGAGCTTCAAAGCTAAAATACATGCTAACAATTTTGTTGTACAACCAAGCAGGATATTTGCTCAAAACATGTTTAAATTAATTTTTCATGCTTAAAGTTGGATTAGGAACTTTGTTTTGGTGCTTAACATGGAATTTTTAGATGTTTTTGGTGATTTTTTTTCAAAGTTTTCAACTAAGACCAAGGGGTCAAAAAGAACATCACCAAACATTTTATTTGGTTTTAAAATTGAACACACTTATCAATTTTTGCTTTCAATAGTTGTTTAATTAGATTTTATTTGGAAAAAAGAGGTATGTTACATGTATGCTCTTCCATTTATCCCATATAAGGAACCCTTGGAATCAAAAGTGCCATTCCTATTACAAAGTATCCTAGTCCAAGGCTTAAAAGGAAAGTCGTCTAAAGCACTCCCCAAAAACTCATCAAAGTTTGGGTGATCTTGAAAATGACCCTAAAGTCTTTCTATTTTCATGATTTACTTATTTATGCATCTTAGCTTGTGAGTGGGACTTCATCACCTCTTGTAAGTTCTTTAGGGAAGCTTTGACCTAGGGTTTAACCTCCCAACATTGACTTCATTTGACTATTTTAGAGTTGCACACGAGATGTAGTGGCACTTTGGACATTGTACTACATTGAACAAATAGTAGGATGTAGTGGTTTTAAAAAGGACTAGACCTTTTTGTAACAAGCTGAGTGATACAAACCCAAAATTTATGCTTTTATTTAACATTGTTTGGCATGAAAGTCATTATGCAACTGATTCCCCTAGATTATTTGAAAACTTGTTAAAATTTTGATAAATCTCCACTTGCCACAAAAGTATTGTTGGTGCAAGGTACACCTCAAGGTCCATGTCATAGTACTATCATTTGAGAGAAGGGGGGGTGTAAAAATCCTAATATAATTCACATTTAATTTTGGATGAACACTTAAAATACTCTCAAATGATGTATATTGTTGGATTCCAATAGTACCAATCAACCTTGTCAGTTTAGGATATAAAGGTGATTAATTAGTTAGTCTTGTCCTAGATTAAAGTCTTGTTTGGAGTCAAAACTTGGTGTAAACAAACAATCCCAAACCAAACACATAGTCCTCATTTTTATTTGAACAAAGAGGCATTATGCTACCCACGTAAGATCATCCATTTGCCTTGTTCAAAGTTCATCAAAAGCTTGAGAGTCATATCATCCACTTTGGCACAATTATGCTACCCAATCGAGTCTAGAACTTTACCAAAGTTGTTTAAGTCCTTCACTTATAATTTAGATTTAAAATTACACCTTTACAAGTTCATAGGGTTGATGTGTTAAGTGGGTTCACCATTTACACTAAACTTAAGGGAACTTAGGTTTAATTTCCAATTTAGGTTGAAGACTGTTTTAGACTCATAATCATTATCATCACTTGATAGACTTAAGACATTTTGTGCTAAACATTTTCACTTTAAGTCTATACATCACAACATTTAAAGTTAAGAAAAGTAGTGTTATACTATCAAAATTGTGGAAAAATGCCTTTGCCTTAGAAAGCCTTTGAAACAAACTTTTTTATCACACCTTTTGGGTATTATAGCATCATTATGTTGCCCAAATAATTTTAAATGTTGCTTCATAGACCCTCTTGCATAGAGTTCTAAATTTGTTCCTATATATTCAAACTAATCCAAGTATTCTCTTGATCCTTTGTCTAAATTAGATTTATATTGTTCACCTTTGTCTAGCTTGTTTGTAAAAAAGAACCAAGTTTAACACCATTATTTATGAGAAAATAAACTATTGCTAAAGTGACTTTTGTTTCATGCTTTATACTTAGTTGACCAAGTTTATGTCCAAAAATTGAATGCCTAAATTTTGTTAGAAGTGTTCCAAATCCATTAGATTAAAACTTTCATCTACTTTCAAAGTCTAGCTTTTAACACCGTTTGGCCAAGAGTCCTAGCACATGCCTTGTTTGAGACTAACTTTTGATGCCACATTTGGCCAAAAGACCTAGCAACTTTTAATTTCTTTGATTATAATGATTTGAAAAACTTTGACCTTAGAGTTTGGCATTTCAATTTTTTGGTCCATTTACTTGCTTACCTTTGTGTGAACAGTGAAACATTAGATACTTCACGCTAGCTTGTTTCCTCACAAATCTTTGCATAAACCTTTTGATCTTTTTTACAAATCTATACCTAGTTGAAGGCATCATTTGTTTTAAATTTTATCCTTTTTAGAGTATGTATAACTCTTTGACCTTTTGTTGCCAAGCATTGACTATGGATCCCAACATGTATTCCTACACTCATAGTAGACTCATATATAATCCAGGGATTAGTAATGTAGTTTTTCAAGAAGAAATGGTGTAAGACCCATATGTAGATAACATTGCTTATGAGATGGATTCTTATCCCTCTTATAATACTCAATTAGGGGCACAAATCCAAGATCCATTGGATAACTATTTGGTTAACACACCACCTTACACAGAGCAGGACCAAGAACAAATTGTGAAATAATTAGCTACAATACCAACAGTGGATGAGCCAATAATCCAATAGTCATACTCTACCAATATGGCTTCCACATATGATCCATTTTTATTTGAACAACATTTGTTAGAGAACAAAGATGAGATTTTGGTTAGGACCATAAAGGTACGGGCTAAGTTTCCAGCAAACTTCACTCATGAAAATTTACCAAGTCTAGTAAGAATGCCCCATAATATCATTTATGATCAACAAGCTTCTTTTAGCAATCCTATGGCTCTAGTCTAAATAACGTACCAAGACACCAGTATATCTAATCGAGGCAAAAATATCATGGAAGATCACTTTAAGCAAATGCAAATAGCATACCAAACCTACCTATATTTAACATGCAATTTCAATCAGATGAACACGGTAAGTAAACCTCTCATTGACCTAGTACCTTCAACAGGAGTGTTGATGGAATTAATTGGATAATAAAATCTTAGTTTTGACCCATTTATATAAACTGCTTCGATAGATAACTTGATACATATGCTAGTTATTGAAGAAGTGTCTTTGGCTTCTATACTAAATAGTGAGCCAAACGTAGAAGACAATGTGCAAATAATGTCTAATCTTGATCAAAGAGGTACTAACACATAAACAACTAGCCAACAATGTGTGCCTATAGTTAATCCCATGAGCAGATCATCATACCAAGGAATATGAGTTTCTATACCCCAACCTCAACCAACTGCTTCCTCAAGTGTACAAACTATATAATTAGATAATCAAACAATGGCTAATGTTATGTCTCAATGATAGAATGTGATGAATCCTACTCCTCCTCAACAAGTAGTGAGTTGTATTCCACAACAACAAATACAATCTAGTGTATCAATACAATAAAAGATGAATACATTTCCACCTCAATTAGGGGCAACAAATATTTCACCTCATTGGGAAACAACAAACATACCTCTTCAGTCATAGACTAATATGTCAGCCCATAACCAAGTAATGACTAATCAACAACATGTAAATATTGGTCAGCGATAGATGCTAAATCTGCAACATGTTTTTATTTCATAGGGATTCATGCAAAAGGGAGGTCCCATGTTTCTCAAATACCTACTAGACAACCATTGGTTCGAAATGTGCCACAAATTTAGAAATAGGGTCTTGGTCCACAAGTTCCTACTCAACAACAAGGTTTGATTAGTCAACAACATGTTCCTTTTCAACTATAGTAGGCACAATATAGTTATATCCCTTCATCCCAACCATAAAATCCTCCAATTCAAACCTTTATCACCAACCCAAACTAGAATATCATGCAACCAAAGTTGTAATTTCAAGTACATCCCAATCCACGTATGCATATTCGTGGTCCATTCCCCAACCAAGCCAATCTACACCAATAGGTGTCTCTATCATGCCCTAGTCAAAGTGTTCCACTTGTGACCTCCCAACCATCTATCGAAACTAACATTCTCCATCAAACCAATATCCCTTCCAATTTCCTATCCTAAGAATTACAACAGATGAAGGATGTGATTACTGCCATTCAAGCAGGGAAGTAGACTAAGAAGTTAAAATTAGATGACATATGTTCTTATCCATTCAACATGGAGTATTTACAGATACCATTTTTTCTAGGATACAAACCACCCAAATTTGATAAGTACAATGGCAAGGGTGATCTTAAGGATCATTTGACCAAATTTTTTGTCACATGTTAACCAATAACATTATTGACGTATACCTTTTACTATTGTTTCTAAGGAGCCTGGCTAGACAAGTGTTGGTCTGGTTTTTAAAGTTGCCCAAAAATTTAGTAACAGACTTTGATAATCTTTCTAATAAAGTTGTGCAACACTTTTCCTACAATCTTGAGCATGAGATTTCATTAGTAGACCTAACATAACCAAAGCAGAAAGCCAGGGAAAGTTTTACAAGTTATTTATAGTGATGGAGATCCCTTGTAATCTATTTCACCCATAGTTTACTAGATAAATAATTAGCTACTGTGTTTACTAAAAATTTGCATAGTGAGATAGCTTATCATCTAAAACTGCAATGTGCACATATGTTCAAGGAGATCATTGATAAAGGTTTATTGATCGAGTGAGCACTCATCAATAAAAGGTTCATCAAGCTTAATTCAAATAATCAAAATCAAGTTACTTGTTGAGTCTATATTTTTCAAGCTTACCACTGCTAATATAATTAGTTGGCCTATACCAAAGCATTATCTGTAAGGCATTCCTTACCCTGATTGGTATCGTGAAAATAAATTTTGTGACTTTCATTGGTTCAATGGGCATAATATATGAAGATGTGTCCAAATAAAGCATTTAATAAAGAATATGTTAGAGAGTGGGGAGATAAAACTGGATAATGGTGCTTCCACTTCCAATCAAACTCTTGGGATCTATCAAAACCCCTTTCCCCAACATAACAATCAACAACAACAATAATGACCAGTGTAGTAGCAAAATCAATAGTATCAGAATCAAAGGCCAAACCAGTAAAATCAATAAAATTAGTAGCATAATCCACAATGATAAAAAAATGGACAAAACCAAGGTTAGAATGGTAACAACCAAAAAACCTACCATGCAGTTGCACATGACTACAACAGGGTTGAAGGTCATATTGTAGGGGGTAGTGTTAATACCATCTCCATGAATCCTAGACCAAGTACTAATTAGCCTAGGCCATTGATTAACAATAATATTCAGCCAAATCACATGGATAATCCTTCTTTGACTTGGGAGTGCATACAGGCAAACCAACAAACTAGGACTTCTACTTTTAGATATTATAGTGACAACTCATTCTTTACATGTGACCACATGCAAGTGCACCAGCAACTGAGACTTGTCTTATTTGGTCCCATAATACTTCCAACATTGATTTTCAATAATGGTCTGGTATTTTATCTTGATTAAGCAATCACAAAATAGAGGTCAAAGATTACTATCCCAGGCCCACAACCATCTACCACCTTGCTAGTCATCCAACCAACCATTCAGCCTCAGAATAAACCATTCACCACTGACTAAGACAAGTAGTTTGACATTGTGGAACAATTTTAGAAGACACCAATGCAAATTTTTATTTTAGATTTGTTGTGGTGTGGAGCTAAAAGCTTCAACTATTTGCATACACTAGAAGGAAGGATGCTAAAGAACCAGAGGAACCGGCGTCGACAGCATGACTGACATCAGTCACAGACAGTGGAGAAGGAAACCAGCGACGGCAGGGAGTCGGCCGACGTCGGCAGCACCAGATAAATAGGGACCAGTGTCGATCGCCTGTGCGGTCCAGAACTGTTCGTTGCACGAACAGTTAGTTAGTTGAACCGAGTGTTTGCATGCTAAGCGACTAATTTAAGTCGCGGGCTGTGTGTCTAATTTTAGTAGTTAGAGTTCTATTTTTTGTAAGCATGGGATCTTATTTATAGACCCAAAAGGCATGTATTGTAATTATTCTAAGGCAAGGAAAAGCATTGAAGCTAGCAAGGTCAAGGAGATCTACAGGTGTAAGGTCAAGGAGATCAGCTGAAGCATTCAAGGAGGGATAACAACTCAGGCTTTAGATTTGTTGTGTTGAGCAAGAGAGAGAGGGAAGAAGGTCTTGAGGTGTGGCAAGCCTTTGAGGTGGAGGAAGAAGTGGCATCTTCCTTATTATATTTTCTTCTAGTAGTATTTAATACAAGATTGTGTATTGTCTCTCAAATTCTTTGTTGTCTCAAGTTTCTAGCTACTTTATCATTCTGGTATAATTCCGTGTTTAATTGCATATAAGATAGTAATCAATTGTGCTCTAATTGGTAGAGCTGTAGATCCCCTGACAAGTGGTATCAGAGCTATGGTTTGCAGGAAGCAGGGTATTGTTTTTTGATTATAGGGCATTCACAGGGTTTTTTGATTGAGTGGGAGTTTAGCAATGGCAGAAGAAAGTAGGCTACGAATGGAGAAGTTTAACGGCAAGAATTATCAACACTAGAGGATGCAGATTGAGGACTATCTGTATTAAAAGGATCTGTACTTACCATTGGGTGGGGTTGCATGCAAGCCCACAGATATGAAGGATGAAGAATGGAATATTCTTGATCGGAAGGCTCTTGGTTCCATAAGGTTGAGCCTTGCATCGTCTGTGATTTCCAGCTTATCACAGTGCAATACAACAGAAGAGTTGATAAAGTCCTTGGCAAATTTATACAAAAATCCCTCGGCTTCTAACAAGGTATACCTTATGAAGCAGCTATTTACTTTGCAAATGCAGGAAGGTGGATCGGTACATACTCATCTCAGTGATTTCCATGGTTTGGTAAACCAATTAGCTTTAGTCAATATTGTTTTTGATAATGAGGTAAAGGCTCTCTTGATTTTGTGTTCTTTGCCTGAAAGTTGGGATGGTATGGTTATGGCAGTAAGTAATTCTGCATCTGCTTCTAAAAATCTTAAAAGTTGATGATGTTGTGAGTGTGATCTTGAATAAAGAAATACGCAAGATAAGCACAGGTGAATCATCAGGGAATGCTCTAAGTGCAGAAAGTAGGGAAAGGCAAAGGGAGAAGGTTGAGCAAGGGAAATCAAGGTCGGGAAGGAGATACGAGTCCAAAGGTATTACCTGCTAGTTTTGTGGAAAGAAAGGACATACAAAGGAGTGTTGGTTGAGAGATAAAGAGAATCAACATGCAGGTATGGGAGAAGCAAAGGATGCAAATATTGTGATGCAGGATGCTCTCATACTTTCTTTAGATAGTCAAGTAGGATCATGGATTTTAGATTCTGGTTCATCTTTTCATGCATCCCCAAACAGAGATTTTTTCTATGAGTATGAACAAGGAGATTTTGGAGTGCTCTATTTAGGGGATGGTATGCCTTGTCAGATAGTTGGCAAAGGGAAAGTGCAGCTGAGATTACAGATTGACAACACGTGGGTGTTGAAAGAGGTCATGCATGTTCCAATTCTGAAGCAGAGTCTGATTTCTGTAGGAAGGTTAGGAGATGAGGGATGCACAATAACCCTCACAACAGATTTTTGGAAGGTTACCAAGGGAACACTTGTTCTAGCAAGAGGTAAGAAAGTAGATACTCTTTATCTGTCTACTTGTATTACTGATTCTACTTCTGGTGTAGATTCGAAGATGTGGCCTAATAGGCTTGGTCACAAGAACAGGAAGAGAATGGAAGTTCTTGATTCAAAAGGTATGTGTTCAAATTTGGAAAGCACAGATACAGTTCATTATAGAAAGAGGAAATTTGATGCTTTTGACAGGAACAAAGAAGCCTTGGTGTTTATGAAGGAGATGAAGGACAAAGATCAGTCACAGGGGCTGAATAAGTCTGAGCAGGGCAGCATGGATAGAGGTTTGATCCAAGAAGAGCTTGCAGATGAAAATTTCATCACTTACAAGAACACACAGACACCAATGTCGGTAGCTTGGCACCGACATTAGTCATCCAGATACCGACATCGATCATGTACAGACCAGCAGGGTCAGTAGGTTAGACAGGAGAAGTTCGACCTCGGTCATAAGGACCGACGTCGATAGGAGGTACACCAGCGTCGGCCAGGGAAACGATGTCGGTAGTCAGGGTCAGTGCAGGGAACTGACATCGTTTGGGAGCAGACTGGGAGATGACCTAGATCGGTCACTGGAATGGATGTTGGGTGAATTAATAAGTCTCAAACACCCATGTGGAGGTTAGGAAAGATATGTGAACCTCATATTCATTGTTCACCTTATTTATATTGCTTACTGATAGTCATGAACTAGGAAGATGGAAGAAGCAATGCAGGTAGAATCCAGAAACAGTGGGAGCTTGGCATGGATGAGGAGTATGAGTCCTTGGAAAACCAAGCAGGTATTTGTTGGTAGTGTTGTCAGCTGGAAGGAAGCACTGGATAGAGGGATGGATTCTCGTTTTAGAGAAGAGAGTGGATGGACACATGAGACAGAAGGCTATGGTATATGGTCTTGATTATGCTGCAGAACAATGGAGGTTTGACCATTGTATTTTATCTTTACCAGGTTGGATAATATTAGCTACATTATCTTGTTACTGTATTGTGTTACTTGTTGTAGGGTTTCATATACAGGGAGTTTTCTGAGCTAAGGGTAGAGTTGGTTCAGAAGTATGTCATGGAGAATTTGGGAGTAGCAAAATTCTTGTGGCATAAGATACAGGTATTGCATCACAGGTTTGCGTGATGGTTGGTCTTCAAGAGTGACATTGAAGAGGGATACAGAGCCTAAGGAACAAAATAGATGGTGTACAGGTATAGGTACAAGTTGCAGCAGTTTATCTCTAAGTGGGAGATTGTTATGGTGTGGAGCTAAAAGCTTCAACTATTTGCATACACTAGAAGGAAGGATGCTAAAGAACCAGAGGAACCGGCGTCGGCAGCATGACTGACGTCAGTCACAGACAGTGGAGAAGGAAACCAGCGACGGCAGGGAGTCGGCCGACGTCGGCAGCACCAGATAAATAGGGACCAGTGTCGATCGCCTGTGCGGTCCAGAACTGTTCGTTGCATGAACAGTTAGTTAGTTGAACCGAGTGTTTGCATGCTAAGCGACTAATTTAAGTCGCGGGCTATGTGTCTAATTTTAGTAGTTAGAGTTCTATTTTTTGTAAGCATGGGATCTTATTTATAGACCCAAAAGGCATGTATTGTAATTATTCTAAGGCAAGTAAAATCATTGAAGATAGCAAGGTCAAGGAGATCTGCAGGTGTAAGGTCAAGGAGATCAGCTGAAGCATTCAAGGAGGGATAACAACTCAGGCTTTAGAGTTGTTGTGTTGAGCAAGAGAGAGAGGGAAGAAGGTCTTGAGGTGTGGCAAGCCTTTGAGGTGGAGGAAGAAGTGGCATCTTCCTTATTGCATTTTCTTCTAGTAGTATTTAATACAAGATTGTGTATTGTCTCTCAAATTCTTTGTTGTCTCAAGTTTCTAGCTACTTTATCATTCTGGTATAATTCTGTGTTTAATTGCATATAAGATAGTAATCAATTGTGCTCTAATTGGTAGAGCTGTAGATCCCCTGACAAGATTTACTTTAGATGTCAATAATCCATAAAAACATCCTGAATGATTTTTTAACCCAATCTACTGTTGCTAGTGACATATCCCCTAATAACTTTCAAGCTTTGGTTGGACACTTAACTCCAACATAACAAGTCACATTCAATCAAAGTGATATGTGTTCCTTTAGACTGCTCCATAATAACCCATTGTACATATAAGTTTGTATCAGATGGTATAAAGTGAAATGTGTCCTTATAGACAATGGATCCAGCCTCAACATAGTGTCTCTCAAGCTCATCAAGCTTCTTGGGTACATAATGACATATCTCCAACCAGAAATAATAACTATCAAAGCTTATGATAATCAAGAAAGAGAATCATAGGGCACCATTAGTTTTCCAGTTATCATTGGGACTTTGACCAATGATACACTTTTCCATGTGTTGAATCTTGATTTATCATACAACACAGTTCTAGGTAGGCCTTGGTTACATGAGATTCATGCAGTCTCGTCAACACTGCATCAATGTATCAAGTTTTCTCACTCAAGGATGGAGGTGAATATTCTAGGAGATTTACGCCTGTATGAATATTACAAGCATCTTGAGGCCATGTTTCAAAGCTATAATTATCAGTATGACATGAATCTTAGTTCCAAACAAGATAAAGGAAAGGTTATACGTATTGATCCTTCATTAGATAATTATATAGATCCTAATACCTTAGATTCCCTATCCCACATGCCACCTCCTAAAGATTCTAATAATTTCACCATTTTAGATAATAGACTGAGATAATATATGACCCATGACACATTTCACATTGCCAATCTTTCTTAGAATTTGAAAACCTTTAGGTGACCTAAGGTCATCCCACATATGCATTGGCAACAAAAAATAAAGATAAGGGACCTGTCACATTTGTACCATTATTTGGCCTAGGACCTAACCCGCTTGAAGGGAATGAATCATGGCTATAAAATGATGACCAAGTTGATTGTTATAAAAATACAAAGTATCATGTTCCTTATAGGATTATGGAGTGTCATAATTATGAAGGAAGAGGCCTCATACCGAATCAACAAGGAACCATTGAGCCAATTTCCATGACTAAGTATGAAAGACTTTATGAAATTAGATTTAAACTACTTAGGGGTGACCCCACATATCTTATTCAAACTCCATCACCAATGACTAGTGATGATGATGTTGATAACGAAGTAGAGTCTGATCATAGCCTTACCTTTGATAACCTAGTTGAAACTAACCTATTTGATAACCATTTGTACCATTACCAAAGCTATTAATCATAATCGATTGCCATTATATTATCCCCAATTGATAGATTAAGACCAACAAGAATCTAGTCTATTGATTGATGAGTTCTAGAATGATGAGGCATTCTCTGATTTCTTAGGCCTTAGAGACAGTGTTTTGTTGGGTGATCACAAATTAGGATTCTCAATCACATTAGATCCAGTAACCTATTTTGGAAAGCGAGTGAACACCCTTAGCCAAAAACAAATAAGTAAAGCATTGAGGTCCCAAAGTGAAAACCTCTTTGAGGCACTTTTTGACCAAGAAAAAAGCAAAAATAAAGACCAGTCTAGCGGTGAAAACTTGTTTTAGGTGCCATTAGATGGTGGTGTTCATTCTTTTTTTAGATCAAGAGACCACTAATGATGAACTTACTTGTGGATCTGAGTTCAATTTTGAGTAACAACAAGTATTTGATCAAATTATCCAAGAATTTTTGACCATTTTTGTTACATAGCCAAATCTCCCATTAGTAGACTCAGATTCATCATGCCTAGGAGAAGCTGAAGAGCAAGTCCTAACAGAGGACCCTGACATAGTCCAATAGTTCAAATCACTACCTACTATCCTAGAAGATAGTTTAACCCTTCTAGTCAAAGATACAATAGAGGTAAATATCAAGACTCCATCAAACCTAAGATGGATAACATTAGGAGCATCTCTCACGGAGGAGGAACATGACATCTTTGTAGCTCTGTTTAAATAGTTTGTGCATATATTTACATGGTCTTATTCTGACATGCCAGGATTAGATCCCACCTTGGTTCTGTACCACCTTGTGGTTAATCCTGATGCTAAACTGGTAAAACAAAATCTATGTAAGATGCATCCTTGAATTTATGTATTATTAAAGAAAGAGTTGGAAAAACTCTTAGAAGTAGGATGTATCTGATCCATTGACTACTCATAATAGATCTCTAATGTTGTACCTATTAGAAAAAAGCCTAAAACAATTAGAATTTGTAATAATTTTTGAGACATCAACAAAGCTTGTCCTAAATATGATTTTTCATTGCCTAATATTGACATGATCATCGATTCCATGAAAGGTTATGAAATGCTTTCACTCATGGATGGTTTTCCAAAATACAATTAGATCAGAATAACATCAGAAGATCAACATAAAAAAACATTCACAACTCCATGGGGAACATTTTATTATTAGGTGATGTCATTTGTCCTTAAGAATGTGGGAGATATATATCAAAGAGCCATGACTATCATATTCCATGATATGACATATGATATTATTGAAGACTATGTCAATGACATATTAGGAAAATCCAAGACTAGAGCTGACCATCCAACAGTGTTGTGTAAGATAATTGGAAGACTATGAGAGTATAAATTCAGACTAAATCTAAATAAATGTGTGTTTGGTATAAATTCAGGTAAATTATTGGGCTTCATCATGTCTCGTATAGGTATTGAAGTCAATTTAGTTAAAGTCCATGCTATAATCAAGATGCCACCACCAACCAATTTAAAGCAACTTCATAGTTTGTAGGGTAAGATCCAATCCATTCGATGCTTCATCTCTCAGTTAGCAGATAAGTGCCATCCATTTATGTGCCTTTTAAAGAAAGGAGTTGTATTTCACTAGGATGATCACTGCCAAACAACTTTTTAATAACTTAAAAATTATCTTGTCAATCCACCTATTTTATTACCTCCTATGCTAGGAAAGCCAATTTTGTTATACCTATCAACTACCGATCATGCTCTAGGGGCACTCTTGGGTCAACATTATGAAAATGGAAAGGATCATGTTGTTTACTACCTAAGATATACTTTGGTTACATATGAACATAACTATGCACCTATTGAAAAAGCTTGTCTAGCCATGGTTTTTATAGCTCAAAAACTGCATCATTACATGTTGAATAATAAAATCATGGTCATTTAAAAAGTAGATCCACTCAAGTATCTACTATCTAAAATAGCTTTACAATGTATAATGGATAAATGGATCATGCTTCTTAGTGAGTTTGACATAGAGTATGTCAATCAAAAAGCAATAAAGGGACAAGTTCTTATAGATCAACTTACTGAAGCACCTCTTATGGACACAAAAGCACTCAAGTTTCCATTTCCTAACGAATCCATCATGACCCTCATGGAGACATCCCTAAGGAGAAGATCTAGAAGTTGTACTTTTATGGTTCATTCATTGCACATGGATCAAGGGTAGGCTTATTATTTATTACACCATAGGGGGATCTAATCCCTAAATCATTTAGAATTACCTTTCCTTATACAAATAAAATGGCTGAGTATGAAGCACTTATTGTAGGACTTTGACAAGCAGCACATTAGAATATATCTCATCTTCAAGTTTATGGTGATTCTTAATTAATCATCAATCAGGTCACAGATCATTTTCAGACCAAATATGACAAGTTAGTTTCATATAAAGCCATGGTTGACACTCTTAAAAAGCAAATTGCCAACATTCAGTTTGAGCATATACCGAGGGCTAGTAATATAACTATAGATGCCATGGCTACTATTGGTTCTCTAATTCAACAAGTAGATAAAGCTAGAGAGTATCAATTCCTTGTCAAGAATTTATCAACATCGGCTCATGAACCTTCAACCATTGCCATGATTTATGATATTGTTGGTCCTAATTCTATCTAGTACTTAAACCTTTACAACTATCTTCATGACCAAGTTCAACCACCTAACCTATCTCAAAAAAAAACCAAAGACTTCATTCATCATTCCGCTCATTATACTTTACTTGGATCCACTCTACTTCCAAACCTTGGTGACAAACATTATCAACTACTAGAATAGGAGTAGTAATCCTTTGAGCATGCTTTCCTAACCCTTGACCTTGATAATCAAACTATTATAGATATTTTTGACCAAACCCATACTGATTTATAAGTTGACCCTCATTTTAGAGAGGTAGATTTACATCTTTTTCATGATTTACTTGTGCTTGCGGTAATGTTTCTTGCTTTGATTTTGCTTTTTGATCCTTTTGTTGTTCTAAGTTATGATTTGGTAACCACTTTTATACTATTTATGAATTTTACCCTTTGTGAATGTGTTCCTATGTCACTATGGATTGCTTGACTAATTTACCTTGTAAAGGTTCCTCATTAGTAATTATCTGTTGTATATGTTTTTCAATGCCAAACATGAATATGTGTGATGTCCATACATTCTATGATATGCACAATAATATCTATATATTCTCACTAGATGTAAAGCAGGTAGTTTGATAAACTTAAATTTAATCATTTCCCTTAGTATCTCATGTGTACTCTTATTTGATCTTTGAATGCTTTTTAAATCATTAGTTATAGAGTTACTTTGTTGTGATTTCTTGTTTTGATATGTAACATTGCTTGCAACCAATTGACTAGGTGAAGGTGCATATTTTCCAATGTTGTGACATTTTTATGTAATATTTGATTATATGTTTGTAAATCTAAAATTAACTTGCTCATGCTGGTGATTTGATCCCTTAGAGTCTCACAAGTGCAAACCCTAGTTACTTTCGATTGAACACATAAGCACATATGTTGAAGAGGGTTTGAAGAAGCTATAGGTTGAATGTATGCATTAAGAACAATAGTATAAACTACCTCAACTTTTGGAGAGGTGATAACATGGACCTGGTTAGAGGCAAAGTAGCTATCACCCTTTTGGGGGAGAGGAGGAGAAGAAAATTCTTTCCTGTGCATAGGATATGACATTGAAACTTGACATGTGGTTGTTAGCTTATGTAATGGATCCTCTAGGTATTTAAGGATTTTATTCTTAATTGAAGTATAAATAATTGAGAGATAACATGTTAAAGAATTAATGAAATATGGCATATATTTGAATTGGTCTAGAAATACCATGTACATATGTATTTATGACATTTTTGAATTCATGCCAAATGAAAGTAAACAAGCATGCAAGAGAAACTATAAAACTTTGCATAACTAAATCATGATTAATAAAATTAGAATATTCAACCTAATGTGCAAAAAATTAGAATTTTAATTTCGAAACCCTAGGCTAGGGTTTAAAAATACTAGGACCTAGTATAGGCAACTAGGGTTTGAAAGGAATAATTTTAAAAATTACTATGGTAAATTTTAAAAATTAAATGTGAAATTCTAATTTATATGCAATAAAAATTAGAAGAATATTGATAAAATTAGCAAGAAAATTTCCCTAGGGTTTTTAGGGTTTTTGTGTGTAAACGAAGTAAGTTGAGTTTACCAAATGATTTAATTTTTTTTGAAATAATGGAGTTTTATTCCTATTTTAGTTAAGGGTCTAGATTAATAAATTAGTACAAAATATAGCAATAATTATAGTCCTGATTTATGTAATTGTTTATCTTTTTCACCTTTCTAAAAATAACAATAAATAGGAGGAAATATAAATAAGCTTGAAAATAGACTGAGATGGAAAATGCAGAGGCTAAAAATGGCTATGCAAGACTAGGACAGTGTTATCAACCTAAATCTGGCTTTTGTTTGATGAAAGGATAGAAACATTGAAAACAAGACACTTTGGTGTCTAGCACTATTGTCTGCACTTATTGCTATTATTTAAATTAGTTACAGATACCTAAAACTTTTTGGGTATTTGCATTGTGCGTGTATGAGGTTGCCTATAAAAAATTGAGCACTAATTATCGATGGAACTCGCTATAGATCTAATTTTATCTTCAAACCCTAACCTTCCATTATGCTTGATAAAATAGTATTTTAATCACTTGAGAAAGAGGGGGGTTAGTGTGTAAGATGCACTAAATGTATAATCCACACCCCTTGTGTGGGCACATTGCCTACATACCAATACTTCAAAGAGGGAGCAAGCCATATGTAATTCTCCCACTTAGTATGCTTTGTGCAATAGGTGGTTAGGGACTAATATGAGGGTTTGAGTATGTTTATAAATGTGTTGGGTGACTATATGTAGAGAATAGGGAAATTTGCCTTAGTGCTTTATTTTTATTCTTACTTGTTTTGTAAGTTTGGTCCCCTCCTTTGTAAATGAACTTTGAGTCAGATTTTATAGGGAATAATTGGTCATGGGTCAGATGTATTTGTGCTAATCTAACATAATTAAAGATAATGATTAGATGGAAATGACCATTGGGGCTCAAAATGCAAATAAACCCTCACCATGGGAGTACCTACCACTATTATTACCAACCTTCCTTCGGCTACCCCAATCTACTAGCCACTACCCCACTTCAAAATCTTGTGGTGCTTATACCTTCTACCTTACCACCAATTAGTACAAAGGTCACTACCCTTCCTATTATTACCAACCTAACCACAACTTATACCCAATAGTTGTCCATTGCACCAAACCTAGGTTACATCCCTAATCCATAAGGGTATGTACCTCTACCTACTACCCAACCACTTGCATCCACATACCCATACATAGCTTTCATCTAATCACTAGTGTCCACATACTAATATGTGGTAGCTTCTCAACCTCTTACCAATTATAAATGTCACCCAACCACAACAACAATATGCACTTTACAACCTTTCTAGTGCCCAATGCCAAACAAATCTAAAGAAAATGCTCATGGATAAAATGACTACTTTAGAGTCATCCATTTTTGGAGCTCACAATATCTTATAATATGACCAAATTTATAATGAACCCATTCACCCCTTTGTCCCTACCAGAACATATCCTCCTTAGTGGGAGCTTCCTAGGTTTTCTAAATTTCAAAGTAAGGAGGACCCCCAACATCACTTCAGGGAATTTAGACATTCATGTTATTTAATTTCCTATGATGATGCTCTCCTTTTTTACACTTTTTGTATGTCTTTATTAGGACCGAAATTGGATTGGTATAGTGCCTTAAGCAAACATTCCCTCTTCTCTTTCACCTAACTAGCTCAACCTTTCTTAGATCACTTTTCAATAAACATATCTAAGAAAGTTTCCATCACTGACCTTTATTCTATCAGGTAATTTGATGATGAATCTATTATCGATTTTTTATCTCATTAAAGAATCCTAATCAATCAATTTTTATTCTCTTTACCCTAACCTGAGATGATAGAACTTTTTGCCCTAGCATGTGCCAATAACATCTATTCTATGTTGTATGTTTAGATCTTCCGAACCTTCAACGAAGCTTTTACTATGGCACATAAAATAAAAAACAAAGCCATCAATGAAGGAAAGTTTAAGTTGAAAAACAAAAACTCCACCTTCAAATCCAGTGAGGCATCTTCCTCTAAACTAAGCAACCAAACCAATGCCAATGTCATGAACAAGGGAATTATGAATGTAGTTGTCCTCAAGACAACTCTTATAATATCTATTAAATATAAAATTCTATTAAATCATCAAATCAAAACATGAGGAACCAAAACTGAAATAATCAGAAGCAATATACTCCACTTGGGGAGTCTTATGTTTCAATCTTGAAGAAGTTGCTGAAAGTTAATATCATAAAACTTCCCATCAAGCCCCCACAAAAATTTGAATCTTCTCATCCTACACTTGGTTGGTACAATGAGAATGACCTATGTTATTTCTATCAAGTATTTGGGCATGACATTAGTAGGTGTAATACCTTCAAAAACATTATCCAAACCCTCATTGACAAGGGGGAGCTCACATTGGATAACCCCAATGCACCTCTAAACCAAGCCCTTGACATTTTTAGGCAACCTTTTCCCAATCATGCACCTACCAAGAATGAGATTGATAAAGTTGAGTCTTCTCATGATGCCCATATTGTCAATATGGTTCTTGACACACTCATTGCTAAAAATCCTACTACCCAATCTACCTATTCTTTGCCCCCTCCACTTATTGAGGCAGTGAAGTTACCTTCTCCTCCTTTGGATACCAAAATTGAGGAAGTATCTTTTACCCCTCTTCCACTTCTTGAGGTATTGGAGTCATAAACCTTTCCTTCAATTGACATACTAGAGAAATCAACCACCACCACTTTACCTTCTCCCTCAATTACCAAACAATTCACCTCCCCTTTGGAGATCATTGCCAAAGAGTAAAATTCCATATCTGTTCCACCCACAAAGGAACCACCCATCCAAACCTTGCATCCTTTGATTGAGGAAAAGGATGAGGTTAGCATTCCCCTTTCTCAACCTATGGGCTTATCTTTTGAGTTCACTACACAGGGAACAAAACCAATCTATAAATCATTATCTAAGCTAGTTCAAAGGTTAGAATTTATCTCCGAACTTGATGTGGATTGAGTCACCTTTTGGAAGCAATTAGGGATCTCGTACATCACTAAATGGGAACCTTCAACCACACCTTTGGCAATCCAACCCACCACTTCTATTATCCAAACCCCTATCTTATCCACTGAACCAATAAAAACCTCAACCAACCCAACCATTTCTCAACCATCCCATGCAACCAAATCCCAAACAACCAAATCTTCCTCTCCAACTAAACCAACCAAAAACATTGGAATCTTTCATACATAGATCCTTAATCACCCATCTTTAAAACTAGAGCTCACCTCACTAGACCTACCAACCAAGCACCAAACCAAACTAACCAAGGAGGTAAAGCCATCAAAAGGCCAAAAGACCAAACTTCTACCTCCCTCTACCTTGCCCTATATTTTGGGACCTCATCCCTCCACTTTTATTAGGAAGTCGACTATCTCCATCAAAACCTAACCATCGCTATTGGTTACACTAAAACACTTTATTTTTGACACACCATCTTCATTGAGCCTAAAATCTCCTACTTCCAATTTATCAACTTCCACCTTGATAAAATCAAATCTATCAACTAAGAACACCATCTTGCCCAAAACCTCTACCACCAAACCTATTCCTAAAAAGACATCCATCTCACTAACCAAGGCCAAAACCGCTAAACCCTTTCCGCCTTTAGCTGAGTCTTACTTGACTATTTTCCAAAGGTTACTACAAGCCTCTTACTTGACCTTACCTCTTATCAAACCATTTGAACCTCTAGGTTCAAAACCCACCTAGTGTAATGACCACCAAGTATGCTCCTATCATACGACAACCGAGCATGACACAAAAAATTGCAAAGCTCTCCAAACCATAATCCATTAGCTCTATGATGAGGATGATATATTAACAAAGGAACACCCTATGAGCCTATTACCAATCCAACAACCAAAAAACATTACCTAATGCCTACATACTCCCCTACTCTCACCTCAGAGTGATGAAGGGCTGAACCAAAGTCCTACCCAAACTCCTTCTATGCATGCTATCTATGTGGCCACATGATCACACACTCAACATAAAGATAAAGGGAAGGCTAAAGTGTCCATCCCATGGACATGCCCATCTTCCACCTCCTAACTAATTCAAAATCAAGCACCTTCACCTTCAACCAAACCCAAGGTATCTATCTTGGGTACCTCCCAATCTAACCCTTTTGAATCAATTAGAAGAGTGGTTCTCAAACAAATTCACCAGAACCTAGCAAATATGAGCTTATATGAGTTAATTTCTACCTCACTTCATCATCACCAAACAATGATAGAGGCATTACAATCAATAAAGGTCCAACATAAAGACCCTCAACCTCTGGTAGCCTTTTTTAGTTCTCGCCAAATTTCTAACCTTACCACCTTCAAGGATTTTGAAATACCTTCTATCCATTCAAATGACCCAGATCCCCCTCTCTTTATTACTACCTTCATCAGCCAAACTTGCATCAAATGGGTCATGATCAAGGGGGGAACTAGTATTAATATCATCTCCTCCCATGCCTATGATCAAGTCAAATTGATAGATAATGTCATGTCCAAAACCTTGGCCATCCTTTGATGCTTCAACAACACCATGGCCACTACTTTGGGAACTGTTATACTTCATATTTGTTTAAGACCTTATATGCTCCCATAGCTCTTCTATGTAGTAGAAGGTGAATTCTAGTATAATGTTTTGTTGGGATGACCTTGGATTCACTCCATAGGTTATGTACCCTCTAACCTTCATCATTACATCAAATTTGAGCATGAAGGTCAAGTCATCACCATACAAGATGACCTAAGTCTTTTCTGATTATGCAACATGACTTATTGACCCAACAATGTCCTCTTACCTCCATCTAACACACCCTCATTAACCAAAGACAAAATTTCAACAACAAAAGTTGACATCATATCTTCTTCCACCAATAAGGCATCTACTAGCTCATCCATCCTCTTGGATCAAATCCATACCATAGACCCTTTGAAATCAACCTTCCAACACCTTTCACTTGGGGGATATTGCCTTTTGGCCCTTGACACCTTCCCTACTCCCCATGAGTATGGGAAACTCAAACACCAACTCAGTTATGACCCCATTATTAGAGCCATTATTTCCTTTGGACCTCCAAAGTATCAAACCTGCTTCATTTATGGGGTACTCGATAAAAGCCTTGGCACTTCCATTACCTCTCTTTCACCTTGACCATTCATCGCCAACTTCTCTACCTAGATAAATGAAGTTTTTCCAAGACAACCTTCATCAGTGTGCTCAGAAGGGATTTGGCCTTAGACAATATGAATAGGGGCCACATGAACTACTTCTCATTGAGAATCAAAAATCCCATGAGAAACATGGCCTAGGTTTCTCTCCACTGAACTAGCATACCAACTCACCTCCCACTGCCAAAGTTGATGAGGAGATCCCATCCTCGCCAACTCCCTCATCACCAAAATAGGAGGATTTTGACATCATCCCTCTTAAATTTTTTTCATCAACATGATCATCCCTGGACCCCTAACCTATCAAAAGGATGGTGCAGTTGTAACCATCCCTATGACCCATCCTGAGATGATATGAGATGCCTCTCCTACCATTTAGTGTCAAGATGATGATTCCATCCTCACCTATCTTGGTGCATTGGATTCTTCCATCCACAAATCCCTACCTCCTGAGACTTCAACCATGTTTAATGAATCCACCATAGATATCAAATTAGGCACTTCAAACAACCCCTACATTGTCAAAATTAGCCAATCATTGAATTCTAAAGAACTTCAAGTTTTCCCCTCCTTATAAGACTACAACATAGCATTTGCCTGGTCTTATAATGACATGACTAGAATTGACCCTACCATTACCACCCATAACATAGTCACCCACCATGATACCAAACCCATTAGGTAAAAACTTAGATGAATGCACCCTCGCATATCCCTTCTTATCAAAGAAGAGATTCAATGTCTCCTATCTATAAATTTCATTCAACCATTGACTATCCCCAATGGGTCTTGAATGTCATGCCTATCAACAAAGCCATGAGAGGACTATGCATTTGTGTGAAATTTCATGACCTCAACCTCAATTGCCCCAAGGATGACTTTCATCTGCCAAGCATTAACCAGCTAGTTGATCTTACAACTAGGCATGAATTATTATCTCCTATGGATGAATTTTTGGGCTACAATCAGATCCTAATTACCCCAAAATATCAATGCAAAATCACCTTTATCACCCCATGAAGAACCTTCTACTATAGAGTCATGCCTTTTGGACTAAAGAACACTGGTACAACCTACCAATGTGCGATGACTTATATCTTTCATGACATTATCCATAAGATAGTAGAGGACTATGAGGATGATCTTCTAGGGAAATCCAAATATCATAAGGATCATTTGGTCATTCCCAAGATTATCCTTGAGTGCCTCATCTATTACCATGTCTACCTTAAATCCAAGAAGTGAAGGGTCTTATCAGGAAAAATCCTTGGCTTTATCATTTCCATTCAAGGAATTGAAGTCAATACTACCAAGATCCAAACAATCCTTGACATGATTCCTCCAATCAACCTCATGCAACTCCATAGTCTGTAGGGGAAGCCCCAATCCATTCATCACTTTATTTCCTAGCTCTTAGAATAATGCCAACCCTTCCATCGCCTTATGAAGAAGGACATATATTTTAAGTGGAATAGAAACTATCAAAAGGTCTTTATTTTCCTCAAAGAGTACCTCTTATCTCCACCTATCCTCACCCCTCCTAAGGATGACCAACCTTTCTACCTTTATATCTTTGCCACCGACCACTCCCTAAGGGCAATGCTTGCTCATTAGATGAAAAACACAAAGAGAAAGTCATCTACTATATCAATTGCACACTTGTAGAGTATGAGACTTGATATACCCATATTGATAAAATTTTCTTAGCTTTGGTCTTCATGTCTTCCAAACTTTACCACTACCTTATTAACTAAAAGAGCTATGTCATAACCAATACTAACCCACTCAAGTATATGCACTCCAAGCCATACCAAAACCAGTGTATGGCCAAGTGGCTCATGATTTTAGCTAAGTTTGACCTAGAGTTTCTTCAACAAAAGTTAATTAAAGGGCAAGTCATTGCTGACTAATTGGTTGAGGCACCATTACTAGACAACCAACCTCCTCCTCTTGATTTCCCCAATGAGTCCATCATGACCCTCTCTCAAGTGGACTTTACCTATCAAGTGACCATGTTCTTTGATGGATCAAAGTGTCAACATGGTGGGGGTGTTAGTATCATCCTTTTTATCCATGATATTAAACCTCTTCCTTTATCCTTCAAGCTAGATTTTGAATGTACCAAGAATATGGCTGAGTATAAAGCCTTAATACTAGGCCTTCAAACTATGCTAGCCTTGGGAGTCAAAATGATCAACATCTTTGGTGACTCTCAACTTGTGGTCAATCAAATCAATAACTCTTACTATTGTAAGAATGATTTTTTACAATAGTATAAACAACTAGTTGATGAACTCTTAACATCATTTGAAAATTACCATATCTAATCAACCCCATGATCTACTAACAAGTTTGCCAACGCTATGGATTTCCTCACCTCTTAGATCCCATCTACACCCTCTGACTCTAAGATATTTGTCATTATCCATAGACTTACCCAGTCTTCCTATGTCAAACTAGATTCTCCCACCATCTTCAATGTGGGGGAGACCCCACTTGACCTTTGGTATCAGCATACCTTCGACTATGTTAATCTTGCCATCATTCCTCCTAGTCTTTCCAAGAATGCTTGAAGAGAATTTACCTTGAAGACCACATTATATAATTATGGGGGGATTTCCTTACAAATACAACTTTGATGGTATCCTCTTCCGTTACTTACGCAATCATGAACCCTCTCATGGTATTAAGGAAACAGATGATGGGATATGTGGGGGCCACTTTAGTGGCCTTGTCATGGCTAAACACATCTTTTTACTTAGATACTATTGGCCTATCCTTTACCAAGACTATTGTGATTATGTGAAAAAGTGTGTTCAATGTCAACAACATGCCAATTTACATCACACACCTAGCCATAGTCTTCACATCTCCACTAATTTTTGGCCATTCTCATAATGGGGTCTAGACCTTATTGGTGAAGATAACCCCCATTCTTTACAAAAACACCATTCTATCATCACCATGACTATGTATTTTACCAAATGGGTAGAGGTTATTCTGCTAGTCTCAACCAAAGCCAAAAATATTGTCGACTTTATCAATCATCACATCATCTATCATTTTAGTGTTCCTCACAAAATTATCACTAACAATGGTAAATCCTTTAAAAAGAAACAAGTTCAAATTATTTATGATGCATTCAGGATTAAGTTATGTTTCTCCTTGCCCTATCACCCTCAAGTGAATGGATAAATGGAGGCCTCTAACAAAAATTATAACAATATGCTCACTAAAATACTCAATGCATTTGGTCAAGATTAGCATTTGCACATCCCCTTCACCTTATAGGCATATTGTACTAGCATTTGAACCCTTACAGGTGCTACCCCATTCTCTATTATGTTTAGAGTAGAGGCTATCTTACCTCTCAAAGTTTAAATTCCTTCTCTTCATATATCTATGTAGAATCTTATTTTTGAAGATGATTATCATTAACACCATTTAATCCAGCTTGAGCTACTTGATGAGCATCATTTATTTTCTCTCACCCATCTTCATGTCTATTAAGATCACATTGAATGTACCTATAATAAACACCTTAATGCATGAAAATTTAACATCAAAGGCCTCATCCTGAAAGAAAACCAACCTGTCACCAATATGGAGAAAAGCAAGTGGGGCAAGTTTGCTTTCAATTAGATCAAACCTTATATCATAACCCATAAGTATGGATCAGGAGCTTATCGGTTGTCCTCTCTTGAAGGCAACCCAAAACTTGAGCCTGTTAATGCTTCACATCTACATCATTTATTTTTTAAAGAGGATAAAACTCACCTTTTGTCTAACTTAAGCTCATCCCTTGATTTCACACCACATTCATCCCCCCATTTTAGGGACAACCAATTAAAATTAAATCCTGTGATTATCCATGATAATCATAGACTAATATTGAATAATGGGTACCACAGCTCTACCCATGACATGATTCTTATGGCACTTTTTTCCCCTTTTCACAAGGACAAAATCCCATGGTTATTGTCACCTAAGCCTCTTTACACCTAATCAACCTTCTTGTGCTTTTATTTTTTCCTTCATAAAGGTGAACCCTTAAGCCTATATAATCAAGTCTATGTCAATTAAAATCCAACAAAACAAACAACAAAATCCAAACCAATAGTGATTATGGGTCATTCCTAGCATTCACAGATTACTCCCTTGAAGGACAACTATTGAAAACAATTCAAAATTGTTCAAAGTTCCACCTTGAAGGATAGCTATCAAAGGCATTAATCAAACAAGACAAACTTAGACCACTCCCTTGACGGATGGTTGAGTAAAGCATTTGAAAAAATGAGAAATTTCTTGGAAGCTTCCCACATCGATCAACTCCCCCAACCCTCCAAGTAATAAAAAAATAAGTAAAAGACCCATTATCAATTAGAAACAAAAACAAAAGAATTTTGTAAGCTAAAATCAGCCCTCATAAGCACAATAATCTTGGAAGCTACAATCAATCTCATGAGTAGGCTTCTTGCATCAATCATTCTACACTTTATATGACATATACTTACTTATATTGACTCTTTGATAACCTCCAGAAGAGGCATGCTAGTTTCACAAGAAGGTTCCATCTTCATTCATCTTCCCTTTTTACACTGTCAACAAGGGATTTTGAGCTCACTTGACATTGTGTGATCAAGACACATTTTAACCAACTAACGAATGCTAATTTGAAGCATTCAAAAGGCTTATATTCCTTAAGCCAATCCAACTTCGGTTTTGTTTTAGTCCTTACCAAAGAAGTAGCATCATGCCCTCTTCCTATCCTATCATGACTAGTTGATATATTTGCTAAGATGTTTATCTCTTGATTATATTCTCTTTCTCACATCTACTTTTATTATTCAACTTAATTTATCTATTTTACCTTAAGCAACAATAACCATAATCATAACCACATCATATCAACATATATCATGAGTAAAAATAGGCATCATTAGCATAAACCATGCCCATAAACATAACCATCAACATCATATTAACTCCATAACATCCATGAACAATAAAACAATAAACCATTTTCACCACATGTCTAAATATAAATAATGAAGCATATACTCATTAAAATTTAGAATGTTATACAAATCATCATGAACATATATGTCCAAAAGCAAAACCATGAATAAACAAGAGACATCTCATCACATGCCTAGCTAGATGAGTCTACATCAGTATCCAATAGCCATAACATAATCATAACTAATATAAGATCATCAATGATCAATATAAAAATCACATCATAAACATCAAAAACATGGATAATGAGCAATAAACAAGGATCACATATATAAATCATGAGTCTAACATCATACACCAATATACATATCTCTCTCTCTCTCTCTCTCAAAATGTACATCTCGCCACATCAGCTCATAGGTCAATATCAAAATGATATACAAAAAAAATAATATTTCATAACCTATTTCATGACTATGCCCTTGGGGCACCACTGTCTCTTGGAGCACTATTATCTCCTAGTGCCTGTCCTCCTGATGTACTTGTCTATCCACCTATAGAAGTAATCCATTGACTTGGTGTTTCCATGCTAGCACCACTTATCAAATTAGCTTTGTATTCACCCCATTGGGGCTCATATGAATAACATCTCAATATTATGGCCTCATAGTAGTGTAACTCCTCCACTATGGCTAGGTATCATGTCATAGGGATAGTGCCTAATGGTCTTACAAGTGTTACTCCTCCTCCTCCAACCTATCTCAAGGAGTCTCTCTCATAGGTCATCAAGTCTAGTGATGCTCTATCTTGGTCCCTCTCACCCATAAGTGTATCCATATTACCTTATAAATCTATCAACTAACCCTGTAATGCTACAACGTATGCCTGTGTAGTGGCTAGTGCCACTCCTGCCTATGCATCTAGGGAAACCCCCTAAGACTGTGCCTATTGACCTCTACCATCTAGGTCAACATCCATAGGTTACCTAAGACCATCATCCCCACCAAAGTTTGCTATCACATAAAGAGCCTGGTATCATGAAAGGTAACCACCTAGAAAACTTGCATCATCTATCACTAGCCATGTTGGTAACTCCTTGTGATCCAGCAAGGTCTATACTGGATGTGGCTCAAGTAGAAGGATCTATAAATCCTCCCACTTATATGTGATAAATGGTCCTAAGATAAGCTATATAAGCCAAACTATCTCCACACCCTGTCAAATGGGATAAGCCCTACCTCCCCATCCCTCTTACCAAAGATCCACCTATAACTTTGCAAGGATAAGTTATGTCTCCTGTGTCCAAACCACTTTGGAAACATGACATAGGGCCTCTAAATAACATCACCGATGATGAAGGCATCCAGTGCACCTCTGAACCAATTAGTATCATAAACCCTCCTCCTGCACTTGTGATAGTAAAGTCACATTTCCACCTCATGAAGCCAACTAATAAATCTATCTAATCATACCCCACCCATGATAGCCCCATCAACCTCAACACTAGAATGTGCTCATAGGCCTAATAGTGTAGAACAAGCCCCATGCTAATGTTGTACCTCCTTTGCACTCTAAATCCCCAAAAATATCTATATATCTACATAAGTACCAAAGGCACCCAACCAAACATTGGGTGACCTAATAACATATTTACCTAGACACCTAGTAATAAGTACAAGAACCTCCCACTACTCGAGTCAAGAATAAAAAAATATGAGACTACTATCATCATCATGGTTATCAACATCCTATCATCTCTTTTCATCTAGTACAACATATTATAGCTAAAACATTCAACGTTCTACCTCACTCAGTCATGGTCATCTCCATATAGTAGCTCTAAAAACTCATCTCTCTCCTTTTGTTCTATTTGATAAACTAGGTCACCCCATATGGGTAACCAAGTGATCCTATGAACATCCTCTAGTAATATTGTCATCTTGCCAGTGGGCAATAAGAAGGTGTTCATGGTTAGATCCCATCTCTTGATGAGGGCCATGATCATCACCACATCATGTGGCACATGATAATAAAGCCTCATCACTTTGAGGCACACCTCTTCCATGTGAGCCTAGTCTACAATAGTCATACCCTGGTGGATCTCTAAAAAGATGTGTAGTACCTAATCATGTATCTGAATTTGTTCTTATACCTACAAATGTCTAATAGCAAATAACTTAATCACCTATACTACCTTGCCTATGAACTTTACCTATTAAACTATATTATTTACCTTAAACCTTAACCATGACCTATTTCCCTTTACCCTTACCATCAACTATTTTACCATTCCCCTCCTAAACTTTCACCTCAATTATCAAAACCTCTTTTAATTCACCTATCAAACTTATCACTTGCACTAATACCCACCAAAACTAACATTTTACATAAAATATCACCCTAAACTAGACACTTAAATCATTTAGTCTACCTTCAAACTTTGAACAACTCCAACAAACTCTATACACCTTAGGCGATCACTAATGGTCATGATGACTATCGATGGTCTGGCAGCCAACTATCAACATTCTTTGTTCATCGATAATCAGTGAGACCACTGATGGTCACTAGGTGTGATCATTAGTGGGACATGCTTCAACCTAACTTACCTAAAACTATACTCCAATAGCTAAAAAATTCTAAATTTCTACCTAATCTTACCCTTATCTTATCCCTAGCCTACCTACCCTTCCAATTTAAAATTCACCTATGTATATGACAAAATATAAGTAAAACTAAACCCTAGGTTAAAAACCCATAATCCTCCAACTAAAATAACTAATTTTAACCAAATTTAGAATGCCTTTTAACAATCAATAAGTAATCTACAAATTTAAACTAACCCTTACCTCATTCCTCGACTGTCATCAAAGAGGAATCCTGTGACCCACTACCTAACCTCATCCACATCCATATTGCATCTTGGATCAGTCTACTCAGTCCTCTCACCAATCACCCTCACCCACTAAGTAGTCCTCATCAACAAATTCGTCCAATATGTCAAAATCACAAGCTCTCACTTTCAAAAGTCAATAGTAACAAATGAATAAGTGAAACATGTGAGTTCACTTTTAACTTTTAAACTTTTAGGGTTTACCCCTTGACTATTGATGGTTAAGGTGATCATCGATGGTCACTTCTTTGACACCTAATCATTAATGGTTAGGGTCTTTATGATTTACTTTTGTCTTTCTAAAAACTTTCTAAAATAAAGCCAAATTAAATACCCACCACCACCACCTTGTCACCATGCCTTTGGTCCATTTCAACCCAACTAGTGTGCATTTTATGATGAGTTTTGCCTTGTACTTTTGACTACAATGACAAAAATTACCTTGTTGATCTATTTTTAAGCTTGTGCTACCTTTTCCACACCTAACTAATTGGTGTCTTCTCGAGAGCACTTCCTATCTTAGATACCCACTGTTACACCTAACCCGTTTGTGTTTTTACTAGAAGCACTTTCTACATTAGATACCCAAAAAACATAGACCTTACCTAGGAGACTTGTGTTTATGAGTATACCCAACCACCATTCCTAAATGTAGTCACATAGTCCACTTGTTACTTATCCTTCTAGCACTGACCTTAATTTTTACCAACTATGGCAACCTAGTCAATACATGATCTTGGCTATCACACTTTTATTACATTTTGTGCACCTATTTACACTTTAGTACCCAAATTATCACCCACCTTCATGATGTCCACCTTCATCATCACCTTCACCACTCATCAAACCCACACCCAATTCTATTTTACCTCATTGATTCCTGGTTTGAGGGGGAACACCTTCTCCCACACTTGGGGTAACTGAACCTTCAACCAAAAATCCATTTTTATTTTGCAGCTTGTTGATACAAACTACATAAAAAAGGGGGGGAAAATTTAGACTCCAAAAATCCAAACATGATGGTTCTGAATGTCACAATTTCCTTGGACCACCTCAGGATCCCCTTAGGCCCAGCCTAGACCATTCAACCTTGAACCTGACCTAATGCTAGTTAATTTGACTTATTATCTAAGCCCAAATTTTAAACCATATTTAACTTGAACCTCAACCACCAATGATCACCCTAACCATTAATGGTCACTGATGTTCAGGTTCCACCCTTTGAAATAACTTAGCTAACCCTTCAGCCCAACTTGCTTTTTTATAATTAACCCATCCAATTCATGTGTGAGCCAATGCATGTGTAAGTTATATTTAGACAAGTTGGAACCATTGTTAACAACTTGTTGCACCTCTCCTTCCTTACCTATAATAAGAGAAGAGAAAGAGGTGAAAATGGATCCACAACTATCAAGAGCTTTTGTATCTGGAGTTTTTTTTGTAGGTATTCTTCTAGTAGTCCAACGATTCAGCCATCATGAAAAAGAGTTGAAGTGATATTGCCCCTTATCCAACAACCATGTACCATTACTCTATTAAAATTTATCCACAAGCCAACCACCTCAACCATTCATCTAACCAACCTCCAGCAAGCTAAGTGTTTGTTTTTCATTATTTAATTACTTTGTTTCCATTTCACAACCAACCTAGTATAAACCAATCTCCTAGAATTGCCTTTTTTGATCGTGTTAATCTAACTTTTATCAACCCAGACCTAACACACAATAATCACTTATGATCACTCTGACCACTGATGGTCTATCCAACTACCAACAATTACCTTGATTGCTAACAGTCACCTTAACTACTGATGATCACATCAACCACTGATGGTCACTATGGTAGAAAATAACAAGTTATTTTCATTCACCTATCCTCAACCTAATCCAAATTTATTTTCATCTACCTATTCACAGACCCCCAACCTATTTTCTAAACCATACCCAACCTATTTAGCATTAGGATTGAACCACTTATTTCTATAATTATTCAATTTATTTACCAAGAATTTCTTGTCTTCAATTTCAATAAATTTTGATTATTGATGTAAGTAATTTATCTTCTCTTTTTAAAACTTAATTGTTTAATATGTGTAGATTGATATCCCCTGAAGAAGCTCTTGATTTTGGGATCTAACTAGCACTATGCAATCCACCCAATTATCTATCTAACCAACCATTTTATTTAGTGCTATCATCTTTGCAGGTCATCTTCCCAAGCTAAAGAGGAGCTCTTTACAATGACCTGATTCAATGCACACACAACCAAATAGGTTTTTCAACCATACTCATATCTAGTTTCTTCTATTTCCTTTCTTGAAATATAAGCTGAAATTCATTGAAACACTTTCAACATATAAGTTGTATTGAGGAAGTAAAATATTGATGCAAATAGGCTTGCCACAGTAGGCTCTCAATAGGACCTCCCTGTTGATGTTTTGAGAGATTCAGGATAGCTTGTCAAGCTTATAGTTAGACATGCAATTCTTGATAATGATGTTAATTGGAAAGTATTCGAGAATGATGAGCATATCATCAATTTTTTTTATAAGAGGAGGTAGATTTTTCTACCAAAAAATAGTCAGGTTTGTAAACATAGTATGAGGATCAAATCATCTAATTAAGAGGAAACAAATTAAGCTAAGGATTGGTCATGTTAGAGATCATATTCAAATCTGATGATTAGTTTAAATGTGAGAAGAAGAACATGATAATAAATAAATAAAATTGTGAGTAAGTGGTCATTTCCAATGAAAAAATACTAAGAGATGGTAAGGTATACACTCAGTCTAAAAAGGAAAGGTGTATTCACCTTTGTATAAACTATGATGATATATTCACATGGAGTTACCAAGATCTCAAATGTTTTGACCCAAATTTGGCCTAGCATACAATTGATTTAGACCCTAACACCAAGATGGTTAGGGAAAAGTGAAGACCTAAAAACCCTAAATTAAAACCACTAATGAGGAAGGAATTGACCAAAATCATTGAATCTAACATCATCTTCCCAATTAAACACTCTTTTTGGTTAGCCAATTTAGTCCCAGTGATAAATAAAAATGGAGATATCATGCTGTTCATGGATTTTAGGGACCTGAATAGAGAATCCATCAAGGATCACTATCCCCTTCCACACATGGAATGGATCCTCCAAACAGTAGCAATGGCCAAATTTTTTTCACTTCTTGATGGCCATTCGAGCTATAATTAGATATTGGTGCAAGAGTCTAATCAGTTCAAGATAACCTTTACCATCAAATGTGGCACCTATGCTTATAGAAAGATGACTTTTAGATTGACTAGTGTTGGTGAAACTTTATAAATAGCTATGAACATGGCATTTAGGGGCCTAATAAATGACATGATCCTGGTTAACCTTGATGATATCACTATTTTCCTTAAATGTGTAGCTGATCACTTGGATCATTTGAAGCAAGTCTTCAACATATGTAGAGGGTTTGGGGTATATTTAAACCCAAACAAGTGTGTATTTGATGCCCATGAAAGTCATTTTTTTTGCCACATTGAGATGGATTAGCCATTGACCTAGAAAGAGTAGAATCCATCAGGTCCCCTTCTCTACCAAGCCACAAGAAAAGCCTCAAATCTTTTTGGGAAAGATAAAAATTGTGAGAAGGTTTATATTCCCAAACTTTAATTCACTGATTAATCCACTTGCCTTTATACTAAAGAAGAGTGCCACTTTCATTTGGATAAGAGAAGTTAAGGACAATGTTGAAGCATTAAAAAGAGCAATAAACCAAGCCCCCACATTTTTGAATCCATGTTATGACAAAGATTTCATCCTCTTTGCTTTCGGAGGAGATGAAAGCACCTCAACAATCTTATTACAACAAAATAGTGATAAAATGGAGCAGCCTATTACTTTATTAAATTAAATGCTAAAATATTATGAATCAAGATATAGCTTCATGGAAAAATAAGTTCTAGATATCATTGGAGAATTGAAGGAATTCAAACACGTGCTCTTTAATAGTAATATTTAACTAATGGTCTCACATCCAAGTGTGAATAAGTTTATGTTAAGCAAAGATATAAATGAAAAAAGAGTTGGTTGGATTATGAAGGTGATGGAATATGATATTGATATTAAAATCACCAAGCTCATAATGGGGAGATGACTATGTGAATAGTTAGCAACTGACCTAAAAACTAAGGGTAAAACAATCCTTATGCTATAAGAAGAATAACCAGCTTATTAGGATCCTCCTAGTTTTTGGACTTGGAGCATGAAGGATTCTATCTAATTAGGTGAGTATACACAAGGGCTTGGCAAAGCCAAAATAAGACTTTAGGTTAAAATCTATTCTCTATGTGTTTATCAATGATGTGTTAGTTAGAAAAGACATCAATGGAGTTCTACTAAGATATATAGAACATAATCAGAATGATAAGATCTTTTAAGAGTTCTATGATAGATTGTCAGGGGGACATTATTCACCCAAAACCACTACTATCAAGATCATGAGGGCCATTTATTATTCCCCAAGTCTATTCAAATATGCTCATAGATGGGTGAGAAGATGTAGTAAATGTGCCTTTTTCACACACAAATAGAGGAAAGCAACTCTTATGCTTCATCTAATCCAAGATGATCAACCCTTCTCTCAGTGGGGTCTAGGTTTCATTATAATGATCAACCCTCCTTCAAGTGTTGGACACAATTAGATTCTAATTAACAAATACTACTTTACAAGATGGACATAAGTGGTAACACTTAAAGAGGTAAATGGAATATCCATCTTTGATTTATATGAGGGAATTATGACTAGATTTGGTGTTCTATCCACAATTATCTTAGACAATGGTATGGATTTTATTGGGACTACAAGCAGTGAGTGGGAAATTAGACATAACATCCATTTGAGCACCTCATCAAATTATTACCCTTAAGGTAACTGTTTGGTTGAGTTAACCAATAAAACCTTGGTTTGCATCATTAAGTGAACCATGGAGGATAATCAATGATTTGATAATAAGGCTAGTAATAGAAGTTTACAAAAAGGAGACTTAATGCTCAAATGGGATGTGGACAGAGCAAAATCTAGAAAACACACAGAGTTTGATGTAATATGGAATGGTCCATATGTCATCACAGGCTATAAATAAGCCAATGCTTTTCAGCTCTTGAGGTTGAATGGAGAAGAGTTACCGATCCCAGTCAATGGGATCCATCTAAATCACTACTCTTAAAGTGATTTTCAACTTGTATACATTATTTTACCTATGCATTTATTTCCTCTAAGTTTCACAACATAGTAGCTTAGTCATTGCTTTAGTACTTTTGTTGTTTTATTCATGATTTTATTGTCCATCTAGAGGTAAATCTTAGTTTTGTCTATTTATTAGTATTCCAATAAAGTTAAAATAGGGTTGTGTTTTTAGAATCAAGATTTATAAAAGCTTTTATGACTCTATGCCCAATGGATTGCTTTAGATGGATACTAGATCCCTGCTTAACAAACAAGCAACCCATAAAGGATGCCAATAATGTTGAACATTTTTTATCACCATGGGGAAGTTGTGTCCAATTAAATTCAAGGCTTTGGATCATCCGTAGGTTCTCAAAGTTCAATCAATTTGGGGGAAATCAAATTAGTATGAGGATGAGCCTATAAAAATTTCAATACTTAGATGTTTTGAAGAGGTTCTTGAGTGCATTATAGTCTTCTCAGAGAGTCTCAATGCATATAAAAGGGTTTATACTTATATTTTTAGCAAGTCCTCATACTCAAACTCTTGGGTGTTATAATTATCATAATTGTTAAAAGTTAAAAACTAAAAAGTGAATGCCATTTGGACATGTTAGCATCAAATTATCAGAGCTTGTATGAGTGGGAACTAACTAGAGAACACCACATGGAAAACATCTACCCAAGAACCAATAATGGCTTCCTAGTCTGACAAGTGTTAGACACTATCATATTCTTGATGTATTAGTATTGCCAACTCCTAAATCTACTTCGAGGCTGACATGTGGATACCAGTCAACCTAGGCTCCCACCTAGATTGATATATATAGACTAAAACAATAGGTGCTTGACAAATGAAAATCCCCCTAGGATATACATATTAAAAATTAAAATCAATCATAAAATCAAGGCTCTTTGCTCAGATCATGGAAGAGAATAAAATATTAATTAATTTTATGCTTATTTGAAAGAACATGGCATTCATTGACATATGACTCCACCATACACTCCTTATTAGAATGGTGTTTCTAAATAATGAAACCAAACTATCATGGAAATGGTATGATGCATGATTAAAGATTCAGGTTTAGCACAAACATATTGTGTATAAACAACAAAATAATAGTCTATTTGTTAAACATGTCACCCACTACATCTCTTGATAATATGACTCGACATGAAGCCTAGATAGAAAATAAACCTTTCATTACTCATGAGTTTTGGGATGTAAGGCTTATATGCATGTTCTAAAAAAGAAGATAAATAAACTAGATAATAAATCCATGACTTACATCTTCTCAGGATATAGTGAAGAATCATTAGCCTACAAACTTATGGATCCTAAAATAAGCAAAATATCCATAAGCAGAGATGTAGAGTTTGATAAAAAAGGCTAGTTTACCTTCCATAAACTCACCTAACTCACTAATAAAACCTCTAGACAATTCATAAGGTCATGACAACACTAATGGTGACCATTATGATGGGGATACATAATTAAACAATTTACATCCACCCACAAGAATAATGAACATATGCCTAAATGTTATATGTATACAAATGGAAACGCAATTGATATATTAATCAATCCTAGCTCAGAGAAGATAAATCCTAATTACACTTTTGATTATTAATACATTTGATATTTTGGGTCATGACCAAGATGGATTCTCTAGACCTATCTAAGGGATCTCTTACCACAATAACATCACTAGAGAGGGTTCAAAAGCCTCTAGTTAGGAAAAACCATGAAATAACCCTAGCTAGGTCCCATGTTTTCATATTCACTAAGTAAATGCAAAGTAACGTAAAATCTAATCTAGTGCTCACCAAATTTTATGGAATAAAGTGGGGGTAATAAACATAAAACTAAACATGCATAGAATATCTATACTCAATTTAATGTATAAGAAATCCTAATGTATGGGAGAGAAGTATAAATGCTAATCTATCTACTTTTAACAAAGGAAGAATAAATGAAGAACAAAGTTAGGAATACTTAACTTTGAAGATAAACTCATTGAGCCTCAATCTCTCCCTTGGACAAGGTGATTCACAAGAGGTTGTTTTGGTATGTAAGGATAACAAGGATAAATCATCTCTAGGCTACACAACTTCTCTATGTATCCAAAATACTTCTCCATAAAACAAGATCCGTATCTCTAAAAAAGTATTAAAACCCTAAGCAATGTTCCTTAAGTATAAGGGTGGATAAGGAAATGAACAATATGATGTTATTCTTCTTCTCCTTCCTTTAATAAGTGGTGAAATGAATGTGTATATATGGCTGAATCTAACCCTAAAACTTTCCAAAAGTTTAGTCGATAGGGTTATCCTGATTGACTATGTATCATTAATTGATAAAATCAAGTTAGGTGGCTAGAGTTGACTTAGACTTATAACGTGCTCTTAAAAATTAGGATATAGAGTCATCCCAAGTTGATAGTGTAATGTAAATTGTCAAAAAGGTTTTTAGGCTTAGGAAGGTGCTAAGAAAGGTAGTGAAAATATTGGAGTGTGAAAGAGAGGAGGCAAGGCTTAGGGAATTACATAGGAAAAGGTTATGTAGATAACAAGTGATAATATAAGGGACAACAATCTTGCAAAGTACCAATGGTCTACCCACTCTTTTTCTGATGTACCCTTTAAGGTATACACTCAAAAAGATTGATATTCAACAGGTTCTTACAAGAGATAAAGTATTAGTAAGTGGTAAAGTTAATAGAAACATTGTGTGTATATAGTATTAAAGTACAATAAGAGATGCTAAAATGGATAGAGTTATAGACAAATTGAATACTAGACCAAGGACTCATAACACAACTCAAAATGAGGTCAATATAGACCTAATGAGCACAAGTGTAGAAACAATAGAGCCCTCTATGGTTCAGAAAGCCCTAGAGTCTAAACCTTGGAAATATGCCATGACCGTAGAATTTCAATCACTGATGAAACATAAAACATGGTAGCTTGAAGATTTTTCACCAAGGAATAAATAAATCAGATGTAAATGGGTCTTGAAAACTAAATACAAAATAGATGGAAGTAGTGACAATCATGAGGCACAACTTGTAGAAAAAATGTATGCACAAAAGGAATGCATAGATTATGAGGAGACATTTGCTCCTACATCCAAGATCAAGACTATCATAATGATATTTTCTCTGGCTGCATAGCTTGGATGGAGGATTCACCAAATAGATGTAAAGAGTGCCTTTATTAATGAGGATTTACAAGAAGAATTTTACATGATGTAACCATAAGGTTTTGTCTCACCTAGTATTGAAGGAAAGTATGTATACTCATCAAATATCTATAGGATCTCAAACAAGCTCCCTAATCTTGGTACATAAAAATCAAAGAGGATCTCATTAAGCATGGATTCTAAAGCAATCCCTATGATCTAAATCTCTACCTCAAATAAAAAGGGGAAGAGATTATGATTGTTGTTATGTATGTGGATGATTTAGTCATAAATAACAGTTTAATGAAGATGATTGATGCAACCAAAAAAGATCTTAATTGATCATTTGACATGACAAATCTTAGGCTTTTACAATATTGGATTGGAATATAAGTATGGAAAAATTAAAACCACATATATATGTCTTAAATTAAATATGCCAAGACAATGCTTGAGAAATTTTAGATGATGGATAATAATCTAATTGCTACACCTATTGTAACAAGGCTTTAGTTATCTCATACAGATCCATCACCACAAGTGAATACAACTCTCTATTGGTAGTTGATTGGGAGTCTTATTTACTTAACATATACTAGGATAGGCATCATCTATGTTGTCAATTATCTCTCATAGTTCATGCAAGAGCCAAAGATATCTCACTAGAATGCAACAAAATGGATATTGAGATATATCGAGGGTACAATGGACTTCGGCCTAGAGTATAATAAAAATGACAATTTATTCTTGACTGGATATTTAGACTCAGATCATGTAGGAAATATTGATGACAAAAAATCCACTTCTGGATATGTGTTCTTTTTGGGATCTGGTCCTATATCTTAGGGGAGTAAGACACATAACTTTTTTTCTCGATCTTCCACTGAAGCAAAATATATTACTATAGGAGGAGCTATCTATGAAGTAATATGGTTACATAACATAATACAAGGATTGAGAATAACACATAAGAAACCTACCATCTTATACGATGACAATGAGGGTGTTCTCAAACTTGTTCACAATCTAATACTGCATGAATGCACAAAGCATATTGAGGTTCAAGCCTATTTCATAAGTGAACATGCACAACAACACAACATGTAACTCCAATATTACCTTATAGAAGAATAAAGTACAAATGTCTTCACCAAGTTACTTAGACGTGATAAATTTGAGGCATTTAGAAAATTTCTCTCTTGTTCACTTATAACTATGTTGAATTAAGGGGGATAATATTATATTATATTATAGGGTGATTAATTAAAAAGATAATATTATTTTTTCATGTGTTATCATTGTTACACCTATGACTTATATTTTAGGTTTATTGCTTGTGCACCATCTTATTTTATAGGATTTAGTTGTGCTATGTACTATTTTTATGGCTATATATTAACCCATGTATTTTAAATATGTTATATGAATAAATTTGTAGTTCAATCTTTCAACATATATACCTTTCATAATTTGGTTTCCAAACTTTAGATTCAAGATTTAGAACAAAACTTTGTTTTGAAATATAGGTCAAGATTAAGACTACATATCTAGTCAGATATGGATTTATTGCATATATCTTCAATTTAAGATCCCTAAAAATTTACATTCAATTATGAAGCAAAGGCCAAGGCCAATACTAAGAAGATTCTAAGTCTCTGACTAAGCAATAGTATAAATCTTCCAAGCATAATTCTAAAATAGGGAATATCTTTAAACACCCTCCACAAAAGAAGTAATGACTGTAAATGACCAAAATAAGTTGTACAAGACTAGAAAGTGGTGTTTTAAGACACATAAATTAACATCTAAGATAAAATCATAAACTTGTGATCACCACTTTGGTACACTTAGCTCATGACCCACTATAGGGATTTTGACCACTTTCCTTCACTGTTTGCATGGTGACCTGTTATTCAAGCACCTCAAATCAATTTAGGATACATCTATCTATTTTTCTAGTAGCCTAGGACCATGTCCATATTGATTCATACCTTCAACTTAGCTCTTATTTACCTTAGGATAGGAGTGCCTCATTGTGAAAATTATACACCCCACTATTGTTCACCATGACAAAAGTTATCCTCCTATCAACTAATGAATATTTTCTAAAATTAAAATTGTGTAAGGGTCATCACATAAGTTTTATCAATCCCCATATGAATTAATTCCAAAAATACCATTATATAAACACATTCCAAACCATTTTTTACATAAAAGGATTCCACAAAAAATCACCAAAATTATAATTGTACATTGAGAATGAATTCCCTATTTCTACCAATTCTGATTACATACATCCCTAGTATCCCTGAGCTAAATTTTGAATACACCTATAAGGTCACAAGTCATGATTTAAATACTTAATCACATATGGATTTCAACATCATCTATCATTCTGCACTAGTTTCACAGCCACCATCGTAGCATAGGAGAAGTACATGGAATGTGATCCCTCTTTAGAGTATTGATATGTAGGCAATGCTCAACACATGGGTGTTGAGGTCAAGCAAAAATTTAACTACTAGCCTATTTTAATTCATGTTTACATCTTCTCATATTGTCTATTGAGCTAGGGTTTTTAAGTGGAAAATTAGTTACATAGTGGTCATCAAAGAGAATCAAAAGCTCTCGCATAGTCTAAAAAATAAGTAGGAAAAGGTGCACAAAACCTAGAAATTTCATCAATAGTGGACAAGAAAACTCCATAAGATTACAATGCATCCCTCTATTTTCCAATCATAGTGCTCCTATCTATGGACCTTACTAACTCATCTTCTAGTATGCATACAATCAACACACTTAGCATCTTAGTCTCAGATCTAGAATCATCATGCATCTCAATTTTTTAGCTAACTTTATATTTTATCTATTGTAATTTCCATATTTAGTAAGTTTGCAATTTTAACAAATTTCCAAATTAGGTATGTTATTTAATACATATTTTTAGTAGTTTGATTTTTCATAGTAGTTTGTCTAGTTAGGGTAATATATTTCCTAGTTGCAAAAAATTGATAAAACATATTGGTAAACACACTTATTGTTGAACATTTGTCATTAGGATTGTTTTCTATTCCTACTGTAGTCATATAAAATGTACAAATTGGTAGTTTGAGTGTGGCTTATGACACTCTATCCATAGCTCCTTTTTTCATGCTCTTGTGACCCTTCTAGACATATTTTTGCTCATTATTGGTTATCCAAAATCTTATGAACAATGATTTCACCTCAGCCAAACTATATTTCTCAAGCCTATCCTATTCCCCTAGGCCCTGAGCTTATATCACAAGAGTTTCGTACTTGGACTATAGCACTAGCCCTAGGGTGTTCCATTTTTGGTACTCCTATCCATTTACACTTTGAGTTACAATGGTCATTTTCATCTGATTCTTATACTTCATTATGTTGACCTAGCACAAATACATCTGACCCATGACCAATTATTTCCTATAAAATTCCATCCAAACCTCATTTACAATGGATAGGTAATAAATCTTATAAAACAAGCAATAATACAAATAAAGAACTAAGGATAACTTCTCTATTCTCTGCATACAGTCATCCAACATAACTACAAATACACTAGAACCCTCATACCAGTCCCTAGCCACCTCAAGCACTTTTAATTTAGTATTTTTCATCTACATCACACTATTTCAAAAATCACATTAGGTGGGATAACTACATATAACTTGATCCATCTTTAAAGTATTGGTATGTAGGCAGCGTGCTCACATAAGGGGTGTCGCTTACACATTCAATGCATCTTACACACTAACCCACCCTTTTCCCAAGTGATTTAAACATTATTTTATCAATAATGATGGAGGTTAGGGTTTTGAAGATTAAATAATCTATATATCAAGTTTCACTGATAATCCACACTCAATATTTCACACACACGATCACACAAGAACAACACAAAAACCCAAAAAGTTTTAGGTCTCTATGACCAGTTTGGACAACAACAGTAGGAGTAGACAACAACACTAAACCTTAGAGTGTCTCATTTTAGGTGCTCCTATCCTTTCATTAAATGAAATCTAGATTTAGATTCATGATACTATCCCAGTCCTGCACATCTAGTTCCAAACCCTGTATCAACCATCTCAAAATTGTTTCGAGATAAGTTATATTTCTCCTTGTTTATTGTTATTTTTAGAAAGGTAAAAAATATAAATAAATTATACAAATCATGAATATAATTATTGTAATATTCTTTACTAATTAATTAATCTAGACCCTTAACTAAAATAGGAAATAAAACTCCATTATTCCCAAAAAAGTTAAATCATTTGGTGAACCTGACTTACTTCATTTGCGTATAAAAACCATAGGGAAAATTCCTTGTTGATTTTATAGTATTTAAAAAAAAAAAATCCTATATATTTAAATTAGAATTTCACATTTAATTTTTCAAATTCACCATAGTGATTTTATAAATTATTTATTTCAAACCCTAAGTTGAATATACTAGGTCTCTACACTCTTGAGGTATCACCTTACATGTGTGTGAGCTTCGTATCCTTTTTTTGTATATTCCAGTTTGTTATTTTAAGGACTTTACATTTCCTTTTTTTATTACTTTGCTTCTATCAAAAAAAATTTATTACAACTTATTGTAAAAGTTTCAATCCATTTTTTATTTGTTTTCCTACTTTAATAATGGCCCAATATACCATATTTGATGAAATTGATAAAAGGGCAAGAACTTTTAACTAAACATCGTGATATACAAGATGATATGATTTAAATACTACAAGAAGAACAACAAAAATAAAATAATGGTCAATCTTTTCAAACCATAAAATAACCATTTTCTAATGATACTACGAGGGCAAATATTTTTTAATAACCCCCTATATCAACCCAACGTTCCTATGTAGCACCACTAGTTATGGCTATTACATCTTGGTCTCTTGATGTGGTTTCCATTTTGCAAGAGCTAAAATATCTTCAATCCAAGGTGCTACATATTGAGAAAGGTGCCTCTAGACCAACATAAGATTTAGATTCTTTTGCCCTACTTCATACACCATTGGCATGCCATATTCCTTCTACACCCTTGCCAATAGGTTTTGTTCAATCCAAGCTCACTCTATATGATGGAAAGGCAATCTAGATACACACTTGAGAGATTTTCACGTAGTATGCTTGGACGATGTGCCAAATGATGGGTTACTAACCAAGCTATTTCTATGAAGTTTAAAGGATCATACTTGACAATGGTTCTATAGTCTACCAAAAGAATAGGTCAACCCATTTAATCCTTTGGCTGACATGTTCCTAGCTCATTTCAGCATTAACATAGGTGACAAGGTTTCTTATGCAAAAATTGCACAATAAAAATAAAAGTCAAATAAACATCTCATAGATTATGTTATTCAATATAAGACTATCTTAGCTAAAATGACGAGCCCCATGGCTGATTAAGAATTATATGATCTCTTTAAATAGAGTCTTCTGCAAGATTTGCATGAGTCAATAATGTTCAAAAGGTTCTCTTCCTTCACTGAGTTATGTCATACACTAAAAGAAAAGGAAGTCAAATTAATTTCAATGGGCACAGTACATAAGCATATCAAAAATAAAAAAATAAGAGTAATAGTGAAGTCCCATACAAAGGAAACATTAATGATAGCAAAATTCAAAAATAGCCTACATTTAATGTAGTTTTAGAGCCCCCTCAGTGAGCGGTTTTATCAACACCTCTTCAACGAGCCTTTACCAATCTACCAGTATCTCCATCTAGAGTCTTATAGCAGCTATTAGAATGTAATGTCATATCTATCCCTCCTAAACAAGAAGTTTACATAATAAATACTCTTCCACGAGGATATGATCAAAATGCATTTCGTGATTTTCATAGGGAACTAGGCCACACAACAAACAAATGCATCAGTTTGCAACACAAGATACAAGACTTGATAAATGACAAACTCATTGATCTTGGCACTCCAATTGAGCCTCCTCAGGCAAAGCAAACACAATAAAAAGATCTATGATTTTTCTTAGACCTTTTCCCACAACATTATAAATAAGAAATAGGGGATACATCAGGTGTTCACCATGCATATCATGCATACCCTTTACTAGCTACATACTAGGCACCTTCAATTGAGTCACATTCTTTGAGCAACATGATTGGTGTGTATAATTCCATTATTCTAGATGGACCTTTGATCTCCTTATCAGAAAAAGAGATAGTTAGGGATGATTCATATTATCATGCACTCTTTATTAAATCCTACATAGATCATCATCCCATTCATAGTGTTCTCATAGATAATAGATCTAGTGTGAACATGTGTACTATGACATTACTATTGATGCAGTGGATAGCACCCTTGATAGGAGGCTAAGCACCTGTCTTCCACATGTCAAAATGGAAACTCCCCTCTTGTCTGTGGGGATAGCAAAATTTGGGGGAGTCTCTAGATAAGGGCTAGCTCCCTTTGATGCATCTGAGTTATTTCAATAAGTGCTAATACATACATACATAGATACATACACACACACACACACACACACACACACACACACACACACACACACACACACACACACACACACACACACACATATATATAATGGGGGGGATGAAAAAGGAGAAGGATTACAAGAAAACAAAACCTAATCTAAAAGGGTGATGCACCAAATAAGTTTGAACTACTCACACTCACACTCTGAACCATAAGAACACATACATACACTTTAACCGGTTAAAGGACCAAACTATAGGAAGCTTAATAGGGAGGATTTAATGGAACACACAAAAAAGGGGACTTACTATAGGCACTATAGGAAAAACACACTGTCTAGTAACCTCTTTCTACCTCTACACTCTAGGTACAACTCTTCTTGTCACCTATAGGAATGGTGCCTTGTAGATACTAGGTGCATTGGTGTCAACCCTGTGAAAGCACTTAGGAAGCAATGACTAAACACAAGATTGACACTTAGACACAATCAAAGATATCTAACTAGAATAGAGGTAAAATTGCATTTTTATTGATTCCAGGTGAAAAAATTGCTAGGGCTTCACCTTACACTGTGAAAGATACATCCTTTTTAAAATGAGAAGTTTACAATATATAGAGGAAGAAAAGAGGCCTTTTGGTGCCCTTTTTTACAAGTGACCCATGTGCGCTCTGAGCATTGGGAAGAGGAAGCTGCTTGAAATATAAATGTAGTGTCAGCTCCAGTTTTGACTTTAGGCATTCAAAAGCATGGGCCACACAATATCCCCATAAACAAGATTGTTTCTTGAAGGCACCTACGCAGCTTGCTTGCTCATCAATGCAAAGTGAAGAAAAATGGGTCGCACTGTTCACTATTCACACCTCTTGATGATCAATTTGTAGACACTTTGTCAACCGCTAGAGTAACTCCTTGAGTCGACACTTTCCTCTGTCACTCAAACTATTTTGTCTATTTCTACACTTGGTTCTTTTGCCCCTTACTGGCTTTGTCTTTCTTCTGGCCTTAAGCATTTGAATTCCTTTGGGTTCACGCTTAAGTCTATAAAGATCAATGACTACTTCATTGTCACAAATTTGACATCCTCAAGTCCATCATCCTTCTTAGCAGTTTGTTCATGTCTTTCCCACTTGCCTTGGTTGTTTTTTGCTGATTCAATAAGTGACATGTGGTGTGTTCCACTGTGAAACAAGCAAGACAGGTGGCATCATTTGCTTAACTTTAGAAACAATATGGAAGCATTTGAGACTGATTTGGATTCATCACGGATAATGATATTTGGTAGCTTCTGCTCTCTTTGACAGTTCATTTGAGGCCCACCATAGTCTTTTTTGAGCAAAAGGGAGAGACCGCAGATGTTGACACTTGTTGGCTTCTGCCAAGCTTTGTAGGGGACACATGGCACATTTTTCTATTTTTAGAAAATTTAGATGTCCATCGAGATTCCCATCGAAGATGACACATGGCAACTTCTACCGAGCTCTAGAAATAGTATTAGAAGCATTTGGGACTCACTCATATTTATGCAGATGATGACACTTGGCTCATTCCGTTTAATTTAGAAACAAAAGCCCCAGGGCCTGCCACAATTTTTTACCCAATAATGAAATAAAATGAACTACAGATGATGACACTTGGTAGCATCCACTGAGTCTCACTAGGGAAATGTGGTGGCTTTTGCTACATTTAGAGAGACACATAAAAAACTCCTATAGTTGCCACTTGATGCCCTCCACGCATACTAAGAAAAGCTTATTGAAAGAAACCCCTTTTTGAAACTCATAGGAACCTAGGATGAAGACGCTGACACTTGTCACACTCTGTTTAAGTATAAAGGGACACATGGCATGTTTTGTTGTTTTAAGAAATGAAGTAGAAAGGGGCTCAAGAGATGACACTTGGCAGCTTTTGCTTGACTCTAAGAGACACTATAGAGATCAATAGTTATTTCATCAGCACGAATTTGAACCAAGCCATTGAACTAAAGTGATGAACTGTCTAAGCGCTTAGAGCCTATTTTTTGTCTGTAGGGTCTATCGAAACTCTCTGTGGAGTCTGTAGAAAATTCCAGACTTGTGTAGAATAAAAAATGAAACTGGTTTGAAAATCAAGGAAAGAAAGGGGCCAATTTTTGGCCTATTGGACCAAAAATGGTCAACAATTACTTTAATATTTGGGATATCAGTGCAAGATATTACTCTAAAAAACATAGTTATTAGTAGATTTAGTGGGCATATACATAGTTCATTGGGTGATATTGTACTTCCTCTATAGGTTGGTCCAACACATGTGGCCACACCATTTACTATTTTTCCTAATGGAAGAGTCTTCACCATGTTGCTTGGTTGACCATGGATATAAAAACTTTGAGCAATACATTTTACAGTTCACAAATACATGAAATTCACTCCCCACTTCAAATATATATCCGACTCTATAATCACCAGTTTCAGCTCTTCCACTAGTTATGATTCTTCCTCCAATTGAGATTCATACATAGTTGAAGACTCCCTCGCTAACAAAGAGTTCATACACTTCCACAGATGCCTCTCTTATAGTAACCATTACATCAATGATAGTTTTAGGATTCTATATAGTTTCCATATACAATATTCACACCTAAAGTAGTATCATTGAGGTCACATGCCTCTACACATAAAGCACATTTTTAGAGAGCTTTTTACACTACTAGATGGATCCTTAAGAGCCCAATAGTTACATCCACTTATCAGAGTCACAAGGGGAACCCATAGTTAGCTTCCACTATAGACCATTTAGAGCACCTAAAACATACATGAATCTTAGAGTCATAGTCTCAACCTTTCCATCATGATTCATGATCTCGCATGATCATTGTCTTTGATATATGACACCATGATAGGGAGTCTCTTATGAGACTCATTGGTTAGTATCATTTCTTCTCAATCTTACTTTTACATATTACTTTACTCATATTATTATACATAGTTTCCTTATGATTGCTTGTACATAACTTATTTCAAATAAACCCAAAAATTATACATGTCAAAACACAAAAAACATTCAAATAAATCAAAAACATAAAAAAAGACATTTTAAACTATATGCATTATCCATGCTTTACATTTCTACTACCATGATAGACTTATATTTTGCTATTATATGATACTATTTGTCAATTTATCTACATTACCATGCTTCACTTGATCTTCTTAGAGTGTGTGCAGTGACACCCAGATCCTTGATTGCTTTACGCTACCCATTAAGGGGGCCTCCTACTTCATAGATTTGAGACATACATCAACATATCTACCCACCAAGGGCATCTTCTACATGAATACACCATCCAGGTTATGTCATTCCTACACCACACACTCTAGTTATCATATTGATGTACATTGATTACTAGCTTACATAGATTATTCTATCAACACTCACTAGTATATAACACTTGTGTATGTCTTAGCATCTACCTAGTCTTGTACTACATGTTTTGCATACTTTCACTTATTTCTTTGATTATTTAGATGTGATTGTTTTCAACATTTACATGCCTTCTTTTCTTTCTTTGAGTAGCTAGATGTGATTGCATCTCTCAGTTCCTATTTTTTTATTTATGTGTGTTTTAGGACATTTGCCAATGTCCTTTGCTTATACTCTTGTATGTGATTCTGAGCCCTCATGCCAACCTTGATTATTTTCAATTATATGTGTATGTGGGCATTTGAACATGGTTTGTATGCTTACTTTCCTAGTTTGAGTGACATGTACCCATGTACCTTTTTTGCTTGGCACCTTGGCCACTTTTGTTTGCTTCTTGCTTCTTACCTTGTGTGCTTGTTTGCTTCTAAATTATTTTCAATGCCATGATCCACATCATGCATTATATTTATTTCTTGGATGCCATGATGGACATCATGATCCATCCCTCTTTGACAACTAACACCTAATAACTAACTAGATTTTCACTTTTAGTTCAATATACTGCATATGTTATTACATTGTTACATCTATCTAGGCATACCCTTGTTGATCTAACAATCTCCAATACAACTATTTTATTATTTTTATGGAAGTAGCATTTAGTTCCTAAATAATAAAGGGTCTGGAGTAAGGAGAAAAATCTAATTTAATATGGTAAAATATAGATTTTGATCAAATTAATTACATAGGGAAGAGAAGTAACTTATCTATAAAAGTAGACTGAGATGATTGTTTCAAAGCTTGAAAATCACAAGACTAAGAAGATGTCTAGAATTTTTATCTATCTTTCATTTGGTGAAAAGATAGGAGCACTAAAACCAAGACACTTTAAGGTCTAATGCTATAGTCTAGGTCCTACCGCTGTTATCCAAACTGGTCACAGAGATCTGAGTTTTTTCTATTTTGTATGCTATCCTTGTGTGAGCCTGCTTGTGAATTTTTATATCTTGAATGCTGATGGAGCTCTTTGTAGAGATGTTTTAATCTTCAAAACCCTAGATCCATCTACACACATGAAACAAAAAATACATCAAAAGTAAAAGGGGGAAAAATTAGGTTAGGGGAAGTATGATCACATGATCTAAAAACCCTGTTATCCTAATCACTACCTATATTAACCCTTAACATAGGGTCTTAGATAAAATGTAGTTCTCCCTTAGGGAATAAACATAATCAATGTGCACGGTAGATTCAAGAATGAACTTTTGCCTAGGCCCTTCCTTGATCAAGCATGCAAATATATGTGTGTTGCAGAATGTTGAGCTATACTATTGACTAATTTTTAATTATTTATTGTGCCAAAGTAGTAAGTGATAGATATAAAATTCCTTGTGAAATATTTTATATAGGATATTCTTTATTTTAATTTTGGGATATTTATTTGTATTATCTAGCATTATAAAGATAAAAAAAACTTAAGGATGAAGTTATGAAGGGATTGGGACTCATCAAGTGAGAAAACCTGACCATTGGGACTCAAAATGCAATTGGACAAGATCACTAGAAATGGGACACCCTAGGTTCAAACGCTATAGTCTAACCCTAATGATCTTGTCCTATAGACTTGGGACCTAGGGGGGATGAAATTAGCATAAAAATTAAGGTCTAGCTGAGCTGAAATGACCCTCTGGAAGGCTATGAAAGATTGGTTATGAATAAAAATGTGACTCAAGCATGAAAAGAGACCAAGATAAGTAAAATAAAAGACATGGCTAATGTGAACAAGGCTCATATTCTCTAGTCAGAGTCCCGTAAGAAAGGATTATGAAAAACATGATATGTGTGGTTGCTTGACCAATTTAGGGTGTATATATTTGCCCCTCTTTTATTCTAGTAATGCAATAAAATGAAATACTATAGTAAAATAAAGAAGCAAAAAGTGTGTACCTGAACCTACCTATGTGGAGATAAATGTGATGCAAAGGGTCTAACTCACTTCCTGGCTAAGCCAATGGATGGAGAGTTGAATAGTGCTTAGAGAAATAAGAAATCCCTAAAATGGATGCCCCCTGTACTGAATCTAAAAGTTGAATCCATATACTCATGGAGAAGGAGGGTAATGCTTGCCCCCTATGCTAAATCTAGCTAAAAATGAGGAATGCTCATAGGCCCAAAACCAATGTCTATCCTCTATCCCATATAAACTCATGTAATCTAGAATTTGTGTATAAAATCTGTATGTTGTGAAGAGAAAAATATATCATGCCCCCACTTTGAATATCTGAAATGGAACTGAGAAATGCTTGAAGGCCCAAAACCAATGCTTGTCCTCTATCCCACACAAACTTGTATAGTCTGGGACTGGGTGATGCAATGGACCAACTATTATAAATAGTTGTATGGTCCAACTTGGGTACAATTGGGTGTAATCTAAAACTTTGGTTAATGTGTGATGAAGAACATGAACATCTATGCCATGCCCCTAAATCTGGTATGTGAGTGATGTGTCTATATAATCAGGTAATCTATATAATCACATATGATATGACCTATCATGCCATGCCCCATGTGCAAAAATAAAGATCAAAACAATGTACTTTTTACTATGCCTATAATCTGCTATTTAGTGTTGTAACTATGTCATGTTGTATGAAGCTATATATGTGAGACATGGAGTGATGTATTTTATGCCCTTAACCATTGGTGTGTATAGGGATATGTGTGGCTAACTTGTGTCTTACATACCTCTTTTATTTACTTGTTACATTTATCTATGTTCTTAGATATGTTGGATTATGGAATAACCTTGGCTAAGTAGACTATATATAAGAGGTAGTGGTTAGTCTTTAATCATCATGTGAAGTATTCTGATATTAGTGCATTATTTTGGAGGTTTCCCCCTCAAAGTGTCTTTTCTATATTATCCAATATTTTATTTTTCTATCAATTATCACTATGTAATCTCTCATATTTCCTTATTATGTGTAATATAAAATCATTATGTGAATATCTAAGTAATTTCATTACAAGTGGTATCAAAGCTTTGATTTGGGCAAGTTTCCTGCAGCATTTATTTTTGGATCTGGTGAGACATGGCTTTTGGGAGCAGTGAAAGTGAAAAAACATAACTTATAATCTGGGAAGAATTAATTTTTTCTGTTAGTACAGTATTGCTCAAAATGCTTTTTTGAAAAAAATATTAAAAAAAAAGTCTAGAATTTTTTATTTTTTCCCCTTGCACACTTGCAGTCATTGGATTTGTCTCAATGAGATGATCACAACGGTGAATTCTATCGATACATTTTTTTTGGTACCAAAAATTTTACTCTAGTGTGAAAAGGTAATCATTGGATTCATCTTGACAAGGTGATCACAATGGTACCATTTCTTGGTACACTTTTTTTTTAGGGTCAAAACTCTCCTAGGGTTTGTTTATGGCAGGTCCTTTAACTCAAGGAAGAAAAGGGGCACCATAAACTCCTAAGACTCCTACTGATGACATGGAATCTAAAACTTCAGATCTGGTGATTTTTTAGCTTTAAGAGGATGCAAAAAACTTGGTGGGCCATGATGACTTTATTGCAGTCCAAGCTAATGTTTTAGGGATGCACAAAGAGATTAATGGAGTTCACAATGAATTTCAACATATCACTATGCAATTGACTGCCCTCACATCTCAGTTTTAGCCTAACAACCCTCCACTTCATCATTCAAATCCTCCTCTCAATAACACCCATGCTGGTATGAAATTGATGTTGCCAAAAGTGGACATACGTAAGTTCGATGGTAAGGATCCTCTCACTTAGATTAACCAATTTGAGAGTTTATTTGAGTTATATCAAACCCTAGTTCTCAGAGGGCAATGGTGGCATCCTTGTATATGGAACCTGAGCAATTCATTTGGTATCACTAGTTATGTGCACAAAAGAAAAAGAATGATGCTCCTGTTATATATACTATTTTTACTGAGGGGTTAACAACTCATTATCAAAATAATGTTTCTGAGAACTATTTTAGCCAATTAGATAAGCTATGGAAAATAGGACCTATGAAGGATTATATTCATAAATTTTAGAATCTCTCTTTACAGGTGGAAAATATCACTGAAAGAAATTTGATAGATCTATTTTTGGGTGGCCTCAAAGATAGCATCGAATACAAGGTTTGAATGTTTAGCCCAACATCTGTATCAGAAGCTATCCTTAAGGCATGTGTGATAGAAGAAAAAGAGATGGTCAAAAGGAAAACTTTCACTACTGGTTGTGATCACAACATTTTAGCACCATCATTTACATAGCCCATTAGATTAACAAAATGACAAGTTAAGAAGTGAGCCAAAGGTTGTGTTATGATTGTGACATCAAACGGAGCAAAGACCATCATTGTGCTAAAAAGAAGCTATTTTACATTAAAGGTGCCAATGATGATGAAGATGATGTAGAATTACATGATGTGGATGTAAAAGCTCCTAAGGAAGAATCTAAAGACTCTTAGCCTACTATTTCATTCCATGCCCTGTCAGGTATTAGTACTCCCTAAACTCTTAAGGTGATGGGTTTCCTTAAGAAATAAAAGGTCACTATCTTGATTGATTTTGGGAGCACACACAACTTCATCCATAGTAAGTTGGCTACTCATTTGAACTATTTCATTTATCCATCTCTAAAATTTTAGGATATGATTACATATGGTGGTACTATCAGCTATTCAAGAAAATGTCATAGTATTAAGTTGGCCATGGGAGACTACTTATTGGATTCTCTTATATTTGCTATTCTGATGGGTAGAGCTGATATTGTTTTGGGAGTCTAGTGGCTCACCACTTTGGGCACTATTGAGATGAATTTTCAAGAATTATTCATGCATTTTCATTCTAAAGAAAGGACATTTGATCTAAGATGATTAAAGGCTAAATCTCCCCAACATGTTAGTTCCCATCAAATGATAAAGATTATCCATAAGGGTGCTGAGGGATTTGTAGCTCACTTGTTTTCTATGGAAGTATATCCAACTTATCCATCTCCACGTCTTGATCTACAATAAATAATTTATGTTTATTCCATTGTTTTTGGAGACATACCAAAAAAACTTCCACCTAGCCGCACACATGATCATGTTATCACACTTATTCATGGTAGTACACCACCCAACATTAGGCCATATAGGTATCCCTATGCCCAAAAAAATGAAATTGAAAAGATTGTACAAGAGATGTTGGATGCAAGAACCATTCACCATTGCCAAAGTGAATACTTATTACCAATTGTCATGGTAAGAAAGAAACATGACACTTGGAGGATGTGCCCTGACTACAAAGAACTCAACAAGTACACTATCAAAGATAAGTTTCCAATTCCTATCATTGATGATTTTTTAGATAAATTTAATGATGCTCTTTATTTTAATAAGTTAGATATGTGTTCTTGGTATCATCAAATCAGGATCTATGATGAAGACATACCCAAAACCACTTTTAGGACTCATGAGGGCCATTATGAGTTTTTGGTTATGCCTTTTGGCCTAACAAATGCACCATATACTTTTTAAAGTTTGATGAATATTATTTTTAAGCCATTTTTGAGGAAATTTGTTTTGGTATTCTTTGATGATATCCTCATTTATAGTAAAAATTGGGAAGACCATTTTCAACATGTGAAACAAGTACTCTCCATTTTAGAGTAAAATCAATTGTATGCCAAACCTTCCAAATATACTTTTGGGGCTAGTGAGGTTGATTATTTAGGTCATTTGGTGTATTATGAAGGAGTTAAAGTGGATCTTAAAAAAATCCAAGCAATGGTGGACTGGCCAATTCCTAAGACACTCAAGCAACTTCGGGGATTTTTGGGACTTACTGGTTATTACCATAGATTTGTCAAAAATTATGGTAGTATTACAACCCCACTTACTTATTTTTAAAAGAAAGACTCCTTTTATTGGAATGATGCATCTTCCTGGGCATTTGAATAATTACAATTGGCTATGTGCACTACTCTAGTATTGGCCACTCCTAATTTTTCTAAGACTTTTGTGGTTGAATGTGATGCATCTGGGTATGGTATGGGTGTTGTACTCATGCAAGAAGGCAGACCACTAGCATTTGAAAGTTGTCAACTGAAGGGTAAAAATAATCACAAGCCCATCTATGAGAAGGAAATGATGGCCATTTTGCATGCAGTCAAATAATGGAGACCTTATTGATGGGTCATCACTTTTAGGTAAAATTTGATCATGATAGTCTTAAATATTTTTTAAAACAAATGTTGTCATCTGAATAACAATAGAAATGGGTAACTAAGATGCTAGGCTATGATTTTGAAATAGTCTACAAAAAAGGCAAGGACAATGTGGTGGCAGATGCACTATCCAAAAAAGATGAATCAGTTAAGGCATTGCTATGTGCCCTAACCATTTTGTAGGCAGATTGGCTAGAGGAAGCATGATTAGAATGGGAACATGATAGTACTGCTCATGATTTGATTCAAAATATTCTGCAAGGTTTAGATGGATTTGAAAAATTCACATGGAAAGGTAGTGCATTATGGTACAAAAATAGATTGTACCTAAGTAAGAATTCTCTTCTTAAACAAAAAATCTTTCAAGAACTTTATGCAACTCCAATTGGGGGTCATTCTAGATTTTTGAAAACCTATCACAAGATCAAGCAAGATTTTTTTTGGGGAGGTCTCAAGGGGGATATCTAAAAATATGTGGCTAAATGTATGATCTATTAATAAAACAAAGGTTAAACCATCAAAACTCTAGGGCTTTTATTGCCTTTATCTATCCTTAGCTAGCATTGGGAAGAGGTTTCTATGGATTTCATTACAGGGTTACCAAGATCTGATGGTCAAAATGTTATCATGGTTATTGTAGATTGTCTCAGTAAGTATGCTCATTTTTGTTCATTATCCTAGCCATTTGTTGCTAGTATAGTAGCTTTTGCTTTTCTCAATACAGTTCAAAAACTGCATGGGAGCCCCAAGATCATTGTTAGTGATAGAGATCCCATTTTTAATAGTAATTTTTATACTGAGTTATTTACATGTTTAGTCACTCAATTAGCTCATAGTTCATCCTATCATCCTCAATCTAATGGACAAATTGATGTGGTCAACAAATGTTTGGAAGGATATCTCTGTTATTTTTTTCTAATAAATAAGATAAATGGGTTCATTGGCTGCCACTTGCTAAATAGTGGTATAATGCTTTTTTTTATAGTTTTTCCAAAATGTCTCCTTTTGTGACACTATATGGATACCAACCTCCATCCATCACTTCAAATTTTAAGGTCCATCCTAAGGTTCATGCAATTAAATAACATATTCGCCATCAACAGGAGGTCCTTGCAAGTTTGCATGAAAATTTAGCTATGACCCAAAATCGCATGAAATAATAAGTAGATCAACATAGAAGTGAGAGGCATTTTAACATTGGCAATTGGGTCTTTGTTCACTTAAAACCATAAAAACAAATTTCATTGAAGCAACAAAAAAAAGATAACAAGTTATCCCCTAAGTATTATGGGCCTTATCTGATCTTGTAAAAAATTGGCAGTGTGGCCTACAAGTTAGATTTTCCTTCATCCACTCGCATACATCCAGTATTTCATGTATCATGTTTGAAAAAAGTCGTTAGACAAAGAGTTACCATTAAAATACAAGTACCAGAATTGGATGAGGAAGGTAAATTTATTCTTGATCTTGAGGTGATCCTTCAATGATGCACCAAGCAACTGGGTTCTAGATTAATTACAGAATACATGATCAAATGGAAGAATCTGCCATGTGAAGATGCCACTTGGGAGTTGAAGCATTTATGCAATAGCATCTAAAGTTAACATAATGTTGATGACAATGTTGTTTTAAAGGGGAAGGGCTTGTTATGCCCTTAACCATTGGTGTGTTTAGGGATATGTGCGGTTGACTTGTGGCTTACATAACTCTTTTATTTACTTGTTACATTTCTGTATGGTCTTAGATAGGTCAGCTTATGAAATAACCTTGGATAATTAGACTATATATAGGAGGTAGTGGTTAGTATTTAATCATCATGTGAAGTCTTCTACTATTAATGCATTATTGTGGAGGTTTCCCCCTCAAAGTGGCTTTGCTATATTATCCACTATTCTATTTTGTTGTCAATTATCACTGTGTAATCTCTCATATTTTCTTATTTTGTGCAATATAAAATGATTTTGTGTGGATATCTAAGTAATTTTCTTACAATGTACATGCCCCCAAATCTAGTATCTGAGTCTAAATCTATATCAAAATCACTATGAATTCATATAATCTAAACTATTGTATCTAAATAGTTTGTGTGTCTGTAAGCTAAAATCACTATGGATCCATATGATCTAAACCACTATATTTGAATAGTCTGAGTATTTGTAAATTGAAGGTATATCCCTATGAATATCTTGAGTGAAGCTGAGTGACCCATATAATATGAATCACTATATATCTTGACCAATATAAACTAAATATAATAATCTAAATATTGGAGGTATAAGAACCCTGGTGTATCCACTTATGAGAGTGGATGGGCATGTTGGGTAAGTGTAGAAATAGGAATAGTAAGAATGATGCCCTGCTTTTGGGGAGAAGAATGAAATTTATGATAGAGTAGGTTGAGCCAAAAGTGATAACTGGTGGCGTAATAATAGAAACAAGGTTGGTATAACTTGAATTGATTAAGAAGTTATTTGATTGATTAGACTGAGTTATTGAAAATGGAACAAGTTTTTGATTAGTGATAATCAAGGTGTGTATCTGAGTATAAATGAAAAATAGAGATGTGCATGTTGTATTAAGAAAATTTAGTAATAGAGTGAAGCTTGTGTGATGTTGAAGGTATTATTTTCACGATTCTATGGAAGAAAATGGTGTTACAGGGTTCAAGTTATGAACAAAATGGTATTTTGCTTTGATTAAGAAAGTTGGGTAATATAGGAAGTTGGATTGATTCTTGATTCATTTGTGTATTGACTAGGTTTATATTTGAAGCTATGGAGTAGGAGATATGCTGAGGAGATAAGTACCTACTATGAATTGGTTTGAGTAGTTAGCATCCCAGGTTCAGTATGGTGGAGATGTTACCTTGGTAAATAGTTAAAACCTATGATTTTTGTCTATTTTGAAGCCTATTTTTGATGTTTTGAGATGTTTAAAGTGTCCTAGGAAACATTTCACTAGTTCTAGTGCTCCTGCCCTACATCCAACACTGTTGTTTAGGTTCTAACCCTCCTATCTAGGTTGCATCTCTTCTATCCAATGTTGTTATCCTATACCTAGTGTTAATGTCTTAGAGGCTTAATTTTTTAGTGATGTTGTTTTGTTGTTGGCTATTATTCTAATTTGGATTTTTATTTGGCATTGTTGATTGATCTATATGTTATTTCTAGTGTTTTCTAAGTGAGGTGCAAATGAGAGAGTTTTTTAGAGTCTAGGTGATGGAGACATTGAGGTTGTTACCATTATCTGATGATGAAAGAGTTATCATGGATAGGGCAAGGTTGGGTCATGTGTGTGACCTAGGCATAATGTAGTGGGATAGATATATGATGACTATCTTATGTGAGAGGTGGAATGCAAATACATGTACTTTTTGGATTCTTATAGGGGTGATTACTATGACACTCCGGGATGCATATCACATTTTAAATTTACTAGTTAGTCGATGATAGGTGACATTACAAGATGACATGGGCACTAATGCTATTGATCGTGCATCCTTGTATTTTATTGGTGTGCCCTCAAATATACATCAAAGAGGTATTGATAGTGGTTGGTCATGTTGTTGGCCTCATTTTTTGTTGTGGATGGGAGTGGAGTGTTGATTACAAATAGGATTCATAGGATTGTGCACAATGTGGAGGTATATGGAATTGTGTTCTCGAGGGGTAGGACTATGCTTTCCCACCTATACATGGATCTTTACAAGTTTAATTATGAGGTATTTAGTGGTGGATTGAGTGCAGTGACATTATTGCATTATTGGGCTTATGAGCACATAGAATTGTACAATCGATAGGATTACCGATGGAGAAGTGGGCACCTCCATAACCATTTGAGGAGTGGTGGATAAGTACATTAACTATCCAATATCTTGGCATGGATTATTATAGGTGGGTGTTAGATAGACTAGTGGCTGGTGACATTATATGGAGGCCTTATAGAGGATTTCTTAGGTGAGTTAAGGATGGAGTGCAGTTGCTATATATGAGGGTTAGTTGTTAGATACATGACCATTGGGTTGGAGTGTATAAGTGATTTTAGCATGAGTGTGTGACTAGACATTTAGGTGTACCACAAGATATGCCCCCTATAGGATGGGTGTGGGTGAGGATTACATAGGCACTAGTGAGGGCAAGACCTCATGCGAGGCCCATAGAGGTTGAACTAGCACCATTACCTTTAGATGCATGAGATATGGTTGTAGACATTCCTGATGTGGATGATGTTGGATGTACATATGCATATACTACATGGTGGATGAGGCATCAGTGGGCTCTATTAGACCCTATTGATGGAGGGGATGCTCCAAAGTATGATGATCCATAACTGATCCAAATGATGGGAGGTAAACATCAATTTCATTTGAATTATGTACAAATTTGTGTTTTTAGTTTGTTTTTAAAATTATATAGCTAATGTAATTCCCTAATTTGTGTTTAGGTGGAGTGGGAGGTGCTCAAGATGAGGCACATGGTGGGTTAGGGAGTGGATATTATGACTATTAGGAGACCATCATTGAGTATACAATCTAAGAGCTCACATGACATGTTTTTTATGAAGTGGTGGAGGAGGGATTGATAGAGTGAGTGATGACTATGGAAAATTTTCATGCTCATCTATTTGATAGGGATACTATAGTGACAACTGCATATGTTAGGGTAGTAGGAGAGAGAGATGAGCTGAGGGCTAAGATACATAGGCATAGGATGCCCCCACCTAATTTTGGATCGATGAGTATGAGGGTTATGGATGAGTACACAGATCTTTATAGGTGGTATATGGACTTCCATGAGAGCATGGTTGGCTATTATAGTGAGAGAGTCATTGTAAGAGGCATTCGATAGCTCAAGGAGGTGTGGGGACATTGAGTGCTAGAGTGGATTATGGGACTAGTACTGGTGGGGAGAGTGAGACTGAGAGTGAGTGCATGACACCCATTCATGATTGATTGTATTTGATACAGTGTATATGTTTTTGAAAACTTGTTATATATATATGGATGTTGGTTTGGTTTTGGATTTAGGTGTATTGTGTCATGGATTTTGGAATAGATTAGTATATGTATTACAAATGGTTGATTAGAAATAGTTGATTTGACATTGATGTTGAGGTTGTATATGTTTTAATAAAATGGTATTTAGGATATGTGATTTGATTTTTGTTGATAAGTGTGATGTTAGTTTTGATTTTAAATTATATGTAAGCAAAAATTTATTGTTTTGTAATTTTCAAATTAATTTGATAAAATGAGTTGGTTTAAGATTTGTAAAATGGGATATTGGTAAGATCTCAATTTGGATAATGTGGTTTAGCTTGGGATGGTTATTTGGAATTAGGATGTTAATTTTTAGTATAAAGGGATGTAAGAGAACATGTTGTGCATATCACTTCTTTGAGAGTGGCTCAAGAATACAAAGGCTGGCCCTTTAGCTCCATCATCACCTACTAAGTGAAGCTTATGAACTAATACCCATATGAATGTGTGTCATATCACTATCTAAACCTTGATGGCCAATTAAACGATTGCCCATACTGCTCATATTGTGTAGGAACATGATATGTATTTGATAGTATTTATTGTGTACTAACTATAGTTTTGCATGGAGACTCTACCAAATGTAACCTTACTAGATGTGCAACTGAAACTATGTGATGTGAAGAAGGATTATCTATCTACAGTCATATTGGATTGTTGCATGAAATAACACCCTATTGCCTCTACTGTGATGCATATGACTAAGAAATAGATCAAGTTGGAATGGTAACATGTGATGGAGGCTCATCTAATCTAAATCATAGCAGGTTTCTACATGAAATGGGTCCTTGAAAGCTCAGTTGTAGTGAATATCTCTTTGGAGTGATACTCTACTACAATGCCTATGACTATGTGGATATGTATATAGAATTTTACTATGTACTCCTTAAACTACAGTGCTATATGTAGGTTACTCTCACTGTACTGGTCTCCAAACCTTCTAAGTAGGTGGTGTTGATGCTTAATTTTATAACTAATCAACAAAGTCCTGGGAAGTTTCAAAGATGTAAGACTTGAACCTTGAAAAGACCTCCAACTTTTAAATAAGTTGGCTCTTATCTTTGGGGTTTGATGTAAATGGAAAATAAAGAATGCATAAAAGTATTTAAACTACTAAGGTGATACGCCAAGATTGTATTCCACTACCAAATAACATAGTAACTAATACTAACATAATTCACTGAAAAGATTAAAGAGCATATAGACTAATCAAAGGCTCATAATAGAAAAGCTAACCTGAGTCATCATCTATCCCAACAACATAGTATTAGATTTAACAACATTCACTAACATAATTAAAGAGCATATATAATGGTTAAAAATCTATGTTTTTATGCAAATCTAACAAAAGTCTCATCACAGAAAATGAGAAGCAAGAATTAGAAACAAACTATAATTACACAGAATACCACTCTCTCTTAATAGTTTGATAGGAGAATAAAGTACATAAGGAAAAATGCATAGAATAAAATATTCAATCCCTTGAAAGAGGCACATGTTAAGGTTGTAAAATGCTTCAAAAACTAGCTCTTAAAATCTCTATTGATATATATGAATCTCTAGTGATCTGCTCCTTCATTTTGATCTTTTGATCTTCTACTTATAGCCTAAAATATCTATTTTGGGTCATTACCACTCGCTTGGAATCTATCTGTATGTTTACAAATTTTGGATCTAAAATTTGGATGCCATTATAACTGAATAACTTGGATCTTAATTCAATCATTTTTGATAATTGTCTCTTTCATTCTATTTTAACTATTGCTTCTATTTGTATTTAACCTGCAGTCTCTTAAAGCATGGACATGCGGAGGCTTCCATGACTATTAACTAATTGACTCTTCCTTCTCTTTCATTCAACAAACTCTTTAGCTTTCTTGACTCTTTTGGGCTTTGGCACCCACTGTGTTGACACGTAGTAGTTTCACACTTAATGGAGGCTTTTTGATATTCAATTTCCCTTTGAAGAGTGATGAAGTGACAAGTGGCATTATCTGTGTTCATTTGAGTCTTGAAGCTTTTCTCCAAGGCATTAATAAGAGGATATTCCTTTGACCCCATGAATTAATATGACCCAAAATGTTATTTAGCTACCTATATACTTATCTAAATAATATATATGCATGTCCCAAAGTATAAACTAAAATTTAGAATTTAACTCTATAGTTTATGGTGACTCACTAGGGACTCCGTGCTTACATGGAATAATTACCACAAAATTTCTCAACCAAAATTTGATAAAAAGTATTCCTACTGTAGCTCGCTTAGATCTTTTACAATGCAGCCTGTAAATTGGCCCATTCTACCTCTGATGGGTATTGCTTCTTCTATAGAGATTGGAAAGCTCTATCTAGTTCTATTATTTCCTTGTGGGAGAATGCTTGGTGGTTATGTACCACTAAGTGCAGTTAAAATTCCAAATTTTTAATCAAGATTAAAATGGTTTCCACCTCTATGATAATTGAAGAATCATTGAGGGATTGGAAAACCATTTGATCATTTTTCTTTGTGACCAGTAGATTTTGAATCTAGTCTTCCATTAACATAGTGTTGTCATCTGGAAAAGGAGAAGGGGGTCCCAATTGGACCAATGTTTCAATGTTCCCTTTCATTTCCTTTACCCCTTCTTTCAAAAGGTTTAGTAGATTTCTGCATTTGGATGCAACTTTATTGAAGCTTAGAATCTCACTTACCCTTCCTATTGCTTCTCGCCTATCTGTGATTCCAGTTACCTATAGAGGTTCTTCTGATGTATCATATAACTTCTGAATCAGTAGTTATGATTCAGGTACCTTAGCATCAATTAAAAGTAGGATATTCTCCATAAAATAATCCACTTTCACACAGGTTTTGAGCATCAGATATGAATTTGAGTGCAGGCCTTAACTTGGTCACATCCACATATATTCTCTACCAATAAGAGACATAAAGTTCCTTAACCATTGCCATAACTCTAGCCAACTGGGGTTGTTGGGATATCTCCTGTGTTAGCCTAGTTGCTTCAGCCTCAGAGTTCTTGATTTGGAGCTTCAAGTTATTCCTCTTTATCTTAGTAGCATTTACTTTCTATTGTAGCTAAGTAACCTCAACTTCCTAGTCATCAATTATTTTCTCAAGGAGACTCTTCTCCTATTGCAATGAGTTAATAGAGGATTTAACTATATTGATCTCCTACTATAGAGACTTTGTTTTATCTTTTGAAGTCTTCAAGACTTATTTGGACACTACCCCCTTTAGATCCTTGTTGAGCTGGGCTATCTCCTTATCCTTGGCCTTGAGTTCTTGAGTCATGAAGCTCATAGTGGATTGGGATTGAATTAAACCTAATTTTGCCCTCTGTAGTTTATTAGAGACCTTAAGATAGTCTATTGTAACCATAGCCATAATTTAGTCATAAGCTCCACCTTGTCCTAGGGTCTAAACTGAGTTAGATCTATAACCACTGCACTCATTGTATAATCTTTAGGATGCATTTGCTCAAGTGGCTTATTCACATTAGGGACCATGTGGGTGATAGTCAGGGTATGTTTTTCATGATCATATAGAGACGTCATTTTTTGTGTAGCCACTACCCTACCCTCCTTTTTCCTTTGTTTCTTCTTTATTGCCTCTCTTTCCCTCTTGGCCATGTCTGACTGAGGATGGAAGTCTGAGGGAGAGGTCACTACACCAACAACAAAAGGAGACCCATGGGGTAAACCATAAGGGATAGTGATTGACTATTGGGGTTGGTTATGTGATGAAGATGGGATTTTTAAAACCCTAGGAGAAAAGATTATTACGTTTAAGTATTGGGAATCAAATGAAAATGGGGAACCAGATGGCATTAATGTTTGAGTCAGCATAGTTGAGATGGCTAAAAATGTTAAGACATGTGAAGGGGGTAGCATTAAGAGTGTTTGAGTAGAAGGTTGAGGAGGAGTCATGTATGAGACAAGATCTACCTCTTTTTCTTTGTCTCCTTCCTGAGACTCGACTCTTTACTTCTTCCTCTAAGGGCTCTCCATAGGATCCTCTTTTTTTGTTTAGACTATCACAAGTTGTGATGAGTTTAGTACCTCTTTTTTGGAAGATGTTTCCTATGAGGAATCTAATTAGGGGTCAACTATAGGGTCTCCAAATGTAGATAGGGCCATCCTTATCTTCTCTAACTCACTGAGAGATGGTGGCTAGGTTGAAGCTATGTGCACCATTATAGATGTCCTTGCCTCCTATGTCTCTTTCTATGGTTTTTGGTGGTTTGTTGTATCTGAGCTAGGAGCTGGAGTAACATGAGCCTCATCTCATAGATTATCGCATTGCTCATATGTGTCTTAATCTTAGAAAATTCTAGTAAACTCAAAAATTTATTGCCTATACTTCTAGTAGGTAGCTATTTTATCTTGACTCTAACCCTTCCTAACCAAGGCCTATCTCAACCATTTTGTCATTACTCTTGTTGGGTCATAATTATGAATGGGTTGATAAAATGATTCCCATGGTGGGAGTGGGATATCCTGCAGTTTGACATATACATCTGGTGTATCCTTTTTGTGGGCCCTCCTGTCCTCAAAGAATTTCCTACTCTCATGCTTAAAATAAGCATGGACCTTACTCTTGGCAAGCCAAGAAGTCATAAAACCATTTGGGTCATATTTACACAAATGTTGAATTAAAACTAGCCCATATGTAGCTAGTTTCCTTGTTAAAATGAATTTTGCCTACCTCTTCACCACTGTAATTCCACCTTGAGCTAATGGGACGTCATGGAAGGCCCTCTTCTTTTATTCTATGCCAAACTTAGAATCTATAACCACCAACTTTTGGGCCACTTCCAAACCTACTAATCTACTAGTCAAAACCTTGGGAAGCATAAAAGATTCTTCCCCAAAATGATGGACCCTAATGAAAGAATGATGGGATCCAAACAAAATCACAAGGGTTATGGGCATTAGAATGGATAGACCTTAAAAAATCATTTATCCTATTGTTTATGCCCTTGGGATCTAACTCCCCTACCAACAGTGCCACAGAACACTTAACAAACTCATAAACATTTGATGACTCTGACAACACATGAGTCCATACGAATGCAGGGATAACCTTATAAGTGTTTGTTGTCTTTAGGTCCCATAGGGTTAAACTTATATGATGTTGAAATAATTGGGTATTTTGATACAAAATGAGATGAAATAGATATGAGGAATACTTGAAAGTAGGATGTACCCTAAAATTTTCTAATTGTTAACACAAGGAGTAGGTGATGTACTCCACAAAATCAAACTTGTGCACTTATGTTCTAGCTACAATCCTCATTCAAAAAAGAGCCGTCAGCTACCAATCATGTACCATCTTGTCATTGTCCTCCCCAAAGATGAAGGTGAACATTGGGCATGCCTCTTGTGAATCTTGAGTCAACATGAACAATAGAAAGGGTAGGGTTTGAGGTGTAATATTATCATCTCCAAGACAAAGCTCTTTATTTAAGAATGTTTGTTTCTAGTGCACTTGAGACTAGACATGCCTTAGTTGAGCCATGCCATAAAAACTCACTAAAGGATTATGTTGTAAACCTAGAATGTCACAAATAGCTTGTGGATTGATCACTACCTTGATTAGTCCCTTTTGAATTATTGCATTAGTAGGGTCATAATTTTGGGCACACAAATTCACCGATTTTAGGTATGGGTGAACTGTTGGCACCATGTATTGGGCCAACCCTAAGGTCCAAACCCTCATACCAAAAGTTTTAGGCTTGGTTTGATTTAGCATTCTTGCATGCACTACCTCCCTTAGGGTCTTAGTCTTTTTCATCAAAATAGGGTCAAAAATCTCATCTACATAATCAAGAACAAGGGAAGAATATCTAAAAATACATTTCATCTCTTCCTTGGTTCTTGGGTATGTAGCCTTGGGCTATGTAGGAGCTAAGGCATATGACTTTGATGATATTGATGTAGAAGCCATTTTGATGGAGACTCTTGGCTGTGAGGATACTCTTCGTTGTTCCTTGGCTCAATTCCTTTACTCGATCAGATTCAAATGTTAGTTCTTCACTTGGCTCTAAGTAAATTCTTTGCTCGATGGTAAGGAAAAAAGACAAAATTTATTTTAAAATTGTTGCTTCCACAAACTCAAATTAATGACTTTGCTTGATGAATTAGTCACATCTCATTAAAAGACTCTTAATGCCAACTCTAAGGTGTAGATTATCAAATCTTTGAGATCCTTAATTCAAATTTTAAAATTCAACTTAATGACCCTAGGAAAACCATTAGATAGGTATATTTTGAGGTGGTCATAAGTGATAAGATTCATATGAGAGTCTGGAGAGCCTCTACAGTCGACACATGTTCAAAAAACACTTATTTAAAAAGAGGCAGGTAAACAACCTCAAAATAAGAAAATAGAAAGGGAAACTAATTTAACTATATACAGGGTAAAAAATTCTTATGTGAAAATCTTCAAAAAGATCCCATTAAAAAGAACCTATAATGCCTCTCTATGCTGAGACTCTAGCTTGTAAGCATTGCACTACTTGTATGTAATTATTTTGAAAGGACCCATCCACAAAGAGTCAAACTTACCATGATTACTGGGCTTTGCAACCCTTGCATCCCATTTTAAGACCCAACTCCCAACCTTAAACTTAAGTTCAACTATCTTTTGATCAAACCAGATCTTGATCACTTGGTGATGATTCATCATTGACTCATGAGATAGTTCTCTCTTTTCCTAAAGTTTTAATAATTCTATAAATTTGACTTGTATTGGATCATTTTCTTCCATTTCTAGCTATTTTAGTAATTGTACGGCTAGGATTTCAATTGAAATGAGCATTACTGCACTCCTTCCATATACCAGCTCATATGGTGAAGTCTTAATCACCTATTTGGGTGTAATTCAATCTACCTATAAGGCTACCTTTAGATATTTATGCCATCCTCTCTTATGGTCATTACCCATTCGCTTGATGAGTCTAATCAGATCGTTATTGGTTTATTATGCTAGACCATTTCCTTGTGGATAATAATTTGAATAAGTCTTTAAATATATACCATTCTTTAGCACAAAATTAGATACCTTTTCCCCAAGGAATGCCTTAGCATTTTCGGATATGATAGTGCAAGGAGGTCCAAATCTCGTGGTAATCTCTTCTAAGAGACCTAGGCTCACATTTTTTGTAGCTTCTTTCAAAGGAACTACCTTAGTTTATCTTGTAAAATAATCAGTGGTATTAAGAATCCATTTGTGCCCTGCACTTGAGATTGGACTAATCATCCCAATGAAATCTAGGCCCCATTTACCAAAGGTTCTTATAAAATTATTGGACTGAGTGGTAAAGTTGCATTTCTCCTCCTACCCATGTAAAACTGGCAAGACTGACACTTAATGACCATGTCATGGCAATAAAAAAACATTGTAAGCCAGAAGTACCTTACCTAGATTATTTTGATAGCATTAGTTCTTGCTGAAAAATGTCCTCCAGATGTTCCATAGTGCAACTCATGCAATATCCTCTTAGTTTCTTCGCTTTCAATACACTTGAGCAAGATTCCATCAAAATTCCTTTTAAAAAGGAAATTGTCTATTAGAATAAAACTTGATCTTTGTCATTAGTAGTATCTTCTCTTTTCAAGAGACAATTATTTTGGATATTGACCAAACTTCATAAAATGGATTATGTTAATGACCTAACAGTCTATTTCATTCTCTTGTATCCATATCATGGCTTCTATAACAAATTGTTCTTCTGATAAGGCTATAGAATCTTGGGCAATGTATTGACAAAGACACCTTCCTCTTATTAGCTTGGTAGGCTTAACCTCAATATCATAATATAATATTTCAATTATCCAATTGGCTCTTTTATTTGTTATTTCCCCTTCCATAATATATTCTTTGACACTTGGGTGAGCCACCAATACTACAGTATTGTTACTTTTTACTAAGTGCTTGAATTTATTTAAACCTTTTACAATAGCATAATCTTGATTTTCAACAAAATTATACCTAGATTAATAATCTCAGAGAGTCCTTGAGAAGAAGGTAATCCAATGCTCTCCTTCTTATTCCATGTCTTTTTGTGTCAGTGTTGTTTCGATGATGTGTACTCCTCCATAAACATACATGATGAAATTCTTAGAGAAATCTGGATTGCACAATACTAGGGTGGATACAATGGCCCTTTTAATATTTTCAAAAGCTTGTCAGCCTTCGATCATCCATTTGAAATTGGGATCCATTTTTAACATTAGTGTAATGGGTCTAACCATTCTAGCAAAATATGAGATGAATCTACTTACAAAATTAATCTTCCCAAGGAAAGATTGTACTAATTTCTTATTTAATGGTAGTGATATGTCTGATATTGGCTTAACTCTATCTGGGTCTATGGTGATCCCTTATTTTGAAACAATGTGTTTGAGTAGCTTACCTTGAGGTAATCTGAATACACATTTTTTAGGATTTAGAGAGATCTCAATGTCTTGGCATCTCTAAAAAAATGGCCTCTAATTGATCAAATTGATCTTTAATAGACTTGGTGAAGATAGTGAGATCATCTAGGTAAATCAAAATCATTTCATTTATTAGCTCCCCAAAAGCAATGTCCATTGCTCATTAAAATGTAACCTTGATATTGGAGAGTCCAAATGACATTTTTGCATAAGCAAAAGTCCCCCACTTTTTTGTGAAAGTGGTCTTTTGTTGATCCTCTTCTATCAACCATATTTGATTATAGCTCGAGAAGCCATCCAATAAGGAGAAACTCTCTACTCCAGCTACTGTCTACAAAATTTGTTCCATTGAAGGTAGGGGTAATGATTTTTAAGGGAAACATTATTTAGATCCCTAAAGTCTACATAGAGTTTGATTTCTCCATTTTTCTTCCTTACTAGGACCAAGTTAGAGATTCTTGGATTCACTAGCCTTTGCTTTTGGTGGATGGGCTTTGATCCTTCTATCAGGTTGATAGTATTTTGGATGATTTCATTTTTATAACCATGAAGATCCTCATACATCCATGTTATCACCTTATTATACTTATTGCACAAAGATACCAATTTATCTTTTTCTTTTTGAGTGGTAACCTTACCCACTTTTATTAGCTTTCTCACCTCTGAGATCTCAAGTTCTGAATAATCTTCTTTGATTGCTACAAACTTTATTTTGTCCAAGTTTGCATCATCAGGGTCAAATAGATTTTCAAAGGTTATCAGTCCACTTGGAAGCTTGTTGGACCTTAGTTAAATTATTTGGTCACCATATGCCTCTTTAATCTTAGGCTATAGTTGGTTAACAAATTCTCTTGATTGCTATAGAAATAGAATGATCTGAAGATTACTCTCAAACACTTGCCAATTATCTACATTATCAAGAATGGCGAGATAGATGACCATTTTGATTGATTCTTTGTTAACCAATAGATCTTGGGTTGGATCGAATTGGGATCCAATTTGAGCCATTCTATCTACCTCAACATTTTGAGACCTTGGGATAACTTCAATATTGAAGGCTTCAGAACCTTCAACCAAATCCCACATCCTATGACGATAAGACCTCATTATTGTATTCTTTGCTACTGTAGTCCCCCTGATTTGCTTGACCACTAATTCTGAGTCGCCAAAGAATCTCAAATTATTTATTCCTTCCTTTTGGGTGAGGATTAATCCATGCACTAGAGATTCATACTCAACTTCATTTTTAGTACAGTTAAACTAAAAACATAGTGCCTTAAGGATATTTTTCCCTTTTGGAAAGATAAGGTATATGCCTGCTCTTGAGCCATTATTGCTTCTTACCTATCAAAATTTAGGGTCCATATCAAAGAATCATATATGGGACTCTCCATTTCATTTATCACCTCTATCATAATCTTAGGTATCTCAAGATTTTCATCATAGATCACATAAGTTTGCAAACTAGTGCAGTCAAAATTACCAAAATGGTCTTCAAGTGTCATATCTGAGAGATAATTTTCACCCTTTTGATTATCATCATCTTAGGTGAATTATTACATATACACTCTTTCTTCTCTATGATCATTATTGAGATGCTTCAAAATTTGAAAGTACTTAATTAGTAATATGCTCTTTGCTAAGAGGATCTAATAATACCTTCATCTTTGAACCATACTTGGTTCTTAGAATAAGATGTGACCATTCAAGAGACATGTACCCTCCAATTTTAGTTGTAAAGTCCCTATATAAGTATAAACCAAAAATGGGAAGGATATCTATGACTACTATATCCTAAAAAATAATTATGATTGGGCAAGAAGACAATTGCAATGGAAGCCCTTTAATTGTCCCTATGGTTTGTATTGATTTCCCATCAAGCTGCATGACTCCTTTGGTTAGTGGTTCATACTTAATCTTCAGGGTGTCAACTATTAACTTAGGAATGACTGTGGTACTTTCACCTGAGTCTATCATAGAATAATGAAGTAATTTCTTACCCACTATAAGAGTCATATATAAAGGGTTAGGTTTAGATTTCTCTACCTCTTCTTTGGCGTTTACTAGGTTTGATGGTTGTTGTGGCTAAGATGTTTTTACTTTCTCTTTGCCTCTATTTTATGGAGTTTCCTTTGTGGCACTAGACTTTGGCTCATTTTTATCCTTTAGTGCTTCTTGTAATAGTTCCTTTTGTTTAGGAATGGCCAATATATCCCATAATGAGACATTAGTAGGAGCTTTCTTCAGTTGTTCTACCACATTGATTGGTCCAAGTGTCTATACTCTTTGAATCTATGTAGTCATTGGAACTTTGTGTTGTGTCATAGAGACTTGAGGAACTAGAGCTAATGGCACCTTTCTTGATTTAGTATTAATAGTAGGAACAATATCTATAAACTCTACCATTCTCATTTTTTACCATGTAAAATAATCAGACTGAATTGGGATCTTAGAGGTATACGCCTCATCAATGAAAACATATTTTTCATCTTCAATCCATGAGAACAAAGTATGTTCAGGGGTAATCTCTCCTTCTTGTTTTAATGACATGCCTTGCATCTGAGCCACCATGGTTGTATTTTGAATTCTAGGTAACTGATATGGTTCTAATGAGGTAGTTTCCTAGTTTTCCATTCTTATTTGCTTGGATACTCTTTGTTGTAAATTTCCCATAGAGAAATCTCTTGGCATGTGAGAGTCATTATAAGGAAAACACCATACCTTTGTCTCTTTCACCATGTTGTTTTGGCTAGGGACCAACTCTCTTCCTGACCTTGGTGAAACTATCTAAAATGGTGTGGGTATAGAAATAATTTGGTTAGATGGTTGTGAAAGATTTCATTTTTGAGTCCCTTGATACTGATTTGGCTGATATGTGGGTTTATTCCCTTGGAAGCCCTAATAAGGAGGTCATTGATATGAAGCTTGGTTCCTCTTAAGATTGAGAATTTCATTAGAAAAGGTTCTAAGGATGTTCTTGACATCATTCATCTTCAATGAGGAAGAAGGTGGAACTATGGTTGATGTTCCTTGAGATGAAGGAAAGGTGTATAGAGAAGTATTGGCCTAAGAAGTGCTAGGAACCTATTCTTGAATAGGGAGAGATAATTTGGGAAACATAGGCATAAGAGGCCTTAGGGGTAATAACCTAGCATCTATCAGATTATTTTCTGCTCTTACAACAAGATCATAAGCATCAGGAAGGGTTTGCCCTCCTAGTGACTGGACATGACTAAGATATCAGAATTAAAAGCCTTGAGATAGAAAATAATTGCCATACCTACAAGCGATTGAGCCAAGATTGGGATTCTTAGCCATGTCTTCTAAAATCTAGTGTTGAAATTGGTCAATGTTTCTTGGGGAGCTCTCTTAATAGTGATTAATTACTATAGCAGGGATGATCTATCCCCCTTTTCATTGAATCTATCATATAATGTAGTTCCTAATTGGTCCCAATTTCTAATAGAATTTGGTGCTAAAGATATATACCAATCAAGAGCCCTTCCTTTTAAAGAGGCAACATGTAGTCTGAAGGCTACATTTCATTGTTTGATAAAGTGGATAGTACATACATCAGCTACATCTTGAAGATGCTCTACCAGAGTCTTGAAGTCCTCTCTAGTAAATTTAGGTAATGATTTTAGAGTATTATCTAGAATAGGATCCCATGTATCAGGAGGCATTGGTAGGATAAGTGGACTTCCACCATTCTAATTGACAAAGTTCCTAGGTGGAGCCTAAATAGCCATTTGACTTCCTAGTGTATTTTGTTGAGTCGGTCTTCTTCTTGAAGAAGTTACTAATGGTGGTATTAAGAGTCCCAAATTTATAGCAGATTGAGATCTTGTAGTTTGTCCATAATTATCTCTTTTTGAAGGATGTCCACTCTTGCACTTTTACTTAAACTTCATCCCACCAGGCATGCCAAAAAAAATTTGATGCTTAATTTTACAACTAATCACCAAAGTCATGGGAAGTTTCAAAGATATAGGACTTGTCCCTTAAAATGACCTTTAGATTTAAAATAAGATGGCTCTTCTCTTTGGGGTTTGATTTAAAGGGAAAATAAATAATGCATAAAATAAGTACTTAAACTACTAAGATGATACGCCAAGATTGTATTCCTCTACCAAATAACATAGTAACTAGTACTAACAAAATTCACTAAAAAGATTAAAGAGCATAAAGCATGATCAATAATTTTAGCATAGACTATAGACTAATCAAAGTCTCATAATAGAAAAGATAACTTGAATCATCATCTATCGCAACAACACAGTATTAGATTTAACAACATTCATTAATAGATTTAAAGAGCATATAACATGATTAACAATCTTAGTGTTTATGCAAAGCAGAAAAAAGGCTCAACAAAAAATGAGAATGAAGAATTAGAAAAATACTAAAATTGCATAGAACACCACTCTCTCTTCATAGTTTTATAGGAGAACAAAGTACATAAGGTAAAATTCATAGAATATAATATTCATCCCTCAGGAGAGGCACCTATTACGGCAATAAAATACTTCAAAAATTATCTCCTAAACTCTTTATTGATCTAGATGAATCTCTAGTGGTCTCCTCCTTCATTTTGATCATTTGAACTACTACTTATAGCCTAAAATATCCATCGTGGGTCACTACCACTCGCTTGGATTCTAGCCACATGTCTATAAATTTTGGATCTAAAACTTGCATGCCACTATAACTAAACAACTTGGAGATTAATTCAATCATTTCTGCTAATTGTCTCTTTTATTCTATTTCAATTATTGCTTATTTTTGTGTTTAACCTATAGTCTCTTGAAGCATGGACACATGGAGGCTTTCGTGTCTATTAATTACTTGACTCTTCCTTCCCCTTCATTCTATAAACTCTTTAGGTTTTTTAAATATTTTGGGATTTGGGACCTGTTGTGCTGACACATGGTAGCTTCACACTTAATGGAGACTTTTTGATATTCAATTTCCTTTGGAAGAGTGACAAAGTGACAAGTGGCATTATCTACATGCATTTGAGTCTTGAAGCTTTTCTCCAAGGATTTAATAAAAGGAGATTCCTTTGACCCCATGAATTAATATTATCCAAAATGTTATTTAGTCACCTATTTACTTAGCCAAATAATATATATACATGTCCCATAGTATAAAATAAAATGTAGAATTTTAACTCTATAGGTGGAATAGGAGATCTCCTATGAGGCTCTGTCATAGAACCTACATTACTCTCACAAGGAGTGATCGATGATTCCTTTAAGGAAATGTCTTTAGATGACTCTGTCATGAATGAATGAGGTCTATGGCTCCATGAAGGAGGAGATATCGATGCCCCATGTGAGAATTATATGATGACATTATCAACAAATCTATTAATGTAATCCCTGAGTCCATAATAATCATTATCTCTGTGTCCATGGATACGATGATAGTTACAAAAGGGCCAACATGGCTATCTATATAAGAGATGTGGATCTCCTTGATGATTATAAGGTAAAGTGATTAACCTTCTATCTAGTAGTGATGATAATGACACATGGGCTATCCTACTCTAAATCAAACTATAGTGGTGCCTTGCTATTGTTTTCCATAGTGCATATTGTAGGTTCTGTAGACATCCAATTCCAACACCATTTATGTTGAAATTGTCAATCTTATTCAAATTACACTCAAATGCACATTTTAAGTCAAAATCCATAAAATGTGCTAAATGGTTCAAACTTGTCACTTACAAGTGCCAGTTTAGGTCAAAGTATCCCTAAATTGGGCAATGCAATTTATGGGCCAGCTAACTTTGATCAAATCATTTTGAGTCAAAATCACAATTTTGCCATTTAGAACTCTGGATCACTCTTTTCCTCTAATTCATTGGTACACATCACGTACCTTTGTTATTTGGTTTTGGCAACATCATGAATTAGAATATAGCTCCAATGCATCTAACATCACCTTCCAGTTCCTCTCTAATGAAATTATGACCTAGTAATATGACTTTCTAGCCATTTTGATTAATTGAGGGCTAATTTTCAAATAATTACACAAATGTTGATTAACCTTGTTTAAGGATAATTAATCCAAATCAAGAGCTTAGGTGGATTTTCCATGAGAGTTGTTGAATATTTCTTTTTTAAAATTATTTCCTATTAACTACATCATAAGGTGACATCATTTCTTGGGAAGACATCCCTAGGCCATAAATGCCACAAATATCAGGATTATGGGTCACCCATGCCTAGTTAATGCCTCCCATGCCTCTTCAATGCCCCTTCTTCTAAGGTAATGATGAAGATAATTATGGATTTAATTCTAAGTATTAGGATTATCCATGGCCACACATCTCAATCTTGAGATAGATGGTCATGGTTGATCCTGACTAATCTCAAAAATTTATAAATAGAGAGGCCATAGATGTGAATTTTAAGCTATTTTGGTACAAATTTATTATGCTTAAATATCTTCAAAAATCTTGAATATTTCAAAGTTATAATATTAAATTGTTTCCACAATCCTTTCCATTTGATCATTGATTTTGTTTGCAAGCTTCATTAATAGGCTACTTTAGTGATTTAGAATCATGAGCCTAGGTTTTATGGAGTGTTCTTGAGGCATTGGAGGAGCTTACCAACATTGTTGACAAAGACAACGATGCTTGATCAAGGGAGAACATGTTTTTTAGCCACATGGGTATGGTGAATCCATTTGGGAAGGTAATATGATGTTGCTTTCTTTATAGGACCCTTAAAACTCATTCAAATTATATTGAGAGGACCCTTAAAACTCATGTAGATTGATTTTCTAATTTTATTTTTCCATTTTTGTTTGCCACAATTTTACATGGTAACCAACATCGATAAGTAATACCGACATCGGTTACCTAGATTAATCAACCTTGGTCAGTAAAACTGATATCGATTAGATCTCAATTAGCCAAAGTAATCATCATCAGTTGTAATAACCGACGTTGATCACTATGTTTTTCTTAAAACATAGACTTGAGAGCTATTTTTCCAAAGATAATTGTTTCAAGCTAAAAATATCTTCAAAGCTAAAGGACATGCTAACATCTTGGTGTGCCCAGTGGGACCAGACGCATCTCACAACTGAAGGAGATCATTTTGTGACTCTAAAATATCCATTTGGACCCTTAAAACTAATGCAAATTAATTTTCTAATTTTATTTTTCCATTTTTATTTGCCACGATTTTACATAGTAACTGACATTGACAAGTAGTACCGACATCGACTACCTAGCTTTACTGATGTCAGCCAGTAAAACTGACATCGGTTAGATCTTGATTAGCTAAAGTAACCATCATTAGTTGTAATAACTGACGTCGGTCACTATGTTTTATTAAAACATAGACTTGAGAGCTATTTCTCTAAAGTTGATTATTTCAAGATAAAAAGAGCTTCAAAGCTAAAGGATATGCTAACATTTTCACTACATGACCAAGCTTGAAATTTGATAAAAACATGTTTAACTCACCTTTTGCATGCTTAAAAATCAATTAAGAACTTTATTTTGGTGTTTAACAAAGAATTTAGATGTTTTGGTGAATGTTTTCAAAGTTTGAAACTATGACCAAGGGGTCAAATGAACACCACCAAATAATTCATTTGGGCTTAAAATTGAACACACTTGTCAATTATTGTTTGCAATAGTTGTTTACTCAGGTTTTATTAGGCAAAAAGAGGAATGTTGCATGTATGTTCTTCCATTTGTCCCCTTTAGGGAACACTCGGAATCAAAAGCACCATTCCTATTGCAAATAGCCTAGTCCAAGGCTTAGAAAGAATGTCACCTAAATCACTCCCCAAAAACTCACCAATGTTTGGGTGATCTTTAAAATGACCCTAAAGTATTTTTATTTTATGCTTTATTTATTTTCATGTAAACTTGGCTTGCGAGGGGGAAATCATTACCTCCCATGATTTATTTAGAGAAGCTTTGACCTAGGGTTTCACCTCCTAGTATTGAATTCATTTGACTCCTTTGGAGCTGCACATGGGACGTATCTACATTTGGACATCGCACTACACTAAGAGAGCAATAGGATGTAGTGGTTGTAAAAAGGACTAGACCTTTTTACAACTAGTCAATGCCATGGTCACCCAATTTATATGCTTGTCTTTTGCATCATTTGATGTGAAATTCATTATGCAATGGATTCCCCTAGAACAATTGAAACCTTTCTAGTTTAGTAGGCCCCACTTTCCCATACCTTGTCAGTTTAGACTTAAGACATTTGTTTTTTTTCATTAACTTACTTGGTCTTGATTTGTGTCTAAAAATGCATGTTAACTCAATAAACTTAACCAAAACACATTATCCTCAATCTTCTTGAGCAAGGGAGACATTACACTGTCCAAATGGAAAATTCATCTTTTCCTTGTTCAAATTTTTATCAAAAGATTTGTGTCATGTCATCATTTTTGGTTCAATCATGCTGCCCAATTTAGTCTAGATATTTTACCTAATTTTTTTAAATCCTTCATTTATAATCCACATTCAAAATTAAACCTTTCTGAATTCTAACGGTTGATGTGTCAAAATGGGTTCACCATTTGCACGCTAAGTTTGTTTTAACCTAGATTCAATTTTTAATTTGGATTAAAGGTCATTTATTAAGACTCAAAATCACATATCATCTTGGTGGACTCAAGTCATCTTATGTATCACTTACGCTTTGAGTCCTAGAACATATTTTATCCTACTACAATCATGTGGCAACATTGTGCCACCTATTTAGTCCTAGCTTTATACTTAGTGATTCATGTATGTTTTTACATCTTGAGTTGCTTAGTTTATTTTGTCTTCTTTTTAATCCAAAGAGCTTCCCTCTAAACTTATAGGGTCAAATTTTCAAGGTTGAAACTAGCTTTTATAGTATAGGCATATCACAAAGATCTAGGCTTTGGTGTACTAGTTTTCACCTTGGGTCTTTGAGTTACGTTACTCTCTTTTGATCTATATGATTTCAAATTTACCAAGGGTTGAGTAAACTCATAAACCAAATATTCTAAATTGCACGTGGTTTCAAACCCCCTCCCTTATAGTCTCATTGGTACCTTGGTTATTTGTTTAAAAGAGAGCCAAAGCATATTTTGATTGGTTGTCAAATGTTGGTCTAAAGATTAGCTAAACACATTTAGAAACTCTTTTTACACATGACTCAAAGGTTCACTCATAGTGGGGCCTGTTATGGCCTTAGTTGTGAAGGTGATCAATTTTATGATGGTCAAGATAACCCTATTGTTTTTAATGATATCCCCGCAATAGTAGGATCTGAAGATGATTACAATGGATATCAACCCTAAGAATATCAATACAAATCCCTTCTTAGATTAATAGAATTAGGTGTTAGACTACCTTCGGATTTTACTATAGAATAATTTCATACCTTAGTTAGAGAAGGAGAACAATGATGGTAAGAGCAAACTTTTGCATAAATGAACATACCTTACTCCTATAATAAAGGAAAGGAAATACAAATAGAGTCAAAACCCACAAATCTGGATCTTCTAGCTAAGATCAAGATAATAAGTCAATGATATGCTAATCGACTTGTCACAAACTTAACTGAATCCCTAGTTGCCACTTTAATTCACAATAATGCTTCGAAAGAACAAGGAAATGTGGTCAAATGCATGTAATAAATATTGGATGAGGACATTACCATAGTGGATCAAGGCAATCTAAATGAATAGTTAAAGTCACAAGAGACTTTACAAAGTGTTCCATTTGATACAAAACATATTTTCTTCAATCATCAAGAACCTCTTATTACTTTATAAACTTAGAAACTCAAACATTCAGTTTAAATTGAGGAAATCCCTGAAGACAACTTGGCTAGTTCTTTTCAACCAGCCCAAAGATTGGTACATAAACATAGAAATTTCCAAAATCAACAAAGTGAAAAACAACCAAATTTAGGGAATGTTTATAATCCAAGAATCAATGGCCTATGTTCTCAACTCAAGTAGAAAATTAGAACCAAATCATGGTTTCAAAGGTATACTCTCCCTATAGATCCACACAAAACTAGGGGCACATTCCACCCCAACAACAAAAAAACCAAGGGCACATTCCACCCTAACAACAATAAAATTACGGGCACATTCCACCCCAACAAAAATAAAACTAGGGGCACAGTCCACCCCAACAACATCTTATCCAATACACAAATACACCAAACATGCAAGAATGGAATTCTATGAAGGAAATTGTCCAAAGATTGGAGATGAATAATAGAGTCAAAAAGTACAAATTCGATGAGATATGCCCATATTTATTTGACTTATCTATTCTCCAAAACCCCTTTCCACCTCATTTTGAGGCACCCAAAATTGACAAATACAAAGGGAAAGGAGATTTACGTGAACACATACAAGCATTCTTTATCTTATGTCAAGAGGTTACTTATAGTAGCGAGTACTTACTATGAATATTTACACGAAGTTTAGCGGGACAAGCTCTTGATTGGCTATTTAAACTACCCAAGGGATCAATTTTAGATTGGAAAGACTTATTAGAAAAGTTTATTAACCATTTCTCATATAACATAGAACATGAATCGACCATTTTTGACTTATGCAAAGCCAATAAACGTGATGGTGAAAGTCTCATTGCATATCTGCAAAGGTGGAGAGCATTGGCAAGCCACTTTTAACATAATTTACCAGACAAATAGTTAGTTGATATCTTTGCACAAAATTTGAATCCTAAAGTTATGCATAATCTACGGTTACCTTGTGCTAACTCATTTGAAAAATTATTGACAAAGGAGTGCAGATTGAGAAGGCTCTTATTGCTAGGGGCCTTGTTAAGATTTTTGCACAAGGTCAAGCATCTAATAAGGCTAAATCACTGGCTTAAATAGTTATGTAGGATAAGCCTTAGGGTTTTAACAAAAATAATAATATGGTTGGAAATGGGGTGATAGAAACAAGACATATACAAATGGTACATGCTATGCCTCCAAATGTATAATTAACTCCCTCAAATCCACTACCTAATTTTCAGAGACAACCTCCATAAAGAACATTTCATAATGATTTTAGAGTCTTTATAAAGTTAGGAGAATTGATTGAAATAGTGTTACAAAAGCTCATTATAGCTAATTTAATTATATGGACAGTATCAAGGCCATTTCCTCAAGATCAACCAAAACCAGACTGGTATAAAGAAAATGAATGGTGTAATTTTTATCATGTTGATGGTCATGGTACATATCATTGTGTTCAATTGTGACATATTATCGAGGAATTTATTGAAAGTAGTGAACTAAAAATTAAGTTGTCCCTTAATCAAGGCGTAAATCATGATATGGGAATCTACAAAGACCACTTTCCTCGACATGATCCACCACCACCAAGAAATAATTAAAATGGTCATAATCAAGGACAGAGGTAGAATCAAAACTAATAACAAGGTCAAAATCATAATGAGCATAATCAAGATCATAATGTGCACACTAATAATGTGGCTTATAACAATGTACCTTATGACTATAATAACACTGTGGGATGCATTTTTGCAACCTACATTACGACTGTTACTGCAACATCACATGGCCAATCTCATGTTCCTCATAACATGAGACCCATCATTATAGGGTCAACACCCTCTCCCCCTAGTAATACCATGTCAGGTTCACATCATCATGTTGCTACTCCATTTGCATGGGTTACTAATCCTAAATAATAGTACATTTCTTATAAAGGCTTGTCATTAACCCAAAATTGTCATAATATTATTAGTCACCTATGAATCACCATCTAAGGCCCTTTGTCTCCCTCTTCTAATTATAATAACTCCTTGCCACCTTTAGGTTATGCAATCGCAACTAGCCACCTATGAGTTACCATTCAGGGCCTTGCACCCACTTCTTTCCATAGACCTAATGAGAACATTGTGCCAATGGTTCCAAAGCTCAATACTATCCTAATGAACACTAAACTAGTTCAATCCTTAATTTAAAGACCTTATAGTCTAATAGATCAATTAGATAAAAATCCTGCACAAATTTCCATATTATAACTCTTGTAGACATCTGATGTCCATATAACCATCTTCAACAAAATTTTACAAGAGTTTATTGTGCTTAATGATATAAACATTGATCAGTTCTAGAACCTAGTTGTACATTTGTCTTCATTTCAACAAATCACATTTGATCAAAAGGACATGTCCATGCTCAGCCCAAACCACAATAACCCACTATACATTGAGATAATCATTGTGGATCATAAGATCAAGTAGGTTCTTATAGATAATGGTTCATGGATAAACATCATATCTCTTATATTGGTGTAATGATTAGGTTATATGGATAAAGACATTCACCCAAAAACTATTATAATCAAGGCTTACGATAATGCCAAGAGGGAGTAATTTAGTATAATTTGGTTGCTAGTCATGGTTGGGTCTATTTCTCATCACACATTATTCCATATTATGGATATTTAGCTTCCTTATAACATACTTCTTGGTCATCCTTAGATCCATGAAGTACATTCAGTTCATCTACTCTTCACCAATGCCTTAGTTTCCCCATGATGGGATCGAGGTTACTATTCCCATTGATCGACAACCATACCAATACTAAAAACATCTTGAAGCAAAGTTTTGTAATTATAACTATTGCCAAGGTTCTGAATTCATTACAAAGAAGAACAAAGCCTTCATTTCTCATCCATCTCCATCTAATTATATAGACCCTAGTGATCTAGCCTCCACTTCGACTGATCCATTTCTTGCAGCTCTAGCTAAACAAGGTATTATTAAAGATGTAGGCATTTATACATACCATCTAAAGGATGTCCTCCATATTGAAAAATTAACAAAATCCCCTAAAACATTTGGTAAGCCTAAAACTTCCTAAACTCCTAATAGACCTAATTAGATTTGGAAACCAAAGAAGAAGTAACCAAAACCTCCTATGGTTTTTGTACTTGTAATTACACCAAAGAAAGATCAAGAGGCTTTTATCAAGGGAGATTGGTTATATTCTGAAGGCCTCGCCAATTTTTTTTAGAATCCAAAGTATCCTATCCCTAATAGGATAATGGATCATCTTGAATATATAGGGAAAGGCCTTGTCTCATAGGTGCAAAGAATTTTAGAGCCCTTATTAGTTGGAGTTGTCAATTGGAATCATAGTATCAAATTTCAATCACTAGAAGATGACCTCATAACATTTGGTAGTAACTCTTTTGAACTGACTAGTAATGAGACTCCTAACAGCGACACAATGTCTCATTATAGCCTTTTCGATGACCTTATTGACTCAGATTTGTTTGATTTAAATGTCATATTGACCTTAACACCTATTGGAGCTTCCCATCTTGAGCAAAAATCCATCCTATTGGAGCTTCCCATCTTGAAGCAAAAACCCATCCTAGTGGTGCTTCCCTTCCTAAATAAGGACATTATATCTTTACCATTGGTGCTTCTCATCTTGAAGTAAACCCTCACTATAACCTATGCCTTTGCCATCCTAAACTCATAGATTGGGATTTGAAAAATTTGGTCATATGCCTCCATGAGTTTCAAAATGAAGAATCAATTACAGAATACATGGCCTTACAAGATGCATTCCCCATTGGTAATCATAAGTAGGGTTTTGATTTTTCATTGAATTCTTCTACCTACTTTGGAGTGAAAGCAAACTTTCTTGGTCATAATAAAGAATAAAAATCAATATCTTCAGGTGAAAAACTCCTTGAGGCACTTGTTAATTAGGGAAAAAGTAAATAAAAAGACAAGCCTTTGAGTGAAAACCTATTTCAGGGACTCCTAGGTGGGAAAGATTGCTCATCCCCTCAGGATGTATAAAGTCCATCTAGCCCAAGTTCCATAGATAGTACAAGCATCTCTTCAGAACAACATTAGATATTTGAGCATCTTGCTCTTGAGTTTCTAGAGGTTGTTGCCAATTAGCCTTTATCTGAGAAGGCAAATTTTTATTCCTCATATTATCCAGATCTTTGGGAGGAACAACAAGAAGATATTGTAGAGGAAGATGATCATGACCATACATTGCCTATAATTCTAGAGGATTAATCCACACTCCTTATGGAGAGCATAATAGAAGTGAATTTGGGAACCCATGAAGATCCAAAAATTGTTTATCTTGGAGCTTCTCTTACTAAAGTAGAATGTGAACATATTATACCCATTCTTAAGGATTATATAGACATATTTATATGGGCATACTCTGACATGCTAGTCTTGAACCTAGATTTATTTGTGCATCATCTTGTTGTTTACCTTGATGCTAAACTAATCAAGCAAAAGTTGAGAAAGATGCAACCACGCATCGCCCTTTTGGTTAAGGCTGAGTTAGAAAAGTTGCTAAGAGATAATTTTATCAAACCATTGGAGTACTTTGAATGGATTTATAACATAGTAATAGTGAGTAAAAAGACCCCAAGCATACATGTTTATACATATTTCTATGATATCAACAGATCAAGGCCTAAAGATGATTTTCCTCTACCCAACATTGACATGATTGTTGACTCAACTACTAGGTATGAAATGCTATCCTTAATGGATGGATTTTTCGGTTATAATCAGATCAAGATAGCCCGTGAATATTATCATAAGATTACATTCACCACTTCATGGGGGACATTTTGTTACCAAGTCATGCTATTTGGTTTGAAGAATGCTGAAGCCACATATCAACATGTAACGAATGTCATCTTCCATGACATGATGCATGACATTTTTTAGGACTATGTTGATGATATACTAGCAAAATCAAGAACAAGAGTTGGACACCCTGATATTCTATGAAGAATATTTGAGTGGCTTCGTGCATATAAAGTCTGCTTGAATCCTAAGAAATGTATCTTTGGAGTAACATCATGAAAATTTATAGGGTTCGTTATATCACAATGAGGAATTGAAGTTGACCCTAGAATGGTCAATGCTATTATGGAAATACCTCCACCAAACAATCTTAAATAATGAAGAGGTCTATAAGGAAAGGTCCAATCTATACACTATTTATTTCTCAATTGGTAGATAAGTGCCACCCATTTACCCACCTCTTAAAGAAAGGGGCAAAATTTTAGTGGGATGAAGATTGTCAGATAGCATTTGCAAAGCTTAAAACATACTTGGCCAATCCACCGGTCTTACAACCTCCAACACAAAGAAAGCCACTACTTCTTTAAATATCAGCCATGGAACAAGTACTAGGGGCACTTTTGGCTCAACATGATAATCATGGTAGGGAACACATGGTTTATTATTTAAACCACACATTGGTAGCCTATGAATATAATTATATGCCTATTAAGAAGGCATGTTTAGCTATGGTGTTTTCCACTCAGAAATTATGACAATATATGCTAAATAAAAAAACTATTATTATCACCAAGGTAGATCCTCTCAAGTTTCTCTTATCTAAAGCAGCTCTTTAAAGATGCATGGCTAAATGGATTATACTCCTCAGTGAGTTTGATATTGAATAACAAAATCAAAAGGCATCAAAGGATAGGTTCTTGTAGACTAACTTGTGGAAGCTCCTATTATGGCCACTCAACCTCTCAACTTTGACCTTCTAGATGATTCTATCATGATGATATTACTACCATCATAAGAACCTAAATAGTGGATGATATATTTTTATGGATCCTTCACATCCTGAGGATATAGAGTTGGCATATTATTGATCATGCCATAGGGGGATTTGATCCCCAAAGCATTCTATATATAATTTCAATGTATAAATAATATGGCTAAATATGAGGCATTGGTTGCAGGGCTCTATCTTGCCATATAATGGAAGGTTCTTGTAGACTAACTTGTGGAAGCTCCTATTATGGCCACTCAACCTCTCAACTTTGACCTTTCAGATGATTCTATCATGATGATATTACTACCATCATAAGAACCTAAATAGTGGATGATATATTTTTATGGATCCTTCACATCCTGAGGATATAGAGTTGGCATATTATTGATCATGCCATAGGGGGATTTGATCCCCAAAGCATTCTATATATAATTTCAATGTATAAATAATATGGCTGAATATGAGGCATTGGTTGCAGGGCTCTATCTTGCCATATAATGGGACATTAAAAGATTAAAGGTCTATGTATATTTGTAGCTAATCATAAATCAAACAACTGATTAGTATCAAACAAGAGATGATAAGATTGTTCCTTATAAGTAAATTGTCAATGATCGTAAAACACACTTTAAATCTCTACAGTTTGAGCAAGTTTCATAAGTCAACAATAAATATGTTGATACCATGGCAATAATTGGTTCCATGATTCAAATGCATGATAGTGCTAAAGAGTATCAATTCTTGATTGAAAATATTCTTCAATCGGCACATATTATATCAGATTCAGAGAGGATATGCACCATTACTACTCATATTTTCTCACCTGAACTACCATGGTACCAAGATTTTTATAACTATTTCCATATTCATGTATTTACTACCAATATTTCAAACAACCAAAAAAAACTATTCCTTCATCACTTAACACGTTATATCATCCTTGGAAACACACTTTATCAAAAAGGCTATGATGGAATGTTTCTTTGTTGTTTTTCTTTGGGAGAATCCAAGTTGACACTAAATGAGGTTCATGAAGAAATGTGTGAGGCCCATGCCAATGGTGTAATCCTAGTAAATAAACTTCTTAGAATAGGATATTATTTGCCCAAAATGGAGAAAGATGCTTGTAATTATGTAAAGAAGTGTGTTCCTTGTTAGTAGCATGGAAATTTGATAAATGCACCTTCCTTACCAATGTAGCCAATTACAACACCATGGCCATTCTCAATATGGGGTCTCGATCTCATTGGGAAAATTAACCTGACATCTTCAGATGGCCATAAACACATTTTGATTGCAACTGAGTACTTTACCAAGTTGATTGAGGCCATCCCTCTCACTTATGTTACTAGGAAATAAATAGCCAAATTCATTCATTACCATATAATGTATTAATATGGCATCCCAACCCGTATTATATCTGATAATGGTGGATCCTTTGTGATCCAAGATGTGAAATATCTTTGTGCAAAATTCAAGATCAAGCACAAGAAATCCACTCCATATAACCAACAAGGAAATGGAAAAGCTAAAGCACAAATAAAACCATTCTATCCATCTTAAAAATGATTGTCAATCATGTTGGCCATAATTTGCACTTACAACTCTTTCCTACCCTCTGGGCTTATAGAACCAATCATCACACCCCCACTGGAGCTACTCCATAATCCCTTGTTTTTGGCACTTAAGCTATCATCCCGATCAAGATTGAGATCCCATCATCAAGAATATCATTGGAACACATTGAAGATGATGAAGACTATAGAGCCTCACGACTATAAGAACTAGAACTTCTTGATTGTAAGCGTTTGGCTGCCCTAGAAAACTTGTAGGCCTATCAAAATATATTACAAAGAAGCTACAACAAATGCATTCTCCTTCAAGAATTTGAGATTGGTGACTTATTTTTAAAAGATAACCAGAAGAACACGAATGGTGAACCCAAAAAGAAAGGCAAGTTTAAGCCTAATTGGTTAGGACCATATATTATCACAACAAAATGGACCAGGAGCATATCAATTGGATAAAACTAATCATGAATAACTTTTATATCCCATGAAAATCATACTCTTTAAGAGATTCTATGCATGAACAACTTTGAACCATTATCTATAAGACCCCTGACCTAGGGGAAACTTTTGTTGTAATTTTATCCCACCCTTTTATCTTACCTTGACACATTTTATACTACCCTAGTCCACTTTTCATGAATCCCAATAGTAAAGGCTTTGACCCTTAGAACTCTAAACAATTGCTCTCTTCGAGATGCATATTCTTTGTTTTGTCTAGGATATGTTATAAGCTTGAACACTTTTTATCCCTTTACCAATTATGATCTTGATTATGTCTTATGAACATTATGAACATTTTCAACAATAGTTCTACAAAGTAGTTCAACTAAGATAGTCTTGTGTAGTTTCAGACAAGTGACCAAATGCATCTTCTCAGTTCAAGTATTTATTTCTCTTTCTTTTTTTAACAAGAACGTCACTCTCACCAATTTAAGAGAATGGGTCGTTGCAGTCGGCTTAGATGTCTTATTGGAACCTCTGATCTCAGGATTTGCATCTCCTCAACTAGATGGTGCCACCTTGTGAATATTTTATCCCAAAAACACCAAAAATATTAGAAATACTTTGAAAAAACTAAAAACATTAGAACAAGATCCACAAAAGAATAAAAACATTGTCTCATGCTTCTATACATTTGTACATTCCCGTTCCACCATCACATGCTCTCACCATTTTGTGAGCAACTGTTAAGTTTGAACACTCTCACCATTTTATGAGCAAATATTAATTTTGAATTCTCTTACCATTTTTCAAGCACAAAAACACTAGTTCATTTCATCTTGTCTCACATACTTGCCATTTTTCAAGATCATTGTTTCTTGTCTCATCAGTTTCTTATTTACCAGACCATTCTCATTTGATTGTTGTATCTTCCATTTATTTTATAACATTAATCATGATGGTTTGATCATCATTTTTTTTCTATCTCATTTTTTGGGAGAACTACATTTAGCTTGAAGTTCATATTAGAAAATGAATCCATGAGACTATGTAGGCAATGCCCACTTGTCTTATACATTTGGATTCAACTTGGCCAACTCCTTCTTTTTCTTCTCCTCCCCCATTTCTTCTATCATTGTTCCTCTTTAATTAGGGAACAATTGTCATGTCATTTTTCTTTTTTATGATGTGGTGGAAAGTAACACCTCCAATGCACATACATGAACATTTGTCTTTAAACCGCACTAGCTTAGTTTTTGTTTGTGTGTGTTTATTTGAGTTTTTTTTGTGTTTTGTTGTGCTTTCAAACCTCTCCTTTTATTTCTTCTCCTTTTCTCTTTTTATTACTTCTTGTTTCATCTTGGTCTTGTGTTCCTTTGTTTATTACTTATCTTTTTTTTGTTTCAGAACATCTTGATGATTCACATGGATCTCGATTGTTTATATATTGATCTTAAGTTATTATGTTGTTCTTGGTCCATTTTTTTAATTTGATTGTTGTTGGTGTCTTGGTTTTTATATTTTATTTTTCTTTTATCTTTTGTGTTCAAGAATACCTTGATGGTCCACATGGATCTTGATTATTCATATCTTGGTCTCATGTCATTAAGATGTTCTTGCCTTTTGTTTTTAAACATTTTTGTTCCTACTTAAGTCTTGATAGATAATATCTTGATTTCAAGTTAGGTTTATTTATGTTTATATTTTTCTTTTTCTTTTGATTTTTTGTTTAAATGTACATCAATGTAACTCTGGTTTTGGTCATTATTTTACCATTATCCATAGTTATAGATATTCACATTTGAACTAGCTCAATGTAATTAGAATATTATGTCATTCTAAGTTATTCATACTTATGATGCCTAATTTCTTTTGCTATAGCAAGCAATTTGTTCTCAGGTCTCAATGTCTTAACATCGACATCAACTCTGATGAATGATTCTCAAGAACACTTTACAAAACTTAGGCTCGTGATATGGAATTAGGCTTCTAGGTAGTATGAATTTTAGGCTTCTTTATCTATGCTTATATGTGCATCTCTTTACATACATTGTGAGTCCAATCAATTATTGGTCATTTCTCATGATTCCTCATCACTTTCTCTCCCAAACTTGGGTGAAATACAATGGCTTAAATTTCATGTTGGAACATGAGTCCATGGAACTATGTAATAAGTGCTCAATTTTTATTGAGGTCAGCTCGGCTATCTCCATTCTTCTTTTCATCTCTCTCATCACTTTGTGCATTCTCATATGCTTGGTTTTATATGGCTTTCGAAGCCATTACACCATTGCATATAAGTTTGTGCCTACTTACTTTAACCTATTTTTTTGGTTATATCCTTGAGATATTTTACTTACCAATCACCCATGCTAAGGAACAACATCTAAATCAAATGAGCTCTACAAGGGCAAGTCATTATTTATTCTTTGTCAATGATTAAAATTTGCCCTACTAGCGCAAAACTATTTTACCATGAAAGCAACACCATATTACTTGGTCCTACAAAGGGTGATTTAAACATGTTTTTATCAAATTTCAAGTTTAGTCATGTAGCAAAAATGTTAGCATGTCCTTTAGCTTTGAATATATTTTTATCTTGAAACAATGATCTTTGGAAAAATAGCTCTCGAGTCTATGTTTTAAGAAAAACATAGTGATTGACATCAGTTATTACAACTGATGATGATTACTTTGGCTAATTGAGATCTAATCAATATCAATTTTACTAACCAAGGTCGATTAATCTAGGTAACTGATGCCGATATTACTTACCGATGTTGATTACTATGATTTTTAAGGGTCCTATAAAGAAAACAACACCATGTTACCTTCCCAAATGGATTCACCATACCCATTGGCTCAAAAACATGTTCTCCCTTGATCAAGCATCCTTGTCTTTGTCAACAATGGTGGTAAGCTCCTCCAATGCCTCAAGAACACTCCATAAAACCTAGGCTCATGATTCTAAATCACTAAACTAGCCTATTAATGAAGCTTGCAAATAAAATAAATGATCAAATGCAAAGGATTTTGGAAACTATTTAACATTATAACTTTGAAATATTCAATATTTTTGAATATATTTAAGCATAATAATTTTGCACCAAAATAGCTTAAAATTCACATCCATGGCCTCTCTATTTATAGATTTTTGAGATTGGTGAGGATCAACCATGACCGTCCATCTTAAGATTGAAATGTGTGGCCATGGATAATCCTAATATTTGGAATTAAATCCATAATTATATTCATCATGAACTTGGAAGAAGGGGCATTGAAGAGGCATGGGTGACACATAATCCTAATATGTATGGCACTTATGACCTAGGGATGTCTTCCTAAGAAATAATGTCACCTGATGATGCAATTAATAGGAATAAATTTTCAAAAATAAATATTCAATAACTCTCATGGAAAATCTACTTAAGCTCTTTATTTGGATTAATTATCCTTAAACAAGGTTAATTAATATTTGTGCAATTATTTGAAAATTGGCCCTCAATTAATCAAAATGGTCAGAAAGTCATATTATTGGGTCATAATTTGAGTGGAGAGGATCTAGAAGGTGATGTTAGATGCATTGGAGTTGTATTCCCATTTAGGATGTTTCCAACACCAAATAACAAAGGTATATGATGTGTACTAATGAATTAAAAGAAAAGAGCGATCTATAGCACTAAATGGCAAAATTGTCATTTTAACTTGAAATGATCTGATCAAAGTTAGTTGGCCCATAAATTGCATTGCCCTATTTAGGGATAATTTGACCTAAACTGGCACTTTTAAGTGATAATTTTAAACCATTTAGCATGTTTTATGGATTTTGACCTAAAATGTGCATTTGAGTGCAATTCGAGTAAGATTGACAATTTCAACATAAATGGTGTTAAGAATTGGATGTCTACATTTTGCCCCTATTTGAGAAGGCATAGTGAGACATTCAAGTGAAGTAAAGTATTTTCAAAGAAAAGAGTTTTCAAGAAGAAATTATAATAGACACATGATGCCCCCTCAATAGGACATACTAGGATGAAAGAAAATGATGGACTCTCAAAAAGAGAGTGAAAGTGAGAGATTAACCCATGGAATAGATCACATCCAGATAAGCTAATGCTTATACATGTGATACCATCAATGATCAAAATATAATGAGAGGTATAATAGGCCCTAGATATGGGGAGAATGGGAAAGATAGAATCCATAAATTTAAGTGACACATTATAAATGTACCCAATTTGAGAGTACAAGTTGCACATTTACGACATTGATCAATCTTGAGACAAGTTGCACACTAAAATATTTCCATCATGGGCTTTAATGTGGAGAGATTGTAATTAGAGAAAAAGAGAGATAATTTTGCTTCAAGAAGGGAAACACCACTAGAAGGGGGTCTCCAAAGAGAATATGATAAAAAGTACTCCAGTAGAGCAGATTTGATCGTGATAAAATAGTTTTGCCCTAGTAGGGAAAATTTTGATCATTGATAAAGAATAAATAATGACTTTCCCCTATAGAACTCATTTGATTTAGACATTATTCCCTAGCATGGGTTATTTGAAATCAAAATAGCTCAAGGATATAACCAAAAAGATAGGTTAAAGCGAGCGGGTGCAAATGTACATGCGATGGTGTAATAGCTTAGAAAGCTATATAAAACTAAACATATGAGAATGCACAAAGTGATGAGAGAAATGAAAAGAAGAATAGATATATCTGAGCTGACCTCAATAGAAATTAAGCACTTCCTAATTAGTTTCATGCACTCATGTTCCAACATGAACTTTAGGCCAATGTAGTTCACCCAAGTTTGGGAGAGAATGGAATGAGGAATGATGAAAAATGACCAAGAATTGATTAGACTCACAATGTATGCAAAGAGATGCACGTCTAAGCATAGAGAAAGAAGACTAAAATACATGCTACCTAGAAGCCTAATTCCATATCATGAGCCTAGGTTTTGTAAAGTGTTCTTGAGAATCATTCATCAGAGCTGATGTTGATGTTAAGACATTGAGACCTAAGAAAAAAGTGCTTGCTATAGCAAAAAAAATTAGGCATCATAAGTATGAACAACTTAGAATGATATAAGATTCCAATTGCACTGTGCCAGTTCAAATGTGAATATCTATAACTAAGGATAATGGTAAAACAATGACCAAAACCAGAGTTACAATGGTTTACATTTAAATAAAAAAGAAAAAGATAAACATAAATGTAAATAAACCTAACTTGAAATCAAGATATGATCTATCAAGACTTAAGTAGGAACAAAAATGTTTAAAAACAAAAGGCAAGAACATCTTAACGACATGAGACCAAGATATGAATAATCAAGATCCATGTGGACCATCAAGGTATTCTTGAACGCAAAAGATAAAAGCAAAATCAAATAGAAAAAATAAGACACCAACAACAATCAAACAAACAAAATGGTCCAAAAACAACATAATAACATAGGATCAAGATATAAACAATCAAGATCCATGTGAATCATCAAGATGTTCTGAAGCACAAAAGAGTTAAGGAAAAACAAAGGAAACACAAGCCCAAGATGAGACAAGAAGTAATAAAAAGAGAAAAGGAGAAGAAATAAAAGGATAAGTGTGAAAGCACAATAAAACACCAAGAAAACTAAAATAAACACACATAAACAAAAACTAATCTAGTGTGGTTTAAAGACAAATGTTCATGTATATGCAGTAGAGGCATTACTTTCCACCACATCATAACAAAGAACAATGACATGATAATTATTCCCTAATTAAAGAGGAATAATGACAAAAGAAATGGGAGAAGAGAATGAAAGGAAGGGGTTGGCCAAGCTGACTCTAGATATATAAGACAAGTGGACACTACCTATATAGTCCCATGGATGCATGTTCCAACATGAACTTCAAAGAAAATGTAGTTCTCCAGGGAAATGAGATAGAAGAAAAATGATGATCAGACCAACATGATTAATGTTATAGAAGAAATGGAAGATACCATAAACAAATGATAATGGTCTGGCAAACAAGAAGCTAATGAGATGAGAAAGAATGATCTTGTAAAATGGAAAGTGTGTGGGATAAGATGAAATAAACTAATAATTTTGTGCTTGCAAAATGGCAAGAGTGTTCAAACTTAACAATTGTTCATAAAATAGTGAGAGCGTGGGATGGTGGAATAGGAATGTACAAATGTATAAAAGCATGAAACAATGTTTTTGTTATTTTATGGATCTTGTTCTAATGTTTTTAGTTTTTTCAAAGTATTTCTAATGTTTTTAGTGTTTTTGGGATAAAATATTCACAAGGTACGACCATCTAGTTGAGGAGATGCACATCTTGAGAGTAGAGGTTCCAATAATATAGTTAAGTTGACTACAATGACCCATGCTCATAAATAGATGAGAGTGAGGTTTTTGTTGAAACAAAAAAGAGGAACAAATAATTGAACCGAGAAGATCTGGCTATTCACTTGTCTGAAGCTGCACAAGACTATCCTGGCTAAACTACTTTGTAAAACTATTGTTGAAGATGTTCATAATGTTCATAAGACATAATTGAGATCATAATTGGTAAAGGGATAAAAAGTGTTCAAGCTTATAACATGTACTAGACAAAGCAAAGAATATGCTTCTCAAAAAGAGAAATCCATAATGGGATGAAGAATGTGTTCAGAGTGCCAACGGTTCAAAGCCTTTATTGTCACGATTCATGAAAAGTGGATCAAGGTAGTATAAAATGTGTTCAAGGTAAGATAAAAGGGTGGGATAAAATTACAACACAAGTTGCCCCTAAGTCAGGGGTCTTATAGATAATAGTTTAAAGTTGTTCATGCGTAGAATATCTTAAGGTGTATGACGTTCATGGGCTCTAAAATTTCTTCACCATTAGGTTTAGCCAATTGATATGATCCTGATCCATAGTTTGTTGTGACAATATATGGTCCTAACCAATTAGGCTAAAACTTGCCTTTCTTTTTGGATTCAACATTCATGTTCTTCTAGTTCTCTTTCAAAACTAAGTCACCAATCTCAAATTCATGAGAGAAAATAATTTTTTTAGCTTCTCCACAATCTACTCTAATAGGCCTACAAGTTTTCTAGGGCAACCAAACACTTACCATCAAGAAGTTCTAGTTCTTACAGTCGTGAGGCTCTTTAGTCTTCATCATTTTCAATGTGCTCCAGTGATATTCTTAATTAAGGGATCTCAATCTCAACCAGGATGATAGCTTTAATGCCAAAAATAAGGGAGTATGAAGTAGCTCTAGTGGGGGTGTGATGATTGGTTCTATAAGCATAGAGGTCAGGAAAGAGTTGTAAGTGCCAATTATGGAAAACATCATTGAAAATATTTTTTAAGATGGCTAGAATGGTTTTATTTGATGCCTCAACTTGTCTGTTGCCTTGCGAGTTATATGGAATGGATTTCTTGTGATTGATCTTGAATTTTTCATAAAGATATTTCACATCTTGGTTCACAAAGGATCCACCATTATCAAATATAATATGGGTTGGGATGTCATATCGATAGGTGATATGGTAATGAATTAATTTGGGTATTTGTTTCCCAGTAACATAAGTGAGAAGAATGGCCTCAATCCAATTGGTAAAGTACTTGATTGTAATAAAAATGTGCTTATGGCCATTTGAAGATGTCGGGTTAATTTTCCTAGTGAGATCGAGACCCCATGTTGAGAATGGCCATGGTGTTGTAATCAGCTACAATGGTAAGGAAGGTGCATGTATCAAGTTGCCATGCTGCTAAAAAGGAACACACTTCTTTACATAATTATAAGCATCTATCTCCATTTTATGCCAATAATAGCCTATTCTAAGAAGTTTCTTTACTAGGACTACACCATTGGTATGGGCCCCACACATTCCTTCATGAACCTCCTTTAGTGCCATTTTGGATTCTCGCAAAGATAAACAGTGAAGAAGCATTCCATCATAGCATTTTTGATAAAACATGTTTCCAAAGAGGATATAATGTGTTAAGCGATGAAGCAATAGTTTTTTTTGGTTGTTGGAAATATTGGCAAGAAATACATGACTATGGAAATAATTATAAAAATCTTGGTGCCATGGTAGTTTAGGTGAGAGAGTAGGATCAACAATCGTGCATATCCTCTTTGAATCTAACAGAATATGTGCTGACTAAAGAAGATTTTCAATCAAGGACTGATACTCTTTAGCACTATCATGCATTTGAATCATGGAACCAATTCTTGCCATGGCATTAGTAGATCTATTGTTGACTCATAGAACTTACTCATATTATAGAGATTTAAAGTGTGTTTTGAGGTCATCGATAATTTGCTTGTAAGTAATAAGCTTATCATCTCTTGTTTGATACTAATGAGTTGTCTAATTTATGATTAGATGTGAATCTCCATAGACCTTTAAGCTTTGAATGTCTCATTGTATGGAAAGATAGAGCCCTGCAACCAATGCCTCATATTCGGCCATATTGTTTGTATACTGAAATTGTATATGGAATGTTTTAGGGATCAAATCCACTTGTATCATGATCAAAAATATGCCAGCTCTATATCCTCGAGATGTGAAGGATCCATCCAAATAGAACATCCACTATTGAGGTTCTTTTGATGGTTGTTCTATTATCATGATAGAATCATTTGGAAGGTCAAAGTTGAGAGGTTGAGTGGCCATAATAGGAGCTTCTTCAAGTTGGTCTGTAAGACCCTGTCCTTTGATTGCCTTTTGATTTTGGTATTCAATATAAAATTAACTAAGAATCATAAACCATTTAGCCATGCATTCTTGAAGAGCTACTTTAGATAAGAGGAACTTGAGAGGATCTACCTTAGTGATAACAATAGTTTTGTTATTTAGAATATAATGTCATAATTTCTGAGTGGCAAACACCATAGCTAAACATGCCTTCTCAATGGGCATATAATTATGTTCATAGGCTACAAATGTGTGGCTTAAATAATAAACTGTATGTTCCTTACCATGATCATCATGCTGAGCCAAAAGTGCCCCCAGTGCATGTTCTATAGCTGATATATAAAGAAGTAATGGATTTCCTTGTGTTGGAGGTCATAAGACCAATGGATTGGCCAAGTATGTTGTAAGCTTTGCAAATTCTATTTGAAAATCTTCATCCCACTGAAACATGACCTCTTTATTTAAGAAGTGGGTAAATGGGTGGCACTTATCTACCAATTGAGAAATGAACTGGCGTATAGACTTGACCTTTCCTTGTAGACCTTGTAACTATTTAAGATTGTTTGGTGGAGCTATTTCCATAATAGCATTGACCTTTTCAGGGTTGACTTTGATTCCTCATTGTGATACAATGAACCCTATCAATTTTCTTGATGTGACTCCGTAGACACATTTTTTATGATTTAAGCAGACTTTATATACATGAAGCCTCTCAAATATTATTTGTAGAATGTTAGGGTGTCTGGCTCTTGTTCTTGATTTTACTAGTATATCATCAACATAGCCCTCGATAATGTCATGCATCATGTCATGGAAGATGATAGTCATTGCACGCTGATATGTGGCTCTAGCATTCTTTAAACCAAATGGCATGACTTGGTAACATTCCCCCACAAAGTGGTGAACATAGTGTTATGCTAATCTTTAGGGGCTATCTTGATTTAATTATAACCAAAAAATCCATCCATTAAGGATAGCATCTCGTACCCAATAGTTGAGTTGAAAATCATGTCGATGTTGGGAAGAGGAAAATCATCTTTCGGGAAAGCTTTATTGATATAATGAAAATTAGTACAAACACATATGCCTGGGGTCTTTTTACTCACTGGGACTATGTTAGAAATCCATTCAGAGTAGTCTAGTGGTCTGATAAAATTGGCTCCTAACAACTTTTCTAACTCATACTTAACCAAAAGGGCAATGCATGGATGCATCTTTCTCAACTTTTTATTGATTGGTTTAGCATTAGGGTGAACAACAAGATTATGCACAACTAAATCTAGGTCCATGCCTGGCATGTCAGAGTATGCCCATGCAAAGATGTCTATATAATCCTTAAGAATGGGTATAATATGTTCACGATTTACTTCAGTAAGGGAAGCTCTAACATAAATAATTTTGGGATCCTCATGGGTTACCAAATTCACTTATGTTATTCTCTCCATAAGGAGTGTGGATCCATCCTCTATAATTGTAGGCAATATATGATCATGATCATCTTCCTCTATGATATCTTCTTGTTGTTCCTCTCAAAGATCTAAATAATATGATGAATCAGAATCTACCTTCTCAGGTAAAGGCCAATTGGAAAAAACCTCTAGAAACTCAAGAACAAGATGCTTAAATATTTGATGTTATTCTAAAGAGATGCTTGTACTAGCTATGGAACTTAGGATAGATGAACCTTCTAAATCCTAAGGGGATGAGCAAACTTTCCCACTTGGGACTGCCTGAAACAAGTTTTCACTCAAAGGCTTGTCTTTTTATTTATTTTTTTCTTAATCAACAAGTGCCTCAAAGAGGTTTTCACCTGAAGATCTTGATGTTTGTTTTTTATTATGACCAAGAAAGTTTGCCTGCTCTCCAAGGTAGGTAGAAGAATTCAATGAAAAATCAAAACCCTGCTTATGATCACCAATGGGGAATGCATCTCATAGGCCCATGTATTTTTGAAATTGATTCTTTATTTTAAAAATCATCAAGGCATATGACTAAATTTTTATGATCCTAATCTATGAGTTTGGGATGGCAAAGGCATAGGTTACAACGAGGGTTTGCTTCAGGACAAGAAGCACCAATGGTAAAGATATAATGTCCTACTTCAGGAAGGGAAAACCACTAGGATGGGTTTTTGCTTCAGGATGGGAAGATACAATAAGATGTATTTTTGTTTCATGACGTATTTTTGTTTTAAGATAGGAAGCTCCAATAGGTGTTATGGTCAATATGGAATTTGAATCAAACAAATCTGAGTCAGCAAGATTATCAAAAAGGATACATGGAACATTATGTCACTATTAGGAGTCTCCTTACTAGTCATTTCAGAAGAGTCACTACCAAATGTTACGAGGTCATCCTCTGGTAGTTGAAATCTAAGACCATGATTCTAATTGACAACTCTAGCTGATAGTGGCTCTAAAATTCCTTACACCTATGAGCCAAGGCCTTTCCTTGTATAGTCAAGATGATCCATTATCCTATTAGGGATAAGATACTTTGAATTCTAAAAATAATCAATGAGGCATTCAAAATATAACTAATCTCCCTCTGTAAAAGCCTCTCCATCTTTCTTTAGTGTAATTATAGGTACAAAAACCACATGAGGTTTTGGTTACTTCTTCTTTGGTTGCCAAATTTGATCAGGTCTATTAGGAGTTTGGTAAGTTTTAGGCTTACAAAATGTTTTAGGGGATTTTTGTAATTTTGAAATATGGAGGACATCCTTTAGATGGTATGTGGAAATGCTTGTGTCTTTAATAATAACCTATTTGGCTAGAGCTACAAGAAATGGATAAATCAAAGTGGAGGCTAGATCACCAGGGTCTATATAATTAGATGGAGATGGCTGAGAAATGATGGTTTTGTTCTTCTTTATAATGAATTTAGAACCTAGACAATAGTTATAATTATGAAACTCTGCTTCAAGATGTTTGCAGTATTGGTATGGTTGTTGATCATTGGGAATAGTAACCTTGATCCCATCATGGGGAAACTTAAGGCATTGGTAAAGAGTAAATGGAACTACTTGTTCTTCATGGGTCTAAGGGTGACCAAGAAGTATGTTATAAGGAAGCTCAATATCCACAATATGGAATAATGTGTGATGAGAAATAAACCCAACCATGACTGGAAACCAAATTGTACTGGATGATTCCCTCTCAATATTATCATAATCCTTGATTATAATAGTTTATGGGTGAATGTCTTTATCCATGTAACCCAATCATCAAATGAATTTAAGAGATATGATGTTCAACCTTGAACCATTATCTATAAGAACCTGCTTGATCTTGTGATATGCAATGATTATCTCAATGTATAGTGGGTTATTGTGATTCGAGTTGAGGGTGGACATGTCCTTTTGATCAAATGTGATTTGTCAAAATGAAGACAAATTTCCAACTAAGTTCTAGAAATGATCAAAGTTTATATCATTAGGCACATAGACTCTTGTAAAAGTTTGGTCAGGATTGTTATATGGACATCATATGTCTGTAAGAGTTCTAATATGGAAATTTATGTAGGGGTTTTATCTAATTGATCTGTGAGACTATAAGGTCTTTAAACTATGGATTAAACTAGTTTAGTCTTCATTGGGATAGTATTCAACTTTGGAACCATTAGCACGATGTTTTCATTGGGTTTATGTAAAGAAGTGGGTGAAGGGATTTGAATAGTAACTCATGGGTTTCTAGTTGCAATTGCACAACCTAGAGGTGGCAAAGAGTTATTATAATTAGAAGAGGGAGGCAAAGGGACTTGGATGGTGATTTGTAGGTGACTAACAATATTATGACAATTTTGGGTTAGTGAGGAGCCTTTATAAGAAAGGTACTATTGTTCAGGATTAGTAGCCCATGTAAATGGAGTAGTAACATGATGATGCAAACCCGACATGGTATTACTATGGGGAGAGGGTGTTGACCCTATAATGGTGGGTCTCATGTTGCAAGGAACATGAGATTAGCCACGTGGTGTTATAGTAACAGTGGTAATGTGGGTTGTACAAATGCATCCCATAGTATTATTGTAGTCATAAGGTACATTGTTATAATCCACATTATTAGTATGGGAATTATGATCTTGATTATGCTCATTTAGATTATGACCTTGTTGTTGGTTTTGATTCTACCTTTGTCCTTGATTGTGACCATTTTAATTATTTCTTGGTAGTGGTGGATCATGTTGAGGAAAGGGGTCTTTGTAGATTCCCATATCCTGATTTGTGTCCTAATTAGGGTCCAACTTAATTTCTAGTTCACCACTTTCAATAAAGTCCTCAACAATTTATCGCAATTGAATGAAACAATATGCACAGTGACCAGTAATATGATGAAAGTTACACCATTCGTTCTCTGTGTACCAGTCTAGTTTTAGTTGATCTTGAAATGGCCTTGATACTGGCCATATAATTAAATTAGCTGTAATGAGATTTTGTAACACTGTTTCAACCAATTCTCCTAACTTGCTAAAGACTATAAAATTATTATGAAATGTCCTTTTTGGAGGTTGTCTCTACAAACTAGGTAGTGGATTTGAGGGAGTTAATTGTACATTTGGAGGAGGCATAGCCTATACCAATTGTACATGTCTTATTTCTATCACCCCATTTTCAACCATGTTCTTATTTTTTAAAATCCCTTATTCTTATCCTACATAACTATTTGAGCTAGTGATTTAGCTTGATTAGACACTTGACCTTTTGCAAAAATCTTAACAAGGCCCCTAGCAATAAGAGCCTTCTCAATTTACACTCCTTTATCAATAATTTATTCAAATGAGTTAGCACAAGCTAACCGTAGATTATGTGCAAAGATATTGGCTAACTATTTGTTTGATAAATTATGTTGAAAGAAACCTACCATTGCTCTCCACCTTTGTAGATATGTAGGGAAAATTTCACCATCATGTTGCTTGGCTTTGTATAAGTCAACAATGGTTAATTCATGTTCTATGTTATATGAGAAATGGTTAACAAACTTTTTTGATAAGTTGTTCCCATCCGCAACTAATCCCTTGGGTATTTTAAGTAGCAAATCAAGAGCTTGTCCCACTAAACTTTATGAAAATAGTCATAGTAAGTACTTGTTACTATAAGCAAAATCTTGACACAAGATTAAAAATGCTTGTATGTGTTCATGTGGGTCTCCTTTCCCTTTTTCGTTATCAAATTTGGGTGCCTCAAAATGAGGTGGAAAGAGGTTTTAAAGACTCGATAAGTCAAATGGATATGGGCATATCTCATCAAATTTGTACTTTTTGACTCTATTATTCATCTCCAATCTTTGGAAAATTTCCTTCATATAGTTCCATTCTTGCATGTTTGGTGCATTTATGGATTGGATAAGATGTTGTTGGGGTGGAATGTGCCCCTAGTTTCATTATTGTTGGGGTAGAATGTGCCCCTAGTTTTGTTGTTGTTGGGGTGGAATGTGCCCCTAGTTTTGTGTGGATATATAGGGAGCATATACCTTTCAATCCATTATTTGGTTCTGATTTGCTATTTGAGTTGAGAATATAGGTTGTTGATTCTTGGATTGTGAAACATTTCCTGAATCTGGGTATTTTGCACTTTGTTGATTTTGGAAATTTTTATGTTTATTTTCCAATCTTTGGGTTGGTTGAAAAGAACTAGCCAAGTTGTCTTGAGGGATTTCCTCAATTTAAACTGAACGTTTGGGTTTCTAAGTTTTTAAAGTAACAAAAGGTTCTTGATGATTGAAGAATGTATGTTCTGTATAAAATGGAACACTTTGTAAGGTCTTTTGTGACTTTAATTGTTCATTTGCATTGCCTTGATCCACTATGGTAATGTCCTCATCCAATATTTGTTGCGTACTTTAGAAAACATTTCCTTTTTCTTTCAAAGAATTATTGTGAGTTGAAGTGGCAACAAGGGAGTCAGTTAGGTCTACAATAAGTTGATCTACATATCACTGACTTATGATCTTGATCTTAGTTAGAAGATCTAAAATTGTGGGTTTTGACTCTGTTTGTATTTCGTTTCCTTTATTAGAGGAAGAATGTATGTTCATTTGTGCAAAAGCTTTCTTTTGTTGTCATTGTTATCCTTCTCTAAATAAGGTATGAAATTATTCTATAGAAAATTAGAAGGTACTCTAGCACTTGATTCTATCAATCTAGGAAGGGCTTCATCTTGATCTTCTTTGGATTGATATCCATTGTATTCATCTTTGGATCCTACTGTTGTGGGGATATCATAAAAAATAATAGGGTTATCTTGACCATCATAAAATTTCTCACCTTCATGACTAAGGCCATAAGAGGCCCCACTATGAGTGAACCTTAAAGTCATGTCTAAAAAGATCTGCTCTGTGTGTTTAACTAATCTTTCGACCAATGTTCGGTAACCAATCATAATATTCTTTGGCTTTCTTTTAAATAAATAACCAAAATACCAATGAGACTATAAGGGAGGGTGGTTTGAAACCACACACAATTTAGAATATTTAGTTCACAAGTTTACTCAACCTTTGGTAAATTTGAAATCATATAGATCGAAAGAGAGTAAGGTAACTCAAAGACCCAAGGTGAAAACTAGTACACCAAAACCTAGATCTTTGTGATACGACCATATTATAAAAGCTAGTATCAACCTTGAAAAGTTGACAATAGAATTTTAGAGGTAAGCTCTTTGGATTATGAAGAAGACAAAATGAACTAAGTAACTCAAGATGTAAAATCATAAACGAATCACTAAGTATAAAGTTAGGACCAAATAGGCAGCACAACATCACCACATGATTCTAGTAGGATAAAATATGTTCTAGGACTCAAAGCATAAGCGATATGCAAGATGACTTGAGTCCACCAAGATGATATGTGATTTTGAGTCTTAATAAACAACCTTTAATCTAAATGGAAAATTGAACCCAAGTTAAAACAAGCTTAGTGCATAAATGGCGAACTCATTTTGACACACCAACCCTTAGAACTTAGAAAGGTTCAATTTTAAATGTGGATTATAAATGAAGGATTTAAAAAAATTGGGTAAAATATCTAGACTCAATTGGGTAGCATGATTGTGCCAAAGTGGATGACATGACACAAATCTTTTGATAACAATTTGAATAAAGAAAAGATAAATTTTCCATTTGGACAACATAATGCCTCCCTTGTTCAAGAAGATTGAGGACAATGTGTTTTGGTTAAGTTCATTGAGTTAAAAAATATTTTTAGACACAAATCAAGACCAAGTAAGCTAATGACAAAAAACAAATGTCTTAAGTCTAAACTAACAAGGTATGGCAAAGTGGGGTCTACTAAACTAGCAAGGTTTCAATCATTCTAGGGGAATCAATTACACAATGACTTTCATGTTAAATGATGCAAAATACAAACACAAAAACTAGGTGACCATGACATTGGGTAGTTGTAAAAAGGTCTAGTCTTTTTTACAACCACTACATCCTATTGTTCACTCAGTGTAGTGTGATGTCCAAATATAGATACGTCCCATGTGCAACTCCAAAGGAGTCAAATGAACTCAATGTTGGGAGGTGAAACCCTAGGTCAAAGCTTCCCTAAAAAACTTGTAGGAGGTAATGACATCCCCCTCGTAAGCCAAGTTTGCATGAAAATTAAAAAAACATAAAATAGAAAGACTTTAGGGTTGTTTTCAAGATCACCCAAAGACTTTGGTGATTTTTTGGGGAGTTCTTTAGGTGACATTCCTTATAAGCCTTGGACTAGGATATTTGCAATAAGAATGGTGCTTTTGATTCCAAAGGTTTCCTAAAGGGGACAAATGGAAGAGCATACATGCAACAATCCTCTTTCTATCAAACAAAACCTAAGTAAACAACTATTGCAAACAAGAATTGACAAGTGTGTTCAATTTTAAGCCCAAATGAAATATTTGGTGGTGTTCATTTGACCTCTTAGTCTTAGTTACAAACTTTGAAAACATTCACCAAAATATCTAAAGTTTTTGTTAACCACAAAAATAAAGTTCCTAATTGATTTTTAAGCATGCAAAAGGTGATTTAAACATGTTTTTATCAAATGTCAAGCTTGGTCCTGTAGTAAAAATGTTAGCATGTCCTTTAGCTTTGAATATTTTTTTAGCTTGAAATAATGAACATTGGAAAAATAGCTCTCAGGTCTATGTTTTAAAAAAAACATAGTGACTGACGTCAGTTATTACAATCGATGACAATTACTTTGGCTAACTGAGATCTAACTAATGTCGATTAAGCCAGGGAATCGATGTCAGTATTAGTTGTTGACATTAGTTACTATGTAAAACTATGGAAAACAAAAATGGCAAAATAAAATTAGAAAATCAATTTACATGAGTTTTAAGGGTCCTCTCTACATCTTGTGTATCAATAATATGACTTTCTAACCATTCTCATTTATTTGTCATAGCTTCAGTTTCTTCTATAACATTAGTCATGTTGGTCTGATCATCATTTTTCTTCTATCCTATTTCCTGGGAGAACTACATTTGGCTTCAGTTTCATGTTGGAACATGCATCCATGGGACTGTTGACACAAAATATTGCACCCTTGGCAAGAGGCCGAGCTCCTGCCTTCTTCATGCAACAATGGAAACTCCCCTCTTACCTGTGGGACTGGCGAAGCTAGAGGGGAGAGTCTTTAGATGAGGGCTAGCTCCCTCTGATGCATCATTTAGGCCCTGGTTTCTCCTACTGCTAACTAATAAAATGAAAAAGGGGGGGATGAAAAGGGAGAAGGAGATACTGAAAACAAAGCCTAAGCCTAAAAAAGAAAAGAGGTGATACACCAAAAAATAGTGACCCACTCAGGCCCGAACATACACTTTTCACCAAAACCAGTGCCTATACACTTCATCTATCATGAGAAAACCTTATGCATAAGTGGGTTAGGGGTCCATGGAGATACAGGGAGGAAATAACTACTAGAGGCATTCTAAGATGCACTGTAGCAGCCTATCCACTTCACCTATACTCCTCTAGGGACACTTCTGACAGACCTGTAAAAGGAAAACTCAAAAATGCACTAAACATGCTGAAATCATTCTGTAGAAGCATTAAGAAAATGACTTAATACAAAATCAAGGCATAGACACAAACTATAAATGCAAAACTCAGAATGGAGGTAAAAATGCTAAGCTTCGATTAAAGGTAAATATCCAGTAAAGCTCTGCCTTACAAGCTCGAGAGATTTTTGGGCAGAGTTTTGCCTTAAGGCTGAGAGTGGATCCTTCTCCAAAGAGAAGTTTTACAATTTATAGAAAAGAGAAAGAGAATTTGGCACTTCTTGGGAAAGATTTTGGCACTCATTTTTCTATCAGTGGCCCATGTGCCTTACGAGCATTGGGAAGAGCAAGCCGCTCAAAACATCAATGAGTTGTGCCCTTTATCTACTTGTAAGGCCACTTCTTCAAGGTGATTACATAGTTTGTATACTCATAAATGCAAAATAAATAAAACCAGTTGCACTGCTAGCTGTTTGTGCCTCTCAATGGTCAATTCATAGGCACTGTATCATTTGTTGAAATAACTTCTTGAATTGGTGCTTCCTTCACCACTTGGGTTGTCTGCCTGTTCTTACACTTGGCACTTTTGTCTTTTCTCTACCTTGTCTTCTTCTTGGCTCTTTCGGCCCTCAGGCTATCTCTGTGCGGGTTGTTGCATTCCTTTGGCTCCTTTTCCATGCTTGATGCTCAAACAATTCCAAAAACAACAGATATTTTACTGCACTATTTTGACGTTCACACGGCCATCACCCAACAGCTAGTTTGCTTGCTTACATTTGACGGCTTTCGAGACATCACCATCCTCAGTAGAAGTCATCAGGTCCTTTTGTTGATTCAGCCATTGAATCAAAGCATTTAACCAATCCATTGAACCTGTTCAACGGTTCAACAAAGCGCATTGAGCCGCTTGAACCAAAGCCGAATGATATAAGCGATGAACACCTGCATTGAACCAAAGGCCATTGAACTTGAATATTGAACCAAGCACCTGCAGAGTCTGTAGAAACTCTTGGACTTGTGAAAAATCAAAAATGAATTGGCCTTGAACAGCAGGGGAAGAAGGGGACTGATTTTTTGGCCTTGTTGGGCAAAAATGGTCAACATGGACTGTGTAGGTAGTGTCTACTTGTCTTATACATCTGGAGTCAGCTCAACTAACCCCTTCCTTTTCTTATCTTACCTCATTTCTTTTGCCATTGTTCCTCTTTAATTAGGGAGCGATTGTCATGTCATTTTTCTTTGTTATGATGTGGTGGAAAGTAACACCTCTACTGCACATACATGAACATTTATCTTTAAACCGTACTAGCTTAGTTTTTGTTTGTGTGTGTTTATTTGCATTTTCTTGGTGTTTTATTGTGCTTTTGCACCTCTCTTTTTATTTTTTTCTCCTTTTTTCTTTATATTACTTCTTGTCTCATCTTGGTCTTGTCTTTCCTTTGTTTTTGCTTATCTCTTTTGTGTTTTATAACATCTTGATGATTCACATGGATCTCAATTATTTATATCTTGATCATATGTTATTATGTTATTCTTGGACCATTTTGTTTATTTGATTGTTGTTAGTGTCCTACATTTTAGTTTGATTTTGCTTTTCTCTTCTGTGTTCATGAATACCTTGATGGTCCACATGGATCTTGATTATTCATATCTTGGTCTCATGTTGTTAAGATGTTCTTGCCTTTTGTTTTTAAATATTTGTGTTCCTACTTAAGTCTTGATATATCATATCTTGACTTCAAGTTATGTTTATTTATGTTTATGTTTATCTATTTCTTTTGCTTTTTTGTTTAAATGTAAATTGTTGTAACTCTGGTTTTTGTGATTGTTTTACCATTATCCTTAGTTATAGATATTCACATTTGAACTGGCTCAATGAAATTAGAATCTTATGTCATTCTAAGTTATTCATACTTATGATGCTTGATTTATTTTGTTATAGCAAGCACTTTGTGCTCAAGTCTCAACATCTTAACATCAACATCAACTCTGATGAATGATTCTCAAGAACACTTTACAAAACCTAGGATCATGATATGGAATTAGGCTTCTAGGGAGCATGCATTTTAGGCTTATTTTCCTATGCTTAGGCATGCATATCTTTGTATACATTGTGATTCTAATCAATTATTAATCATTTTTCATCATTCCTCATTCCATTCTCTCCCAAACTTGGGTGAACTACATTGGCCTGAAGTTCATGTTGGAACACAAGTCCATTTAACTATGTAGGTAGTGCTCAATTTTTATTGAGGTCAACTCAGCTATCTCCATTCTTCTTTTCATCTCTATCATCACTTTGTGCATTTTCATATGCTTGGTTTTATATGGCTTTTTAAGCCATTACACCATCGCATGTATGTTTGTGCCTGCTCGGTTTAACATATCTTTTTAGTTATATCCTTGAGCTATATTTCTTGCCAATCACCCATGGTGAGGAAAAACATCCAAATCAAATGACCTCTACAAGGGCAAGTCATTATTTATTTTTTATCAATGATCAAAATTTGCCCTACTAGGGCAAAACTATTTTATCATGATCAAATCTGTTCTACTGGAGTATTTCTTATTATATTCTCTTTAGAGACCCCATTCTAGTGGTGTTTCCCTTCCTGAAGTAGAATGTTCTCTCTTTTCCTCTAATTCCAAGCTCTCTACATTAAAGCCCATGACGGTAATGTTTTAGTGTGCAACTTGTCTCAAGATTGATCAATAACATAAGTGCATAGCTTATACTCTCAATTTGGGTATGTTTATAGTGTGTCACTTACATTTATGTAATGTATCTTTGCCATTCCCCCTATCTTTGGGGCCTATCATGCCTCTCATTATATTTTGATCAATGATGGTAATCACATGTGCAATCGTTAGCTCATCTGGGTGTGATCTATTCCATGGGTTAATCTCTCACTTTCTCTCTCTTTTCGAGAGTCCATCCTTTTCTTCCATCCTAGTATGTCCTCTCAAGGGGGCATCATGGGTCTGTTACAATTTATTCTAGACAATTCTTTTCTTTGAAAATACATTGCTTCACCTGAATGTCTCGTTATGCCTTCTCAAATAATGGCAAAAATTAGACATCCAATTCTTAACACCATTTATGTTGAAATTGTCAATCTTACTCGTATTACACTCAAATGCACATTTTATGTCAAAATTCATAAAATGTGATAAATAGTTCAAACTTGTCACTTACAAGTGCCAGTTTAGGTCAAATTATCCCTAAATAGGGCAATACAATTTATGGTCCAGCTAACTTTGATCAGATAATTTCAAGTCAAAATGACAATTTTGCCATTTAGTGCTCTGGATCACTCTTTTATTTTAATTCATTGATACACATCACATACCTTTATTATTTGGTGTTGGAAAAATCCTAAATGGAAATATAGCTCCAACGCATATAACATCACCTTCCAGTTCCTCTCTGGTCAAATTATGACCCAATAATATGACTTTCTGACCATTTTGATTAATTGAGAGCCAATTTTCAAATAATTACACAAATGTTGATTGACTTTGTTTAAGGCTAATTAATACAAATAAATAGCTTAAGTAGATTTTCCATGAGAGTTGTTGAATATTTATTTTTTAAAATTAATTCCTATTAATTGCATCATCAAGTGACATCATTTCTTGGAAAGACATTCTTAGGCCATAAATGCCACAAATATCAATATTATGTGTCACCCATGCTTAGTTAATGCCTCCCATGCCTCTTCAATGCCCCTTCTTCCAAGGTCATGATGAATATAATTATAGATTTAATTCCAAATATTAGGATTATCAATGGCCACACATCTCAATCTTGAGATGGACGGTCATGGTTGACCTTGACCAATCTTAGAAATCTATAAATAGAGAGGCCATGGATGTGAATTTTAAGCTATTTTGGTGCAAAATTATTATGCTTAAATATATTCAAAAATATTAAATATTTCAAAGTTATAATGTTAAATAGTTTCCACAATCCTTTGCATTTGATCATTTATTTTATTTTCAAGCTTCATTAATAGGCTAGTTTAGTGATTTGGAATCATGAGCCTAGGTTTTATGGTGTTCTTGAGGCATTGGAGGAGCTTACCACCATTTTTGATAAAAAAAAGGATGCTTGATCAAGGGAGAACATGTTTTTGAGCCACATGTGTATGGTGAATGCATTTAGGAAGGTAATATGGTGTTACTTTCTTTCATTTGTTTCTTTCTATCCTTTGTAATTCCCATAGGAATAGATAAGCTTGGTTAGTTAGTTATTTATGCATGTTTCATTATTTATGGACTAATTCTTGACTAACTTGCTTTATAATCCTCTCTACAAGTTGTGCTCTAAAAATTGGCTCTCTATTTTTAACTGGTTGCTTTTCTGGTTGAGGTATCCTATCTTGTTTAAGACATGGTGGATGTTGTATGTTAGGAGTTGTAGATGGAGGTACTGCTATGAAATATAAATTAATTCAATCAACTAAATTTGCCTCAATCAATCCCAATTTCTTTTTCAAGGTTAGAACTATATAACATAAGTGCCTAAAAGAGTACTCTATCTAATATAATAGAAGCTTGAGGAGAGGTTGGCGAATCCTTTTTATAAAGATATGATGAATCTCTAAATCTATTGGTTTATAGATCAATCTTAACAGGTGAGTCTGGAATCATAAGATATAATCACTAACTAGCTTTGAAGTATTCTGATGTAATATGGCAAGTTTCTCATATGTAACATGAGGGCTCATGTTTTCTATGTAATATTTGAGAAATGCCTCCTCTAAGTCATCATATGTGTGTAAAGAACTAACAAGGAGTAGATGAAAGAACCAATTTTGTTCTTCCCTCCCTAATGTTTGTTGGAACAAATTCAGTAGAATCAAAGGACTCACATGAGATGGCGAATCCTTCTAAAAGTCTTGAAGGTGCACGAATAGATCTCCAGTTCCATCAAAGTGAGGCAATGATGGTATCTAGAAATGCTTAGGCAATGAAGTTTTTACAAATGTCTTCGGAAGAGGGTTACCATGTAAATCATTGCCATCCATCCAAGACGTATAAGCCTTGTTTTTCAAGGTAAGAAGATGTACTTGGAGTTTTAATTTGCCAACTAAATGCATTAAAGAAATAATCTCTTGGGATGGTATACTAGCATCTTGAAGTGGTTCATTTAATCATTGAATTTGATCATTAATTTAATCCATGGTAATGCTACATTTAGTGATTGGATCATAGAGAGGGTGTGTGCTCACTTGAACCTATGGAGGAATGGTAACTTGGACCTTAGTAGAGGGATGTGGGCTACCATTATCTTTAGGTGAAGAGTGAGAAATAGGTGCTATTGTAGTAGGGGGTGGCTTGGGAGATTCATTGTTATCTTTATCTTTTAGTGAATCACATTCTAATTGAGTAAAGGATGTGATGTTATCATTAACATGTGAATCATTTGAAATATAATAATGTATATAAGTAGAAACAATTTTTTTTAGTGCATGATGTTTGAGAGAAGGAGTGAGAGAAGAGTTAGAAACATGAGATGCATTTTCTTTTTCACTATGTACATAATAATCATCATTATTCCATGCATTATCATAATTGAATTTTTTTTCATAATCACTCTCATTTGCATATTCACTATCATACTCATTATCACATCCATTGTCATTAGGGAGAGGTGTAAGAGAAGAATTTAATTCTTTTCTAATATGCAATAAGTTATCAAGTGAAATTGGAATATTATGTGCATCTATGTTATCTATGGATGGAGTGTATGCATTATTTCCATTTTTACAATATGAGAAGTAAGAGTAAGACAGTTATCATATAAACATTCTTTTGATAAAGTAGAGTTGAGAGCAAGAGATGGATCATTTGAACTATGCATTGGCAATTTGATTTTATTGCATTTATATTGTTGTAATTTGAACATATAAGTAGCAAAAGAGAGAGAGAGATTAGGTTCACATGGAAGTAAATTATCACCAATAAGAGGTTCACTTGGAAGTGCATGATTAATTTGTTCATTTTGTGCATTGTGCAAAGGAGAATGAGGTGAAAAGTGCCTTTCCCATTTATCAAAATTATTTTCTTTAAAAGAGGGAATAAAAGAGATAGGTTTGAGAGAAGAAGATGCATCTACTTTTTCTTCACTATCACTTACGCATGTATCATCATATTCCTCATTACAACAATAGTAATTATCTTCATTGTAAATGAAATCATTCTCCACATTTTCAGCTAATGTTTAATTTTGCAAATTTGTCCATTCATTGTCATAATTATGAGAAAAATTTAGAAATTAATCTATGGGATCAAAGGGAAGAAGTGCCTTACTGGCCATTTTATTTCTTTCACCAAAGAGAATGTGTAAAAGTATTATTAAGCAAATAAATGCAAAAATAACTACTAACAGAGGGATTTTGAAAATATTTTTGACACTCTAAACAATTTGCAAAAATTCTCAAAAAAATTATCTAAAAATTGCAAGGAAGGCAGGCTTGGGGTTTGAGGACCTAGTTTGGAAATCTAGGGTTTTGGGTTGGGGTTTTAGAATTTTTGAAAATTATTGTAATAATTTAAATTCTAAAATAAATTTAAATAATATAAATGCACAAAAATTTATACAAAAATCAAAAATTTGAAATTGAATTTTTACACAAAATAACTACCAACATAGATATTTTGAAAATATTTTTGACACTCCAAATAATTTGCAAAAATTTCAAAAAAATTATCTCAAAATTGTAAGGAAGGAAGGCTTGGGGTTTGAGGACCTAGTTTGGAAATCTAGGGTTTTGGGTTGGCATTTTAGAATTTTTGAAAATTATTGCAATAATTTAAAATATAAGACAATATTTGAATAAAGTTAATGCACAAAAAATTGTACAAAAATCAAAATTTTAAAGTTGAATTTTTGCACAAAATATGAAGGAACAACCCTAAGGGTACCTAGGGTTTTTAGATTTTGTTTGAAGTAAGCTAGGTTCACCAAATGATTTATTATTTTTAAGAAACTAGTATTTAGTTCCTAAATAATAAAGGGTCTAGATTAAGGGGGAAAATATAATTTAATATGGTAAAATATAGATTTTGATTAAATTAATTACATAGAGAAGAGAAGTAACTTATTTGTAAAAGTAGACTGAGACGACTATTTCAAAGCCTAAAAAATACTACATAAGACTGGGAAGATGTCAGGAGTATGGATTTATATTTCATTCAATGAAAGGACAAGAATGCCAAAAATAGGACACTTCAAGCTCTGATGTTATATTCCTAGTCCTATTGTTGTTGTCAAAATTGGTCACAAATATATGAGTTTTTTGAGTTTTGTCTGTTGTCCCTGTATGAGCTTACCTATGAAATTTTATATCTTGAATGTCGAAGAAGATACTTATAGAGATATTTTAATCTTCAAAACCCTAGATCCATCTACACACATGAAACAACAAATACATCAAAATTAAAAGGGGGGAAAATTGGGTTAGGGGAAGTATGATCTCATGATCTAAAACCCTTGATGTCCTGATCACTGCCTATATTGACCCTCAATCTAGGGTCTTAGATAAAATGTAGTTCTCCCTTAGATAATGTTCATAATCAACATGCATGGTAGATTCAAGAATGAACTTTTACCTAGGCCCTTCCTTGATCGAGCATAAAAATCTATGTGTAATGAAGAATGTTGAGCTATACTATTGATTGACTTTTAATTATGTACTATGTCAAAGTAGTAAGTGCTAGATATAAAATGCCTTGTGAAGTCATTTATATAGGAGACTCATTATTTTGAATTTAAGAGTTTTATTTGCATTAGCCGACATTAGAAAGACAAATGAAACTTAAGAATGAAACTAAGAAGGGATTGGGACTCATCAAGTAAGGAAACCTAATCGTTGGGACTTAAAATGTAGTTGGATAGGAGTGTTAGAAATGGGACACCCTAGGGTTTAACACTATAATCCAACCCTAACACTCCTGTTCTATAGGCTTAAGACCTAGGGGGTCGAATTAACATGGGAAAAAAAGTCTAGTAGAGTTGGAATGAAAGTCTGGAAGGCTATGGATGATTAGTTATGGATAAAAAGGCATCTCAAGCATGAAATGAGACCAAGATAAATAAAATAAAAGACATGGATAATGTGAACAAGGCTCATATTCTCTAGTCAGAGTCTCCTATAAGAGGACTATGAAAAGACATGATATGGGTGGTTGCCTGACCAATTTAGGGTGTATACAATAACCTATGTTATATCTCAAGATATCATTTGGATTATCATTGCTATATCATGTATTTAACAACATAAAACACTTTGAGGGCTCTTTCTTCTTAGGGTAGTCATTACAAGGTCTTCATTCTTACCCTAAAAAAAAGGGGCAACAATCAGGGGTTTTGTCATAGAGATCAGAGCCTTCTAACAGTCAAAAATCAATTTTTTAGAACACTCATAACATCATTTATAACCCAAACTAGGTAGAACAGACCACAAAAATAGTGACAATCATAGAACAATGATAAAAAATAGCAAAATATAAGAGCACCATATTTGGACCACAACATCGAACAAAGTGTCCTATTTTTGGTGCTCCTGTCTAAATAACAAAAAATCTACAATTTTCAGAAATAGATAGAAAGGTAAGATCAATTACAATTTTGTTTAGATTGGATAGTTTTAGTACATTTTTACTCAGAGTATCTAGATATAGGGGGCATCATGCATAACATGATAGCTCTTGTGATGGGGTAGTTGGTACAACTTCTAGATCAGAATCCATGTTACAAACATTAGTGATTTAGGGAAAGTGCACGACACATTTGACTTCTTTTCTTTCTAGTTTGTTGTATTACCTAAGTATTCTCTATAGTTGTGTGCCTTATTCCATCATTTTAGAGTGGCTTTCATATAATCCTAGTTCTTAGTTTTGGAGTGGCTTTCACACAAGCCTAATCTCCACCTTTCAAAGTGGCCAAGATTGGCCTAGTTTTCAGCATACATTCAAGTATCCATGCCACATTGTTAGATTACAAAGCATCCATGGGATTCAAGAGCCATCTCATATGACACACATTCATACTAATATCAGTTCATAGTTCACTACATAGTTGGCAATGATGGAACCAAAGGACTAGTTAGCCTTTGTATTCTTGAACCACCTACTCAGAGGGATTGGACATATAGTCCAAACATAGATTAACACATGCATGATCACAGAGCTTCACTTAGTGGAAGATGATGGAGCCAAAGGGTCAGCCTTTGCATTCTTGAGCCACTCTTGGGGAATTGATCACTTAAATCCATTGGTGATATTACTCTTGGTATAGCACATACCCAACATCACTTATCATCACTCAATATCACTCAGCATCACATATCTTCATGGGCTTCACCCTTGTAGGTAAGTTCATGTATGTTTCTATTTTTCCTTTATCCTAGTATTTTACTTTGTTGCCTGACTAGAATAAATGGGGGGGATTTAGTCATATAAAATATCCAAATTGGTAGTTTGAGTGTGGCTTATGACACCCTATCCATAACTCCTTTTTGCATGCTCTTGTGACCCTTCTAGACATCTTTTTGCTCATTATAGATCATCCAAAACCTTCTAAATGATGATTCCACCTCAACCAAATTATATCTGCCAGGCCTAACTTATTCCCCTAGGTCTCGAGCCTATAAGACAGGAGCACCGAACCATATTTGGTGCTCCTATCCATTTTCACTTTGAGCCCCAATGATCATTTTCATCTAATTCTTATCCTTCATTATGTTGGCCTAGCATTAATACATCTGAACCAAGACCAATTACTCCCTATAAAAGTCCATCTTAATCTCATTTACAAGGGAGAGGTGACAAATCTTACAAAGCAAACAAGAATATAAATAAAACACTAAGGCAAACTTCCCTATTCTCTACATACAGTCACCCAACACAGCTACAAACACACTAGAACCCTCATACCAGTCCCTAGCCACCTCAAGCACTTTCAATTTGGCATTTTTTCATCTTCATCACACTATTTCACAAAGCACATTAGGTGGGAGAAGTACATATGGCTTGATCCCTCTTCAAAGCATTGGTATGTAGGCAGCGTGCCCATATAAGGGTGTGGATTACATGTTCAGTGCATCTTACATACTAACCCCCCTTTTCCCAAGTGATTCAAACATTTTTTTATCAAGCATGATGGAGGTTAGGGTTTTGAAGATTAAATCAGCTATATAGAGAGTTTCCTCGATAATCAACACTCAATATTTTCACAAGCAGGCTCACATAGGAACAACACAAAAACTTAGAAAGTTTTAAGTCTCTGCGATCAGTTTGAAAAATAGTAGCAGGAGTGGACAACATCATCATACCCTAGGGTGTCTTATTTTTTATGCTCCTATCCTTTTTCCAAATGAAACCTAGATTCAGATTCATGATATTGTCCCAATCTTGCACAGCCAGTTTTAGACCCTGTATCAGTTGTCTCAAACCTGTTTCAATATAAGTTATATTTCTCCATGTTTATTTCTATTTTTAGAAAGGTACAAAAGACATAAATTATAAAAATTAGGACTTTAATTATTGCAATATTCTTTAATGATTTATTAATCCAGACCCTTAACTAAAATAGGAATAAAACTCCATTATTCCCAAAAAATTTAAATCACCTACCTAGCCCATTAGGGTTTCAATTTTCTATTTTTTAAAATTTCTATCATGATTATAATGACTAAATCTATTTATATTTTTGTAGTTAAAAGTTTATTGTTACTCTTTACGTGTTCCCTCCATATCACCTGTAAAATATTTCACATGTATGTAAGCCTGTGCATATATAATGTCAGAACAAAGATCATATCACCTATTAGTCCAAAGTTTAATTATGAATTTTACTATGGAAACCATTACTACATGGATCAATTTGAGTTACCATCAGTTAATACTAGATGTCAGAGGGCTCAATTGGTTCCTTTTATTCCTCTTGCACCTAGACCCCACAATTATCTTAGCTCATATCACACCTCTACTATTCACCCTAGGCTTCTAGTAAACCTTGTGGTCTGAGTTTTTGTCATTAAATGAGGTTGGGTGCATCCTCAACCAAGGTTAGAGGAATGTATTCATACTATTCCTCCCCATACCTAACCTAATCTAATGGGACCAGTCAATCAGTCTAGAGCATATGTTATTATTGATTAGTTAAGTTATACACCAACTAATATTTCCATGCTTGAATTACTTCAAAAGGTTACCGTTTATAAGTATATTTTATATCAAGCATTGTATTAGGAATCCATGCCTCATGACACAGAACTATCTTACCTTTCATATATTATGAATACTTTAAAAGATATCAAAGATTTTATCTCTTTTGGTAATGATGATTTGCCTTCACAGTCAACTATTGATCAAAACCTACCACTATTAATACAAATTCAAATCAACACTACAACAATAAAAAGGCTTTTAATTGATAATGGTCTAGGGTTAAATGTTTAAAACCTTACATTCTTACAGATAATGGGAATTGATATGGATACCATCCAAATTATATATAAGAACAACAAAGTATTTGATGATGTGCCATGCTAAGCTTTGGGTTCTATTACATTAGATAGTACAGCAGGACCCAAAACTCTTTTTACACAGTTCTAAGTAAAGCTTGATAATTTGCATTACAATTTACTATTCGATAGGCAATGGATACATGCTATGAAGTCCCTACCTTGTACTTTACATAGATGTGTCAAGATTCTACATGATGGATATCTATATAATTGCTCAGCGAATAATCAACCATTCAGATGTTGTAAAATTATAGAATCTACTACTCAGAGACCATCATAGTTGGGGGCACTCAAATCTACTATATTACTGCCACCATAAATCATTCCTATAGAATAGATGCACACATATGAGGTTGGCGAGTCCAATACAACTAATTAGATGCCACAATCCAAAAATAACTTAGAACCACAAAATTAACCTCACATGGTAGGCCATGATGAACAAATACAATAATTACCTTTATTGGTCAATTTAGAAGCATAAGCAACCATAGCAAAAAGAGCAATGTAGGGGGGGTCTTTATCATTGGGATTACCCTAGCTAGAGCTCGATAGGTCATTCCCCTCAAGAATGAGGTCCTAGCCAAAATTGGTAGTGGTATGCTCTCCTTCCTCAACATATTCATTATGATCAAAGCGACAGGAGGATATTGCTAGCACAAAACTTGGAAACTTATTGTTATGTGGTGGGTGCCAACCACCTGGAGGGCTCTCTAGTGGAGAGTTCCATCTTTGCTACCCCATAGGAGGCAAAGAGACCCAACCTTGTGAGTATGGAGGAAGTGGAGTTAGAGAGCCCCACCCATCAACAAAAAAATAGAAAAAGCTAAATTTTGTTCTTTCCATATCTAGAACAAAATTTCCACTTTGAATTATGCCAAACTTGGGTGTACTTTAGTGTCATCCTAGGATTGTCACTAAGGAAGAAGTAATGCCAACTAAAAGGCTCTAGATGAAAAAGAAATCATGAATCTGAATCCATGCATTTTGGGCCTTAGGTAAAAATCAAAATAAGTGCATAATAATATCCAAATGCTTGCAAAATGAGCATGATGGATGAACCACCCCTAATTGCACCAGACACCTCCCAAGCAATAGCCCTTGATGGAATAAATACCAAGCAAAGTGAGTTAGCTTAGGTTGAACACAAGAAGTCCAAATAGTTTGGAAATATCTACCCCAAGTAGATAGGTAAGATCAAACATCTCATCTAGCATTAAGCTTGTCAAGCATCAAAAAATGAGGGAACAATCATTCATAGCCCTTATGAGAGGTTTAATTTTGGAAAGGGGTATCAACATACCATTTTCAGTCCTTCCACCAAGGTCGAGAAGAGGTCACATTGATTTTGTGTCACATATCTACGGGTATGGAAACAATGATCCCCAAGTAAGATTCCTTTTTCACATAGGACAATTTATATTTAGACTTCATTTCCACATACACTTTATATTGTAATGCATTATTTTAGATGAAAAATAAAAATCTAATATAAATTTTAGATGAAAAATGATAAACATACACTTTATATTGTAATGCATTATTTTACATCTATAATTAGTCCCGATCTGATTCATAAGAATGAAAGTGTTTATCAATTTCTTATAAACAAGTATTGAAAATTAAATAATATTATGAAAATCCATCAAATCTATTTCATTAAGCATTATCATAAATCTTATGAATAAATTTTCTCGTATGAATGTTAATAATATATTATATTCAAAATAAAATGTGAAAAAAAAAAAAAAAAAAAATTATCAAATAATCTATAAAAATAATTATAAAATATTAAATCGATAAATTATATTGTATCGATTTGTTTATGCACTCTTATAATTATAATTAAAACTATAACTTTTAAGTACATATTAAAAACTAATAAGAACCAATATTTATAAGTTTATCAATATATCCTTTACATCATAATAAATAAATGTGGAGGAATTATGTTAATTAGTATATAATTATTGGTGTTATTTGCATCTTATATTAGATATAAGTATTGTTTCTAATATTATCTCATATTTTTTTGGTTTAAAATTTTTGCTTCTTCAAATTTGGGAAGGATGTTTCTTGGGCGGTGAGCAACTGACTTTTCAACCAGTTTTTTAATGATTTCTTTGCATGCTACAAAACATCAGTATGTTTTTTTTTAAAAACAGCGTTTAAAAAATCCGTAGTATAGTGAGTGTTTGTTTTTGTTTTTTTTAATATTAAAAAAATATATAATATTTTTTTCATTTTTAATATTTAAAAATAAATAAATAAATTTACTTTTTTAAATTTATATATATTATTTCTTTTCAGTAAATAAAATTAGTTTGAAATATTAAAATATTAAATATTTTATTTATTTAAGATGAAAATATAAAACATTTTATTTATTTGAAATGAAATGAAAATAAAATAAATAATTAAATTATTTAGGTAAAATTTAATTCCATACAAAAATATTATTGTAATTATTAGATCATAAATAAATAAATAAAGATGAAAATATTTGATAGAGATTTATTTATTTCAAATTAGATAAATTATCTATTACTTAAACACAAATTTAAATGTTTTAATTATGTTTATAGTTGAATTTTAATTATTTTATAGATAAAAATTATATATTTACTAAAATTCATTTTTTATGTGTAATCTCTCCCAATCTTGTTTCTCATCACAATTTCGTTTTTATCATGTTTTTTTGTTTCTTGTTTCTTGCAACATAATTTTCAACTCAAGAAAAATTGCATTCCATTTTAGTCAAGGATTTCAACAGTTTCAAAAAGCCCCTCTGCGCTTTCAATAGACTACAAATATGCATTTATCTCCATGTATGGACAAGGCATATATATAATGTATATGTATTGTGGTCGTGTTTCTTTTTGGGAGTGTGAGCCGCTTCACTTCTGTTTCCTACGAGTAGCAATTATATCATGAAAATGACTTTCTTTGAATCCATCATGAGTTTCATTATACATTCGCTGGTGCATATTTTATTTTATGTTATTGTGAATTGACGAGAAGTGTAGAGGGAGACCCACATTTAGTTGGTTAGTATAATTTATGATGGGTTTGGAGGGCTCTATTTGGTAATTAAATTACAGGGTTAAAGTCCTCGAAAGGGGTGATAGACGATAGCATTTACTATCATTTTGACAAGTCATAGACGGTCTCTTTCATCCTTCCAATTAATTGTTGTGGGTTGTTTTGTTGCGATCTTCACAACCATGTTTAGTCTTTGTTTATTGATCTAATCAATCTCTCATTAGCCTTTAGTTATTAATTATTGTAAATATTTTTTTAAATTAAGTATTTTTTTTTATTTTAATGATGTCAATAAAATATTTGTTTTAATTATTTAGTTTATTATGTCGAGAGGCTTAACCTACAATGATAGTCAAAGATTATAATGGTCTGAGTGGATAACTTTTATATTTATTTGAACCAATATACATACATACATACATGTATGTATGTATGTATGTATGTATGTATTGGTTCAAATAAATATAAAAGTTATCCACTCACACCATTATACTCTTTGACATGTATATGTTTATGTATATATGTGCATATATATATGTATGTGTGTGTGTGTGTGTGTGTGTGTGTGTGTGTGTGTGTGTGTGTGTGTGTGTGTGTGTGTGTGTGTGTGTGTGTGTGTGTATATATATGTATATGTATATGTATAACGGACAAAAAGACACATTCCCACTAACCAAACTAATTCAAAATTATTTTCATCTTTTAAGTGATCAGATTCCAAGCCTAAATGTGTTCTCACAATTTGTATAAATGGGGATGATGGATTATCGAAAATGAGAGGTCTTTTTTTGAATTTGAAGGATCCATATGGGGAAGTAAAAATATATTATAGTTTATATTCTTTTATGTGATTACTAAATTTTATTATGTGTTTCAGTTGGAGTGGATAGATTCAATGTGGCATTATGCGAGTGTGGTGTCTATATCTTGCAATCCCCTTTCTATTATTTTTTGATGTACATCCACACCAGTAACGTGGATAACACTTAAGAGACTAGGGAACACAATTTGGACATCATTCATCTCATCCATCTTGGCTTTACATTCTCTAACTAAATCGGTAATTTGCCAGACCCTATTACAAATAATTATTGTGATTAGAAATTCAATTTCAAAGAACCTAATCCTATGTGCAACGTATGTAATCCTAATTCCCTTAATTTATTAAGACAAAATGACATTAATTAAACAAAGATCCATATTAACCATAAATGCAAAGAAAACACTCATTCCTTCTAGCATAACTTGCACCTTTAGGGTAACTGTTAGTAATAACTTAACGTCCAACCATTTCCATGATTCATGTAGTAAAAAAATTGTGGCTACATCTTTATGCTTAATCTTAGTTTGAAATTAAAATTTTGCTAATTGTTATGACTGTTAATTCTTGTTACATAGATTTACATAGTTTGAATGCTTATTTCTTCTAGAATGTAAATAAATTTCTCTTTGTAGTATTTTTTATTAGCCAACTAATAATTGCGAAGTTGGTGTTGAGTCAGACAAATAAAAGTCAGCAAGGGTTGTGTGAACAACTCAACAATTGTGGGATCATTACCATTCATACGATATATATATATATATATATATATATATATATATATATATATATAAAATTGCAAAACAAAAATATACAATTCCTCCGGCTTTCTTTGCACCTTCAGGGCAATTGCTAATATATACACAAAAGATAAGCCTCTTCAAACCGTGGTCTATTCTAGAAATGTTGCGTGACTACTCCCATTGATAAAGTTTCCACCAAATTATGATACCAACCCATTCATCTTATTAATTGCTCGAAGTAAAATTTCTTCATAATATTTAATAATAAAGAAAATGTTGTCCAAATCATCAACTTCATACATTATTTTTATGGTATTAAAAAGCGAGAAAATAAAAGTTACATTGAGAATTGTTTCTGCTTGATTTTATATATAAATTTGTAATATTAATTTGTTTTAATAATTTAAATTTAAAAATTTAAATTTAATATTAGATAATTTATTATTATAAATTTTAATTTTATTAATAATTATTTTTTTGGGAAGATCCCATCAAAATAAAATGTAATTAAATTTAAATTAAAATATTATTTATTTTTTCTTCATTAAAATGATGATTGTTAGATATATATTTGTGTTTGTAACACACTATAATCTATGTGACATTATATATATATATATATATATATATATATAATTTTGATGATAATTCATAGTGGGAAATGAGAATGATATGTTACAATGCTCTTGGAGTTGTTTGGTTTATTAGATTCCCAAACGGGTAACACCACTACAAAAAAATACTTTATGTTATTAGAATAAAAGAGGATTTTGTTAAGGTTACGAAATAATATTGTATCATAAAAGAATTAAATGTTTTCTAATTGTGAATGTCAAATAGAGATCTAAAATTAACATTTGATTTTAATGGATAATGACATTGGAGACAAAAAAGATGTTAATTCTAAAATTCTTTTCAATATTCGATGATATATGATACTATGTTAAATCGTATATTTATGTATTACATTAACATTTAATACACATACAAAATATTTGTATTTTAATGGGAAAAAAATTTAAATAGAATCATATGAATGTCACATTTTTATAATAATTATATTAATATTTAATTTAATTTAAAATTATTTTAATTGTTTTATAAAATTGATTAAGAAACAGATTATTTCATAATAATATGAAAGAAGAACTTTGATTGTTAAATTTAAAGATTTCTAAATTTTAATTAATTAGTACATAAAAATTTGTTTTTCAAATAATTTTATTAATACCATGCCTTAACTAAAACTAATAAAACAAATTATAAATGGATTAGTACCTAATCTATATAAATATAATTATTATGCCACTAATTGAACTCTAGATTTACATGTTTTGAAAATTATTTATAATTGAAAACTTAGTGTGGTAGATATAGACGTTGAATACTAATTGATTGAGCTCGCACTTCATTTATTCATTTGGAGAGTCGTCAATATCACCAAAAATTTTAGTATTTCTTCATTCAATTCAGTGGGTTTTTCCAGTGAAGGAACATGCCCGCACTCTTTTATCACCACAAGTTTAGCTTTCTCTCCAATATACAAAGCTATGGGACTTGTAGACAACAAAATCCATGAGCAAGGAATTATCAAACCTAACCATTTTGAAGTAAACAATAAACCTTACAACATCCATAAAAAACATTTGAAAATCAATGTAATGATATTAGTGATACTTTTATAGTTTCTAAGGAAACTTCATCCATACTTAAAACATGATCCATTCATAGTCCCTACGAGGACCATGTTACCATCACTCCTTTCATTAACATTGCCAATCCTTCCTCCCATATTACAAGTCCATATCCCACACCCATTCATTGGGACCAATAATTTTACCTTCCATCAGTTTCCTTCCATGATAATCAAATAATTTTAAAATTCCTCATTGATCTCCAACCAAAAGAACATCAAGAAACATCTGCATATTCTAAGGAACAACAAGTGTCCCTCAATCAAAATGAATCCTAAAATTCAAATCCAAAATTGGCATCCCATAGTGAAAACCTCTTTGAGGCACTATTGGATGATCAAAATATAAATTTCAATCCAAATCCAAATCAAAATACAGAAAATAAAAAATCTGAGTCCCTTAGTGAAAACATTTTGAGGTGCTATTGGACAATCCATATTTAAATCCAAATCAAAACAATCAAGAAAAATACCTTGGTGAAAACCTTTCTAGGGCACCAATGGATGAGTAAATTAATCTACCCCCTGCATCAATATAGTTACATAGTGGATCCTCATATATTTAAGACACCATTGAAGCAACATTAAACTTATAAATCATCCCACATGTGGCTACTCCTAGTCTTGTTGAATATAAGATTGTTGGTCCCAATTTCTCTTCACATAATAACACCTATAATTATCCCCTTATCATTCCATCCCTCCAAATATTTTATGTACTCAACACACATCCTTCATCTAACATACTTTCCACTTCACCCTATTTGGCAACACCTTTCATCATAAGGGCTATGATGGTATCCTAGGAAATTTAAAAGAAACCAACTTTGAAATCAAAGATGTTATTAAAGACATATCTGGAGTGCATACTTGAAAGATCAATAGAGGTAAGCATCATGCATCTTGAACCCTTTACTAATTGAGATGTAAAAAATTAAAAAAAATCACAAAACATCAAAAATAGAAAAAGAAAAAAGAAAAAGAAAAAGAGAAATAAATGTATCCAAAGGTGAAAACCATCTCTATGGTGCCTTAGGCAAGTACCATGATGAAAACTAGTTTTTGATGTCATGTGTAAACTAATTAGTTGTCTAAAAGTACCTTACACTTGGGGCAAACCCATTCCATTTCAATCATATGTATTTTAAATCATCCCTCCATACTTACCCATCCTTAACTATCCTACACCTATCCAAACTCATCCTTACCCATCTTATAACTATTCTAAACCCATATTTCACCATCATACACTTATCTTAAAATATCCTTAATTATCCTTACCTATGAAATTCCATCCCTATCCATTTAATCCCAAATCCATCCTTAACTATCCTTATCCATTTAATCCCAAATTCATCCTTAACTATCCTTATCCATTTAATCCCAAATCCATCGAAACCCATCCTTCTCAATCCAATCTTTGCCATCATAGAAACATCCTTCTTCCCATTTTTACCTTGATAAGGAAGTGAAAACATCTTCAAACATATTTTTAGAAACATCTTGGTTTATATTTATAATTCGGCTTTGATGACTAGACAGTTGGTTCTTATGTCACATGTTCCTTAGAGTTATCATCTTGATTCCCATCCATTTTTATTCATCCATACTCCATCCATAATGTATCCCTTCCATCCACTACCACTCCCTTCCTCAGTACTATATTGGGTTTTCCCTTTGCTATTATTCCTTGTATATGCATCTAAAAAAATCTAAAAACATTACAAAATATCCAAAAATACAAAAAAGTCAAAATCCCTTTTCCTTCATTATGTACCTTCATCATCCCTTGTGTAGATTACTCACTAAACGGTTCAACATTGTCAAACATATCAAATTCAAAAGGGTTATACTCTAACCAAAGACATCCAAAAAGTCATTTTATTACTTGTTTGTATAGTCATTTGCTTACTTGTTTTCCATTTACTTTCTTGTATAGTTTATTTTTCACTTTCTTGTCTATTTTACTCACATGGTTTTCATTTTTACAAAAAAAAAAGTTATCTTATCTATAATGTTGTTTCTTGTGTCAATATCACTATGCACATTATAAATGGTGTTATTATGATCTTCCATATCATGATGCACTAAGTCACACTTGTTAATATATTAGTCCTTATGTGTATAACACAATAGACATCAAGGTTTTTCCATACCATCAATTCATATTGTCATGCATAATATCAAAATATAGGTTGCTCAATTTATACTGGAACTAATGTTGGAAATCCAAAAAATGCATATGCAAGGTAACTATCTAAACCATCTCCTTATATATATATATATATATATATATATATATATATATATATATATATATATATAAACATCTCCCTAAATGGAGCATATGTGGGTCATCTTGTATAAAGTTGTGGTTTACTCCTAGAAGGATCCATAATGTGCTGAGAATACCATCCCATAGAGTGCTTTAATGATGTAGTCCATGTTGTCTCTCCTACCACATTTCAAATGGACACTATGTTAATCATTTCATGATTATTATCCAACTCAAATACACTCATTATCATTCATAATCCTGTAACAAAACACATCAATTTATTCAACCTCATCATTTCTATCTAACTAACCATTTCACCATAGGTGTATTATTATTTATGATACCTACGTTCTCGTGAAAATGAGAGCTTAAACGAAGACTTGAGTCAAAAGTTATGCCTTATAGAAAATGGCCACTACAAGTACAACCACTATGTTGAATGGATTCACCACTATGTTGAATGAATTTACCATTTGCTAACAAATTTGACACTATGTTGAAAATATTCACCATTTAATAAAAAAAAATTCACTATCTTCAATAAATTTTTCATAATCAATGCCAAATTATCCATTCTAGAAATAGTGAATTAATTTTTCTCTCATTTTCTAATCATTTAACTACGTAAAAACCAAATTTAGTGCACCATACATCCCATAATCACCTCTCTCTTCCATCCATCCATATCCAATCCATGAAATCATGTGATCCATCATCATTCCAAATCATTTCCTAATCTTTCCATTCAATCTCCTACACCTGTCGATTGGGACTAACAAAATCACAACCTCCAACCTTTATCCATCAATCAATCATTAAATCAATCATAAAATTAGTTAATCCAATCCAATTTCATAACTTTCTCATTGAGATATATCATTCCCACATCCACTCTTATGAAACCTGATTCATGGGGCACCACTAAAGCATATAGCTTATCTAATTATATATCAAAAAAAAATCCAATCCTTGCATATATCATTGATATAGAAATCAATCCATCATTGCATCCAATCATAATGTGTAATAATTAGCTTAAGTGGGTTAATAACATCCATGGTTCAATCTCACATTACATCATTACTTTACATCTCTTCCCACATTACGAGAACTACATATGGCATGATGTCTCCAAATGGATTATGTCTATGATAGATTATGTAGGCAACTCTTAGAGACATGGGGTCTCTAGGGTTAGTTCAGCCACCACCATCCATTTAGGTCATTTCATCCATATTTTTTACTATCATTTAATAAAAGTGTTAAACATCTTTATCAATTCTTGCAACTAACTATCAATCTTGTAAATATTTATCCATATTGAAAAATATACATTTTCTATTTTACATCCCACAACTTATCATCATCTAGATATATCATTCCCACATCCGATTGTGTGATCCCTGAGTAGTAAGCACAATCCAAGCGTGCATTCTATGATCAAGATTTTTTTTGATCTATTATCTAGTTTTTAACAACTAGGGGAAACTCATTTTACACACATTTCTATCTTTCAAGTATTTTATTAACTATATTAATTTAATTTATTGGTGGTGTTAATCATACCCACTTCCTCATCTTCTTTGCAATTATTTTCAAGCGTTCATCCACTTTATTTTATGAACACTCAATGGGGCATCATTATGTTTTTTTTCAATCACCAGGGGTAACGTTTTCACCACAATCATCAATGCTCTACTTTGTTTACTATTATTCAAAATTTTATTACTTCAAAACACCATTTCAAAAAGGGGAAAATGTAGACACCTAAATTTCACCACTTACTGTCAAAATTAACTTTGGCATGCTAACCCTTATCCTTACACAATTCAAATTCAAATTAACATAACTTCCATCTAAAATTCAAATAATTGATTATTTATTAATTAATTAATTATAATTATGCCCATTATTTTCCTCCAAAACTAATTAAAAATATGAATTTCCACCTCACCCATACATCCTCCACATTTTTCTCAACCATGTGTTGACTCATCCAACTACTCCCTTAACTTTCTCAACTACCTTGTGAGTCATCATAGAACATTTTAACTTTTAACCTAAATCAACCAATTAACTTAACCTATTCTTATGGACTCATTCAACCAATTCCACTTTCTTCTCAATCCATGTAATTGGTCATCATCCTCATGGATGAGGATTAATTCCTCATCATTGATTATTACTATAATTCAAAAAATTAAAATAATCCTCAGTTGTCTGATAAATCTTTAGTAAGTATATACATTAATATGCAATCCATCACTTTCAAGATAATGAAGTGTTATCGAATTGTCAATGGAATCCAAGTGAATCAAAGTCATCAAAATCATCTTGCAAACCAAAATGCTGCCTAATTCTATTTGCTCTGAAAAGGAGTTGAGTATGCACATTAGCAAACAATAACAAATCCACCCTGGATCACACAAAGGAGAAGGTGATGAAATTTCATCTCATTTTGTAAGTATATCATTTATTTTTCTCTTATTATTTATGATCTATATTTTAAGTTAGGTTTAGTTTAGTTTAGAATTCATTTGTAACTTTTTTAAGCTAGCTTGAGTTATATATTTTACACTTACACATTCCACAATTGTGGAACATTAGCTCCAATGATTATATCCAATCAAATAGTAATACCCAAATATGCATCTACTAACCACTTCCTAGTAAAGTATAAATGAGACCATTGAATGTATTAATACTAACGTATCTAGACACATGTGCCCTATCTCTTGTGATGAGTAATCACAAAGTTTGATAAGCATATTCCAATGTAATTGTCATCTCCCATGTCAGGAGCCAAAACGTGTAAGCACCAGGATTCCATCTCTTAGCTAATGTTGTCATGAGATGTACATTATAAGGAATTTTTCCTAAATGTGCCACATATCCTAATCCTCCTTGATCAATGATGCCCCAATCAGTGTAATCCAAACTAAGCTCAACCACAGTGGAAAATTTCCCACCATGCCAAAACTCACAAATATGCACATATTTTTGCTTAAGAAAATAATAAAAACATATTAATCCTCAGACTCAAGTGATTTAAATTTCAAAACCAAGTTAGATGATAGCATTAGATGGTGTCATCAATTCAAAATGGTAGTGTAGGAAGCTACCATCTAAAATTAGATATTATAATCAAATAATTGACAATATTGTCCCAATCGATGACAATAGTGTCCATAAACCCCTAAATATTCAAAAAAAATAGAAAAATGATTTTTTAAAAAAATCTAAAATTACAAAAAAATTAAGAATTTTTCCTACTTAGCAGCCCATCATGCTCATGTCCTCCTAAGTTGGCTTGAAGTAGATTAAATTATATCAACCACACAACTCATCTATGAAGTAATTTTAAAATCACTCTAGAGCACACATTTTCAAATTTTCAAATTGAAAATGAAATGAATATTTGTTTTCAAAGTTTATTTATATAACTGTTGAATTTTCAACTCTTAAAATTTCAAACAGTAATATCTTGAGCATTAGTTATCTAAATTCAAAACAACAAGTTGTGTTTGGATCCATGCAGTGAGCCCTTATATATTATACCAATTTCATAAATACTTTTCAAAAATCTAAAATCACCTAAAATGTGTAAGAAACCATTCAAATTCTAAATACCAATATACAATACTACATATTAATAAAATTATTGAGGCATATCATTGATACAAAATCCAATCCTATATGCTCGATATACATACATTATAACCAATTTATCCTTTTCTAAATTATATCCCCTCACCTCAAAAGGGGGAATTTTACTGGGGCATGTCATAAAGACATGACCTCCATATTTACAGAGTTTCTAGATTTCAGTGGGGGCATGTAATAAAGACACAATCTCCACACTTACTCAGTTCTTATTATATCCAAATTTCAATGGGGGTATGTCATAAATACACGATATCCACACTTACTCAGTTGTAAGGATCTCCACATTTTAGTGGGGACATGTCATTAAAACATGACCTCCATATTTAAACAATTTCTAGATCTCAGTATGGGCATGTGATAAAGTCATGACTCCACAATTATTCCAAACTACATAAAATACATTACTCATTCCAGACATGACATGGGAAATGAATTATGTCCATTCCTTATATTATTTACCATATGCATTGAATTATCTCCCAATTTCACTAGAATACAGATATACAAAGTATTTCACTAGGACTCACCAATTACGCTAAGATGTACCGTTATCTAGCCTTATCCATCTATAATAGTTGGTTTTATTTATAGGCTACAGTAACTAAATAATAAAGTCTCACTAGATTATAGATTGTGTTGATGAAATATATCAACCTCACCATATTTATAAGATGAGTTCAATGACTAAATCACTCATCCACACTAGATTATATACATTTTACACTTGAGTTGTGTTGATTGGGATGTAATACTCTCGACGATCATAACACCACTCTCCTTATAACAAGTTGGGGGAATGATCACCTACCAACTCTCCCCACTATATATATGGAACCTCCATGGTGAAACCCACATGACCACTTGTGTACTTATTCATTTTCCTAGCTATAAAATGGATGAGGTCTCAGGTCCCTTTCCCCTTCACTATCTTACATAGCAGATCTGATATCTACATAACCATCACTATACAACAGTTACACATGTGTAATCTATCCATTTTTTATTTATTTATATAGATACTTTTTATTATTGCTCATTTTTAGATTATATACATTAGTTACATTGTGATATGCTTTTAATTGTAGGTAATATTTAAAATATGTTCAAATAGAGCTCAAGAAAAAACAAGGTGTGTTTCAGACACCAAGGTATGCATTTAATTTACTTTAAATTAGTAAATTCATTTTCATGCATTACTAGATTAAAGGGGGAGAAAATTTAGATACCAATATTTGGGTCAATCATAATTTCATAGGACATTTTCCATAGTTTTGCACATATAGACCTTTTGATAGAGAGTTAGGCATATAGTGGCATGATCTTATGTGGACCCTTTTTATTCATTACCTTTTATTTATTTTACCTTATCTTTCTTATCCATTATATTACACAGTATGATTGTATCCAATGTGCTTCAGGGATCCCTACTATTTTTCTAATCATTTATGGGTTTTTAGCCCATAAACACTACTAATGGTCTATGACACTAGCATCAATGATAGTGTCCAAAATAAACGGTAGTGTCCAAACTCATATTTTGATCATTTTCATAGTTTGCACTTCCTAGCCATTTTTTTAACCCCATATGTTTATTCTATTGTTGGCTTTTACGTGCCACTAGTTTTTAATTCAAAAGTAAGAATTTCCCTATATATACAAAGCTATGGTATAGTTCATGAAACTAAGTAAGCTTCTAAATTAACACATACTTTATACTATTCAAAAGCTATTGAATTTCATCTAATTTAGAGTGAGAGAGATTACCAATTCAAATTACAAATTGCCTCTATTAGGCCTATTTCCTTATAGCCCTTCTAAAGTACTTATCTAGTTGGTTTGGTCAATACACAAGGATTCAAGACAAACTAAGCATAGTTTCATAAACCTATTAAGGTCACATAACACCCTACAAAGCTATATGGACTAACTTTTAATGAAATTGTACCAACTCAACATGATATTCTACCGATGAGGCCTCAATTAGGTCTCTATAACAATCAAACTAAGTTTTGGTTACAAAATGATCCACACATTCCAAATATTCAAGAAACCTCTTGACTTAGTTTTAGGATAATAAATTCAACCTTTAGGTGAAATTTTAAGTGTTGTAAAGGTTGCTAGAGTGTTTAACAATAAATTGCCCAAAAACCTTGGGTAGGGTTCTACACAGACCCAAGAGGCTATAACTCAAGATTTTCTAACCTATTATGGTATTTTAAGGACTCAAACCACTATAAAAATTTTTGTTCCAACATGGAGAAACTATATGAATTGCAAAAATTCTCAACTTTATTATAAATAGACTTAGAAGTCCCAAATATTAATCTTGATTGTATATAGAATAATAGGGTATAGGACTGTGTGCATAAAGCTTGAGGTTTGAATGATATTTTTTCCTTCTCAAGGGGTTATAAACATAAAAAAAGAATCCTTCACCTATTAATAACTATCCAACATAATTCCAATCTTCAAAGTACTTGAATTGGACTAAAGAGACCTTCTAGTAGTCTAAGTTCTTGATTGTGTCAAAAGACAGAATTTTTCAAGGCCTATGTTTACAACCTTTCACTTGAAGATAAATGATAAGACTTAAAATATACAAGGTAATCAAAAATATATATTTTATCACACATATCAGCATTCTTAGGTAAATTCACAATACTCTCTAAAAGTATCTTTCATTCATTGACATTCTTGAACTTACGCAGTCACACATAAAATTTCCAGGTAGATAGTCTTATTTTGAAAATTTGGATCTTCTTCTTGGTTTTATTGAAGCATTCCACCTTTATCTACATTTTAATGAGACTATACTTGAGTCATATCATGAATATTAATCTCCTATAAAGTCTCTAACTGAATCTTGATAACTCCAATGTAGATCAACTCTTGAAGGAGCAACCTTCTTAAGCATTACACAAGGTGGAATATAGAGAATATGAAAAAAAGGGTGGAAAACAAACAAATACTATCATAAAATATAAAATAACCCTAAACAAATGAAAATCCAACATTATAACCTAGAAAGAACATGAATTAGACCAAAATAGCTTAAATTCAAATTTTATTCAAACCTAAGACCTAAAAATGACTCTTTAATTATATCTAAGACTAATAAGACCCCTAAAGACTTAAAATGCTATATGAACAATCCAAAATTGATCAAAAGTGAGATGATCTTGCATCATACTCCCTATGAACAAGTAATTGACACATGAATTATTATTCATGAGGTCTTCAAGAGTAACTTCATGCTTGATGATGTTTGATTCTATAATACAAGTGGCATCCTCTACAATATTATGTTTATAATTCACCAAGTAATAGTAATACTCTTTACCTCTTATTTTTCTCAAAACCTTCTTGTCTAAGATGAGTTAAATTTATTTTTACTTTGCTTGTGGCAATTGATCTTCCCACTCTTGGAATGTTGTATATTCATTCCTAGCTAGTTGATCACTATCATTTCCTTTTTTGAATGGATACAAGTTTGTAACATTGAATATATGAGAGATTCATATACCACTAGGCAACTCTATTTCATAGGCATTGTTGGAGAATTTCCTAATAACATTGAAAGGGCCAATCTTCTTCATCTTTAGTTTGTTATACTCACCTTTTATAAACCTTTTATTCTTAAAATGATATAACACCATGTATCCAACTTGAAAAATAACTTATCTCCTCTTTAAATATGTATGTTTCTTGTACTTTCCCACACTCAACTCTAATTTCTTCTTCACTTGCTCTTGTACCTCTTGTATAGCAATGGTAAACTCTTCTCCATCAGCACTTCTTTTATCCATCTTACCTAGATCTCTCAACTCAAAGACTCATCTTGGGTGCATACCATACACAACTTGAAATGGAATTTCATATGCTTCCATTGGGCTAGTCATTGTAGTAAAGTTTTGCTTGTGGCTATAGTAAGTCCCACTATTTAAGATTGTACTTTGTTAGAAACCTCAACAAACTACCCAAACTTCTATTCACCACCTTAGTTTGTCTATCTATTTGAGGGTGGTAGGTTGTGTAGATGATTTTTGATCTCAATAAACTAAATTATACAATTCAATCAACTCAAATATCAAGCTACCTAGTTAAAGTGATAGAGACATTAGGATCTAAATGTAATTATATGAAGAACTATTCAATCCTACATTTAAATTCTAAAGCTAGGTTTTCTACACCATGATCAAATAAATTAACAAAATAAAGAGATTAGATTGGATTGATATACCTTAGCCTCAGATTTTGACACTATGATGTTGCTTGATAAAAGATGTTGGATGTTGGATGCAATGATTATTTGGACATGAATTTGATATGGATTTCTAAGTTAACTCCAATGGAGGGGTTACCTTGGTTAAATATAATAAGGAGGGAAATATCAATGGTTGAGGTTTAAACTTGGTTGAGGGAGATCAATGGATGGAAATTATCTAAGAATTTTAAAATTCCTTGGAAGCCTCTAGATTTAGAGGCTTCTAGAGAGGAGGGGTTAAAATAAAGAGGATTCTAGAATCCTCCAATTCTAGAATCCTCTTATGATTAATTATGCTTAGGGATGAGATTAGATAGAGATTAGGTAGGTAATTAGGGACCAGGGGTGTAGGAGAGCGTAGGGATAGGCTAGTGTAGGTGGTTAGGTGGGGTCATGGGAATTTAAAATTTCCAAAGAATAGAAAATAGGATTAACATGGAATAATGGGGATTAGAATATATAAATTAATTGGTGGGAATTAATAAGGTTAAGAAATCAAGAAATATTGATGGGGGACATTAGGTAAATGATTAGGATAGGGATAAATTAGATTAGATAGAATTAGTGTTGATTAATAGAAACATTAGTGACGTTAATGTAGGTGAGTGAATTTAGGTGCATACATTTTGTCCCTCTTTGAAAGGGCATTAAAAGTGGATCAAATTGGAAGGAGTAATGATCTTTCAAATAAAAACCATGGCACGGATGAATGTTAGTAGATATGATGTTAGTGCATATGATGCCCCCTCAAAAAGACATGCGAGGAAGAATGAAATGGATGGCCACTCAAAACAAGAAATGAGGGGTGGGATGTAATGGAGAAATGAGGGGATGGGATGCCAAATTTGAGGTAGATGATGAATAATATGGATTTGAATTGAGCAATGAGCTATAAATTGATGATGCCCCTAACAAAGACAAATGTACAAGGATTAAAGATGATGGGTGTCATGATTGTTGACACATCCCAAGGAGGAATCAACTGTAACATGATGATAATAGGATTAAAGGTTCAAAAGCTTTAGACATATCCCAAGCATGGATGCATGCAAGGGAGATCTCTAGGCCAGGATAAGATGATGATTTGATAAGCTTAATGATGGGTGTAGTTCAAAGCTAAATCGATTAATATAGATGATGATAGAGAAGAAGTGATATGATAAAATGACCAAAGGATTGAGGGATCAGGATGGATGAGAGAGATAGTGTTTGAGCTATCCTTGGGCACTAAAAAGTGGCCAAGCATTGCCTATATAGTTTTAAAAGACCTCAGGTTGATATAGTTTTGACTAGGAAATGATGATGATGATGATGATGATGATGATGATGATGATGATGATGATGATGATGATGATGATGATGATGATGATGATGATGATGATGATGATGATGATGATGATGATGATGATGATGATGATTAGTGATTATAAAGTGATGATGATCCAGATGATGAAATGAGGATAAAAGGTTGGATGTTAGTCAAAAGAGTTAAGAGGATGAGCTTAGTGATGGGGAAGAAGGATTATTAGATGATTAGATAAATGATGAGGGTGTAGATGATCAAGCCATCACAATTATCATAAAGCTCATCATAGTCTAAGTAATCCAAAAGATATAACACTTGGTTGTATGCCCCATGATATAGACATGATCAAGAGGACGTGGTGCCAAATTATATGAGCAAGTAGTGAACTCTACATCCTCGAGGGCACTTTTGGTGTCCTTATAGAATCCATGTTCATTACCCAATAGACAAAAAGACATGATGCAAATAAAAAATAAGACAAACAAGATATATACATGATAAAAGATATGCAAACAAAACAAACAAGTAATACACATTAGTATCTATATGCAGTGTCCCAATGTCTTGTCGAATGATGAGATGATCATGATATGATTGTAGACTTAGGATGGACTTGGATTTGGATAGGGTGATCATGATTAAGATTAGAACTTGGAGTTGCCCATGGTTTAACAATGATAAGGGTATTTGAATACTGATTTGATTGAGAAATCAAATCAAAAAGTGGACACAGAAGGTGATTTAGAAAAGTAATGACCAAGGATTACCAATAGACAAGGCCCTACAAAATTCCAAGCTAGCAAGGAGACTAGGAGATGATGGGATCAAATACCTTGCATACTAGCAAATAAGGAATTTGATGGGTGCTACATATTAAAAGACAATGATAAGGAAGGTGATGGGATAAATTACCTTGCATACTAGTAAAGAAAGGAGTTGATGGGTGCTAGATATGAAAAGGCAACTGATAAGAAGTGATGGGTGTTAGATTAAATCTTAGACAAGGTGATGCATATTAATAATACCTGGTTAATAAGATGAGATTGAAGAGATGGAGTGATGGGTGACCACTCAAATTTGGATTTCAAGACTAAAGGCATCATTCAAGTACAATGGATTGATAATGGATAGGAGACAGAAGATGGAGGATATAATTATGAGGATAAGAGGATGGAGGATACAAGATGGGTATAAGATAAGACACCATGGACTATTTTTGGCTTTGTCAAATTTTATGAGTTTTAGGGTTTTTGACATATTTTAATTTTTAGGGATTTTTGGGATATGTGTATGTACATTATATAAATGGGGTTACTAGCAAAATTAATACCAAGAATAGCAACTAGGATAAGGATGGATGGGATGATGGATGAGTGACAAGAAGATGTGGATAATGTTGAAAAGGGGATGATGTGGTTGTGTGTGTTTAGGTCACTGATGTGACTTACATTGCCCCAATCAGACCACTTTGTCATGATTTGAAGTGAATAGAGGTAATTGTACACAACTATTCCCAAAATTATCTATATTTGCCCTAGTTATACGTGGATACAATGTTTGTTTGTTGATTTTGGACTATAAAGGAAATAATCACAAGTAAAATAAGGAAAATGGGTGGTTGGGGGTGCCTTAGTCATCAATGTGAATTAATTTTCCCCAATCACATAACTTTGGCATGAATTCCAAGTTGAATTGGAGTGATCATGTATGAATATGTTCCAAACTATTTGCATTATCCTTGGTTAAAATGGCATTATTATGTTTTTTTAGCATATAATCCCTATAATCTTAAGTAAAAACAACATAAAGGGGTGGTCAGATTTGTGTGGGTCACTAATGTTACCCATGTTACCCCAATCATACAACTTTGGCTTGATTTCAAAGATAATTTGGATGATCGCACATGTATGTGCCTCAAATCATTTACATTTGTCTTGGTCACAAGTGGATATGATGTCATTGTTTGGATTTTGGCATATGAGGGATTTAATCACAAGTGAAATTAACATAAAGGGGTGGTTGGGTGTGAGTGGGTCACTAATGCAACTTACATTGCCCCAATCACACCACCTTTTTTTTAATTCAAAGTGAATTGAGGTAATTACACACAAATGTGTGCAATTTATCCACATTTACCATGGTTGTAAGTGGATATAGTGTTTGTTTGTTGCTTTTAACATGTAAGGGACATAATCACAAGTAAAATAAATAAAATAAGGTGGTTGGGGGTGCCTTGGTTACAATGTGAATAAAATTTCCCCAATCAATCCACTTTGTCATGAATTTCAAGTGAATTAGGATGGTCATGCATGAATATGCCCCAAATTATCACGTTCTCCTTGATCACAAATTATATAGTTTTGTTGTGTTGCTTTTGGCCTATAATCCCCATAATTTCAAGTAAAAATGAAATATAGGGGTGATTGGATATGTTAGGGTCACCAATGCGACTCATGTTTCCCCAATCATACCAATTTGGCTTGTTTTCAAAGTGAATTTAGGTGATATTACATATTGGTACCCCTAATCATCTATGTTTATCCTAGTCACAAGTGGATATGATGTTGTTGTGTAGATTTTGGCATATGAGGGACTTAATCACCAATGAAATCAACATAAAGGTGTGGTTGAGTGTGTGTAGGTCACCAATGTGACTTAAGTTTCACCAATCATACCACTTTGGCTTCAATTTGAAGTGAAATAGGGTGATTGTGCACAAATGTGCCCAATATTGTTTGCATTTTCATGGTCACAAGTAGATATAGTGTTGTGTCACTTTTTGCCTATAAGGGAACTAATTGCAAGTAAAATAAACATAAATTGGTGGTTGGATGTGTAAGGGTTATAATGCAAGTTACATTTTCACAATCACACATTTTTTTCATGAATTCAAAGAGAATGGGGAAATTGTGAACAAATGTGCCTAAAATTATTTACATTTACTTGAGTCATAAGTGGATATGGTGTTTTTGAGTCACTTTTGGATTATAAGGGATGTAATTGCAAGTAAAATTAGCATAAATAAGTGGTTGGGTGTGCATGGGTCACCAATACGACCTACATTTCCATATGCACCCCACTTTGGAATGAATTCAAATAAAATTTGGGTGACCACTCACAAATGTGCCCTAAAGTTTCCCCATTTACACTAGTCACATATGATTATGGTGTTAGTATGTCACTTTTGGCTTATAAGGGACCTAATCATAATTAAAATCAACATAAAGGGGTGGTTAGGTGTATGTTGATTTGTAAAATTTAATTTGACAATCCTAGAACTCCTAGAAATGTTAGCAAGCAATCCAAAAGGCTTCAAAACTTAAAAATAGACACTAGTTACAAAAGTTATGCCCTGAAATCCTTAAGTTCAATACTGAAATCCGGAAAATGACTAAGTATTGACCATATTGGATTTTGAAAAACTATCTTTCAAATCATAACTCATGGAGCTATGTGACTAATTCTAGAATATGCAAAATGACCCTAATTTCTTATAATTACTAAAATAAATTTAAATTATAATCTTACATTTATTTAGTAAACAACCCCATTACATTTGATCATTCTACTTATTTGATTTCTAACCCTTCTACATTGCATACTCTTAGTAATATGTGCATGCTATTTTTACATGGTACTAGTAATGCTCACACATTATAACACATACATGTTATATGTTTGGTATTTACTAAGCTTAAATTAAATAATTCATACACACTATTTTAATAACATGTATGCATTTGTTGTTAATTTGTGAAAAATATCCACTTTTTGGACCATCTTCTTCCTGCACTTATCTATTTTCTTATTTTTTCACTACATTTTCTTAAAGATTATCAACGACAAGCATTTGAATAAGATTTAAAAATAAGTGTCATTGATGAACGTAATGGAGATAAATTTTACTCTGCTAAAAATGCTTACTAAAGCCATAACAATCCAAATATGGTTTAACCAAAACACTAAAATTTATCAAATAATAAATATTATACATAAATATATAAAATTATAATTGTATTGTTAGAGATATCATTATCAATGAAAAAATTTATATGGAGGACTCTTTTTCCCACCAATTTAATAGTTTGTTTTTAAGTCAATGAATATATTTTTTCATTAAACCATTCATCATAAATTAGGAATGATTCAAATAAAATTAATTCATAAATCATTTATAACTCTTTTTTAATATACTGGATAGTCATATGGAAAAGAGCAAAATCAATAAAAATAAATTGAAAAATAATTATATTCACATAATTAAAAGATATCTTCATACCATTCATCGAAATCCTCTTCTAAATCCAGCCATGAATTGATTTATTTTTAATATTATGATATCATATTTAAATGAATAGTAAATTTATCAAAGATAATACCAAATGCATTTTAAAATATTTTCAACTCTTCTTTCTTCAATGTTTTTCTTGGCTGGGTTTTAAGGATAAAAATCATCAATTTTCACACCTTTTTTTTTTAAACATTTTATAAAAAATAACGAAAAAAAATTCATTTAAAATTTTATTAGATTTACTTTTAAACATAAAAATAAAATATATTTTTCATGTAAATCTAAAACTGGATTTGATATTATTGGAAACCCTAATTAACCTATGATTAATTTATGATTTAACTTTTCACTAATTATAAGTAATTTAAATATAATAAATTAATGCTAAATTAAATACATAAATGTATGTTTTGTTTATACATATAACAGTTTTTCATCCCATCATTGTAGTATAAAGTTTTATAGAAATAAGTCATATATTAATTGGACTGCTTACTAAACATGCATCGAGTGTTGATTATCAAATTTTCCTTTAATTTTAGAGTTTAATAATAATTGAAGGATAACATAGGCCACTAAATACATCCCTTTTTATTTTATTTGTGATTCTCTATTAAAATTATGGAGAAGGAGATTAAATTTTTAGAGATTAATATAGAATTCTAAAAAAGTGAACGAAGTTTTTAAAGTCTTCAAATAATCACAATTAATCTATTTTTTTAAATTTTTGTTCATTTTCTTTAGACTTTCGTTATATCATTTATTTTTGATGATTATCTCCAAATTTATAATAAAATAAATATAAAACTTGAGCCTCCTTTATCATTTATTATATCATCTGAAATATTATTTATTATATTTAAATATAATTTATCAACTTATATATAACTTAATTACAATGTTTAATAAACTATATATTACATATTTTAATAAAATATATATTACATGTTGATGTAAAAACTATTTTTCCTAAAACTCTCTTGTATAATAATGTATTATTATTTTTTATGTTTATTACTCTAAGGCATTGTAAGAGATTCACCAAATATGGTATTATCCGTGTTTAACACTACAATGCAAAGTTAAAAATGACATTTTAATATTATATAATTTTTAAATTTATAAAAGTTGTTCACAGTATTTTATAAAGAAAAGTCTTGTCATATTGAATTATGAAAATGTAGATTTATATGTAATTAGAAGGCTTTGACAATTAATTTTAATTATATTATTTATTTTTATGGGGTTTTTCTATAAAAAAAAAAAAATTATATGAATAAAAATTTCATATAAAATAATATTATTATTGAATAATTAGATTTATTGAAATTATAAAAAAATTATGTAATTTGAATATTAAATAAAAAAGGTAAAATTATTTAAATTAGGGTAACAAAATATTGATGGAGGAAGTGGATGTGAGTTAGGGCAGTGGATGTGTTATAAAATTTGACAATAGTTACGATTATAGTTGGTTGTTTTCTTTTATTACATAGTTTTGTCACAATCGTATGTCCAACCAAAGGTTTATGCCAAGGATTTAATGGAATTTATGGCACAAGACTCTCGCCCATCTAAAGCCCATGTAAATAATATAAGAAATCAAAATCTTTAGATGAAATCTATATGTATTCAAGTCACTTAAGAAGAGTCAATTATATCTTTTAGGCAAGAAATTATTGTCATAATAAAACTTGGATTGATCTAAAAGTTTTTAAGTTAGGACCAGGTAAGTAAGAGCTATGAACTTTGGCATTAGTTCATTGGAAGGTAACATAACAGATGAACATGTTGTTTGGACAAAAGGTTTTTTATTGTTATTTTTATATATGAAGAGTATTGAGCTCATGTGTTTGAACATTGGCCTTATTTTTTGGTAGATCAAGACTTTTTATGACTTCGTAGAACCTTAGTTTTGATTTTTATAAGAAAATCCAAAGATTGTGTTGGTTTGGGTAAGATTTTTCAACTTGCCTTTACACTTGTGGGAAAAGACCATTTTATCAAGTATTGGTGACTTCTTCGAGGGATGATGTGTATCTCTTTTGAAAGGTACAACAAGAAGTATATTTATCATGCTAACATGTTCAAATAGATGTGAATAAACCCTTATAAAAAGAAAATGGTGAAAATTTGTTTAAGGGAATATGCTTGAGTATCCCTTAGACTATGAGAACCTTCCTTTTTAGCGTTTGATGTGTCAAAATTATGGTCACCTTCCTAGACTATCCCTTGAATATGATACTTGAAAAGGAGGTAGAAAAAGAAGAATTTTAGATAGTTGGAAAACATGGGAACAAAGATCTTAAACCTGATAGGAACATGAAGGAGAAAGTCTAGGATAAAACAAAATTTTCAAGATGGGTTATGATCTTATATTTTTGCATTAATAAGAACCAGAGCAAATGTAAAACGCCCTGGCATAGCGATTCAGTTATTTAGGAGGAGACTATGGACACAAAGGTTCAAGTCAATAAGGACCTTGACTCTAGCCAAGAGACCTTGACCTAAGTGTTAGATGTCGTTGCTTTGGCCTATGACAATCTGTCGAGAAGTGAATTGAAACCCTTGAGTAGAGATACTTTAGATGAACTTATTTAGATAGATTTCTTGAAATTATAAAAAAAAATTATGAAATTTGAGTATTAAATAGAAAAGATAAAATTATTTAAAATAGGTTGGAAAAATATTGATGGAGGAAACGGACGCGAGTCAGGGTAGTGGATGCATTACAAGGTTCGACAATAAGTATATTTATAAGTGGTTATTTTTTCTCTTGTTTTGTTGCACAATTGTGCCACAAGCCTATGCCCAACCAAAGGCTTATGCCAAGTGTTTAATAAAATTCATGGCACAAGACTCTCGCCCCTCAGTGGACCAAAAGATATCAAGAATTCTTGCAGATCTAAGGGTCCATGCAAATAATGCAAGAAACAGAAACCTCTGGATGAAATCTATACATATCATAGTCTTTGAGGAAGAGATCATTATCTCTTTTGAGCAAGAAATGGTTGTAATAATAAATCTTGGTTTGATTTACAAGTTTTTGGGTCAGGTTCACATAAGTAAGAGCTATGAACTTTGGCATCAATTTAATGGAAGGTAAAGAACACGTGGACATTCACTTTGGGACAAAAGGTTTCTTCATTGTTCTTTTTATATATGAAGGGGTTGAGCTCATGTACTTGAACATAGGCACTAATTTTTTTATAGATCATGAATTTATGGAACCCTGGTTTTTAATTTTTATAAGAAGATCCGAAGATTGTAACAGTTTGGGTAAGATTATTCAACTTGCCTTTACACTTGACATGTGGTAAAAGACCATTATACTAAAGATTGGCGACTCCCTTAAGGGGATGATGTGTATCTATTTTGAAAGCTACAACAAGAAGCATATTTCTTATGCTAATATGTTTAAATGGACCTAACTAAAACTTTGTAAATATGATTAAAATTTGCTTAAAGGAATAAGTTTGAGTAGTCCCTAGACTATCAAAACCTTCCTTTTTGATGTTTGACATGTGATAATCATAGTCACCTTGCTAGGGACTCTCCCTTGAATGTGATTCCTGAAAAGGAGATGGAAAAAGAGAAATTTTAGATAAAGGAAAAAAAGGGGAAGAGAGATCCTAACCTTGATTGAAAAAGAACAAAGAAAATTTAAGATAAAATAAAATTTTCATGATAAATTAAATTATAATTTTTTCAAAATAATAAAAATTAGAACAAATAAAAAAAAACTTGCAATAACATCTTCAAATATTTAAGAGGAAACTATGAACACAAAGGTTCAAGTGAATAAAGACCTTGACCCATGTCAAGAGACTTCAACCTAATTATTAAATGTCACTACTTTGACCTATGACAATATGTCGAGAAGTAAATTGAACACTTTAAATAAAAATAGTTTATAGGAACCTAGTAGATAGATCAAGTTAAAAGCTCAGTATTTATTTTAATTTTGGGATCAGTGTAAGATGATCTCTTTATACTGTAGAAACAAGACAACAGAAAGCAAATAATATGTTCTTAAAAAAAAACAATAGTTTCTTTTGAATCTTCCCTTTGGATGCTACTCAATTTATATATAAATTAACTTTTGTTTGGATGTGATATCACTCCTCCAATCTTTTCTCAATCATGTAATGTTTGTTTATTGAATAATTTTAAAAAAAAATTATAAAATTTTACTGATAGAATTTAATAAAAAGTTGGAAAGCACTAATAAATCTAAAATATACATTCGAGGAGAAAGGGCTGAAAGCCAAATCTTCCTCTATAGACACTAAATGATCACAGACAGCTAAAGTCAAACTCCCCAACCACTTCTGGTGGATTTCATGGCTTCCAAGATGTCCACGTTAATTGGAAGGAAATAAAATAACTGCAAAAGCAAATATATATATATATTTTAAACACGACCTAAAATCTTTTAAGTAACACAATGAAGGATGCACAAATGGAATACTTTTCACGGTCGATTTCAACTTGGCACGACTTTGAAGTCTGAAGCACAACCCTGTGTTTTCAAATACAGCTGTCATTATCACATCCACATTCAAATACAGCTGTCATTAATAATTATCATTTGTCAATATGATCTAACATAAACTTGAGCATTTCTTCTTTCAACTTGGCGGGTTTTTCCAGCGAAGGAAAAGGAACATGCCCGCACTCTTATATGTTTGGCCTTCTCTCCAATATACCTGCAAACCCATCATTGTTATTTATATGTTTGTAAATTACTGTACTTAACTTGTTTGATAGAAATGGCACCAATTAATGACACTGCGCTTAGAGAAACAAAATAGTATCAGTCTTAGGTACGTTTGCAGATTTTATCATTCTTTCCCACCGTCCTGCAACGCCATAATAGTTAAACGATATTCAGCGACTTTAAAGAAGCAAAGTTGTTTCCCTAAAAAATTTGATTACACTAACAGGGACAGGGACGGCATCGATGTCCATAACTTTAACGGGTTCTAATGGGGTAAACGGCATGTACCTACTCTCCCTCTCCCATAACGGCAATCAATTTTGCCTTTTGACGTAAGATTGATAAGGGAGACAACGCACACGAGCGAGCATGGGTCTTTCGGCAAAGCGTGCTAGGTAGCTGTATAAGTGTCGTTGTGCCGCTATATTATGGTAAAGCACTTTACTAAAGTAGTTTTAGGTTAAGGAACATGTCATTACTAAACTAATTTAAATTAAACATAATTATGTCGAAAGTGTTTTATTGTAAGAGTCATTGTTGAGATTTGTTACGGTATCTTTTGATGTCAATTTTGAGTGGTAGACAATTAGCGGTTCATAGTTGATAAATATATCAAATTGGTTTGTTATGGTTGTCAGGGTTGTTGATCGCTGACACCGCCTCCCTATTGCTTCCATCACTATGGCTATTGAATGGGTATCCCTGAAAAATCTTGAAAGATCACAAAACATTTATGTCATTGACAGGTGGCTTGTATGCAGTGTTCAGTTATTAAAGGCCATCATAAAACTTTATGTCGCCGCCTTGCTCCACTATTCAAGCCTCTATTGTAGGTTTCATCTGTATCATTCTCTATTGACGATAATGAGGAATGGCAAAAAGTAGATGATGTGTAGGGGACCATCGATAATTAATATCCTCCAATGAGTGGTAATATGACCCTGTGTTTGTTGGATGTCTCTTGACCTAAAAGATATGATTTCTTACATTGTTTAGTTCAAAATGTTCTCTAATTTAATACAAAAAGTTTTTAGTGTATCTACTCTGTATAACATTATTTCCAAGTCTAAAAGAGATTCCTTATTTTCTTAATTTAAGATCTGATGTACATACGTACTTTAGGTTGAAAGCTCTTGTTAAAACAATAGCACAGAGCACAACAATCATGGATCTGGATGTCACTGCACACACTCAAAGAAGATCAAGTGAAGCATGGCAATGTAGATAAATAGACAAACAATAGCATAAAACAACAAATGTAAGTCTAGCATAGTAGTAGAAATGTAAAGCATGGATAATGCATACAATTGAAATGTTTTTGTGTTTTTGAATTATTTGAATGTTTCTGTATTGTGAAATGTTATATTATTCGTGGTATTTTGACATATTTGAATGTTTTTGGATTTTTGATATATTTGAATGTTTTTGGATTTTTGATATATTTGAGCTATACACAATCAATCATAAGAAGACTATGTACAAGTAATTGAAAAGAAGCTATGTACAAATAAGAATGCGAAGAAATGATACTAAATGATGAGTCTCATGAGAGATTCCCTATCATGGTGTTTATATCAAGGAGAGGGATCATGCTTGATCGTGAAGCACGATGGAAGGGCTGAGACTGTGGCTCTGAAAACTATATATGTTGTAAATGCTCTGAAATATCTATACTGGAAACCAACTGTGAGGTCAACCTGTAATTTTAAGAAGTGGATGCAACTGTAGTGCTCTTAAAGACCCATCTAGTAGTAAGAAAAGCTCTCTGAACACATGTTGTATGTGTACAAGCATGAGACCTCAATGATACTGCCTAGGTGTGAATATTGTAGCTAGAAGTTGTCTAGAATCTTGAAACCATGACTGCTCAAAAAGAGGCCTTCGTAGAGGTGTATGAACTCTCTGTGCTGGTGAGGAAGGACTTGACTGTGTCTGAATCTGAATTGAAAGAGGAGTTAAAACTGGTGGAGAAATTGAAACTGGTGGCAGCACTGAAACTGGTGACTACAAAATTTTAGATGGCTCTAAAGTGGGGAGGGTAACTCATATAGAACTCTACCAACTGTAGCAACCTAATTAGCATGAATGAATTTCATGCATTTGTGAACTGTAAATGGTACTGCTCAAAGTTTTTGAATCCATGGTCGACCAAGTAACATATCAAAAACTCCTGCATTGAGAACAATAATAAATGGTGTGGCCACATGTGTTGGGCCAACCTGTAGAGGAAGTGCAATCTCACCTAATGAACTATGTTTGTGCCCACTAAATCCATTGATAACTATGTCCATCAAGGTAATATCCTGCTTTGAATATCTCAAATGTTGCAGTAAAGTCATAGTGCACATGTTCACGCTAGATCCGTTATCTATGAGAACACTATGAATATGATGATTATGAATGTAAGCTCTAATGAAAAGTGCATGATAATCTAAATTATCCTCAACTATCTCCAGCTCTGAGAAGGAGATGGAAGGTTTGGCTGGAACTCTGAAATTGTATATACCAATCATGTTTTCAAAGGGTGTAACTCAACCGAAGGTGCCTGATATGTAACTGATGGAGCATGTGCATGATATGCATGATGAACACCTGATGTATCCCTTGTCTCTTGTTTAGAATATTATGGAAAAATATATGAGAAGATTTTCAAAGCTTTATCCTATGTTTGCTTTCACTGAGGAGGCTCAATTGAAGTGCCAAGATCAATAACGTTGTCATCTATCAAGTCCTGTATCTTGTGTTTTAAATTGATGCATCTATTTATTGTGTGCCCTGGTGCCCTGTGAAAGTCACAAAATACATTCTGATCATATCTCTGTGGAAGAGGCTTTGTTGGATCAACTTCCTAAATAAGAGGGAGAGATATGATATTACATTCTAAAAGCTACTATAAAACTCTGGCTAGAGAAACTGGTAAATTGGTAAAGGTTCGTCGAGGAGAAACTAATAAAACCACTTATTGAGGGGGCTTTGAAGCTACATTAATTGTAGGTTGATTTTGATTCTTGTTATCGTTGACCTTTACTTTGTATGGGACTTTGTTGTTACTCTTGTTTGTTATTTCAGATATACTTGGGTACTTGAGTTTGCCCATTGAAATTAATTTAACTTCCCTTTCTTTTAGTGTATGACATAACTTAGTGAAGGAAGAGAATCTTTTGAACATTATTGATTCATGCAAAGCTAGTAGAAGACTTTGTTTGAAGAGATCTTACAACTCTTGATCCGCTGTGGGGCTAGTCATCTTAGCGAAGATAGTCCTATATCGAAGAACATAATCTATGAGATGCTCATTTGACCTTTGTTTCTGTTGTATAACTTGGGCATAGAAAACCTTATCACCAATGTTAATATTGAAATGAGCTAGGAACATGTCATCTAAAGGATTGAATGCATTGACCAACTGATTTGGTAGACTATAGAACCATTGTAAAGCATAATCCTTTAGACTTCGTGGAAATATCTTGGTTAGTAACCAGTCATTTAGCACATAATCCAAGCATGCTACGTGAAATGCTCTCAAGTGTGTCTCTGGATTAGCCTTGCCATCATATAGAGTGAGCTTGGGTTGAACAAAAATTTATGGTAAGGGTGTAGAAGCAATATGGCGTGCCAATGGTATATGAAGTAGAGCAAAAGAATCCAAGGCCTATGTAGGTCTAGAGGCACCTTGCTCAAGATGTAGCACCTTGGATTGAAAAGATTTTATCTCTTGCATAAGGGCTGCCACATCAGGGGACAAAGATGTATTAATCGTAGCTAGTGGCATAGAGGAAGGTTGGACTGCTATAGGGGGTTGTTGAGACATAGTTGCCCCCGTAGTGTCATTTGCAACTGGTTGCTTTGTGGTTTGAGAAGATTGACCATTACTCACTTTTTGTTGTTCTTTTTGTAGTATTTTAAGCATGTCATCTCGCATATCAGGATGTTTACTTAAAAGATCTTGAAGTTCTCTTTTATCAGTTTCGTCAAAACTAGTGTATTGGGCCATTGTTAAAGTAGGTAAATAAATTGAAAATTGATTGAATTTTTTGTAATAATTTGTAATGAGTACAATGCTATGGAAGGAAAGTACTAAATAAAAGAAATGTAAAGTCCTAAAAACATCAAACTAGAAGATACATAAAAAAGATACAAAACTCACAAACATGTAAGGTGATACCTCAAAAGCAATGGGAACTAGTATATGCATCTAGGGTTTTGAAAAATAATTTATTTTAAAATTAATAAAGAATTTTAAAATTTAATGTGCATTTTTAATTCAAATATGCAACTAAAAAATCATAAAATTATTAAAAAATTCTTGATTTAAAGGGACCTAGTATATGTAGCTAGGGTTTGGAAGAAAATAATTGTTTTAAAATTTACTATGAAATTTTAAAATTTGGTGTGAATTTTTAATTTAAATATGCTAATAAAAAATAAAAAAAGTATTGAAAAAACTTTTGATTTAATGGGACCTAGTATATGCAACTAGGGTTTGGAAGAAAATAATTGTTTTATAATTTACTATGGAATTTTAAAATTTGATGTGAATTCATGATTTAAATATGCTAGTAAAAAATCAAAAAAAAATTAGGAAAAATCAGCAAGGAATTTACCCTAGGGTTTCTAGGGGTTTTATGCGTAAACAAAGTAAGTCGAGTTCATCAAATGATTTAACTGTTTCGGGAATATTATAGTATTATTCCTAATTTAGTTAAGGGTCTGAGTCAACTAAATTAGTAAATATTATTTCAATAATTTAGCTACTAATTTGTATAATTTAACTATATGTTTAACCTTTCTATAAATGACAATAAATATAAAGAAAATAAGACTTAGCTGACAATCAGATGAAATCACTGAGATAGGGTTTAGAATTTGTTGTGCAAGACTAAGACAGTGGTACAAATTAGGATCTAGATTTTGTTTTGTGAAAGGATAGGAGCACTGAAATAGGACACCCTAGGGTCTGGCACTATAGTCCTCTTCTACCACTATTGTTCCAAAGACTTAAGTTTTATAGGTTTTATTTGTTGTCCCTATATGAGCCTGCCTATGAAATTTCAATTGTTGAAGGTCTATGGAACTCCTTATAGAACTGATTTAGTCTTCAAACCCTAGCCTTCATGGTGCTTTGATCAAACTTTGAGAAAAAGGGGGGGTTTAGTGTGTGTAAGATGCATTGAATGTGTATCCACATCCCTTGTGTGGGAACATTGCCTGCATACCAATACTCAGAAGAGGGGTTAAGCCATATATAGTTCTCCCACTTGATCCACTTGATATGCTTTATGCAATAGTATTATGAAGATGCAAAAATACTAAATTGGGTGTGTTTGAGGTGGCTAGGGACTGGTGTGAGGATTTGGATGTTCTTATAGTTGTATTGGATGGTTGTATGTAGAGAATAAAGAAGTTTGATTTAATGGTCTTGTTTATATGCTTGCTCATTTTTGTAATCTTTGCCAACCCCTTCCAAATGAACTTTGAATGGGATTTTTATAGAGATCTGTTAGTCATGGGTCGAATGTATTCATGTTAGGCTAACAAGAAGAAGGATAGGAACCAGAAGGAAGTGACCATTAGAGATAAAAATATAATTAGATAAGAGCACAAGAAATGGACACCCTAAGGTTTAACATTATAGTCCAAGTTGGGCACTATTATCTTACAGATACGGGACTTGGGAGGATGGAATAGGCATGGGAAAAGCAACCTGGCTAAGCTGGAATCAGGTCTCAGAAGTCTACGGATGACTATGTGTAGAAACCCTTGTTTCCCCTGAACTCTAGTACTGAATATTTTTTTGACTGTTTTTGTGTATTTTGATTTTTTTTGTGTTTTTGCGTGAATTAAAGAAGAATGCAAATTTGCAAGATAAATTCAAATAACTAAATATTGAAGCAGTAAACTCTTCTTCTGGCTAAACTATATTATTATTATTCTTCCCAGATGATTACAATATCATTTCTCTAACATGCATATAAAAGTAATATCAAATATTGTTCAAAACCTGATTTTTTTTCTTGCAAACCCTAGATCTAGTACAACTAGTATGACTGCAATAAATACCCTTTTCTCTATGCTTCTGATGATCCGAATAGATGCTAAATAAATAGGCGCCCAAAAGGGTATCAGCGATTTTGTCAAAAAGGAAGCGATTTGCTCCCAATAAAAAAATGCCCCTTTGCTGGAACTGTACGGCCTTCTGCAAATCCGTACAGATTTTGTACAGTAGCAGTAAAAAAGTATGGCCTGGTACGACTGTACTCTAGAACCCTAGAAAATTGTGCCATTACTGGGAATCTTGTTATAGATGATTTTTGGATCAAACCCTGATGAAATTAATACCTGCGAATCTCTGTGATAACCTCTGTGTGAAGTTATCTCTCTGCTCGACAATAGATCAACTGATATTTCACAACCTCTGAATTACACACACTAAAGATTACACGTTCTCCAATGCAAGTAGAATATTGGAAACCCTTGGCTCAGTCTTCTTAGAAAATATTTAGCAAAAAATTTTGTCTTCAACATGAGTATGGCACACTCCCCAATGAGAAACCCTTATATCCTCTAAAAGGTGTGATTTCCCTAATTAGGGTTTCATAATTAAAAATTAGGGTTTCCTTCTCTTTTTATTTTTCCATAGTTTTAAGACACAATTTTAATTATAAAATATAATTAAAACTACCCCCTTCATAATGAGCGCCCCTGGGTCAAAACACCTAAGTCATAAAATTACGCCAAATAATTAATATTTAATTAAATATTAATATCTCCCTCAAAAAGTATCTGATTCTCGATCTGTCTAAAGTTGGTGAACAAGGGAGTGATTTTGCACATGACCAGACCATAACAGGGGTGCTCCACTGAGTGTCAAATATCCCTAAAAAATAAGAACTCAGGCATATGATGTTTGAAAGAGCCCAAAAGAAAGCCAACTGGAAAAATTATGATAGTCAAAGCCAATCCAAGCTCCATCAAGACCCTCTATCCATCCTATTAGCCTACGAGGGTCACATAATAGGCTAATCCTCAACTCTGAGAGATGTCAATTGGAAGGGGACATGACAGTCCACCCCTCCTAAAATTGCTTATCTCCAAGCAATATCAACTCTGGATGCTGCAAAATATCCTCGCTTTCCCATGTAGTATCCTCCACTGGCAAATCTCTCCATTTTACCAAATATTCCCTGATAGTCCTCCTACGCAACTATCTCTCTCTGTACTCCAAGATAGACTCAGGTACTAAAATCAACTTTCCCTCATCATCTAAGGGAGGTAAAACTGTAGAAGGTATCACACGGTGTCCCAACGCCTTCTTGAGGCGTGACACATGAAAAACATTATGTACCTTGCTCTCTACCAGAAGCTCTAACTCATAAGCCACCTCTCCAACACGCCTCAGGATCCTAAAAAGGACCATAATAACATGGCTTAAGCTTCTATGCCCCACTCTTCCTAAGAGTAGATTGACGATAAGGTTGCAGCATAAGATAAACCATGTCACCCACATCAAAAGATATCTATGTCCTCTTCTGATCTGCATACTGCTTTTGCTGATTCTGTGCCCTGGCAATATTTTCCTTGAGAGCCCTCATAGTATCCTGACTCTCTTGCAACAAGTCTCTAGTACTCGGCACTCTACTATCACTCAGTAACAAATCTAGAAAATGCGGCGCCTCATATCCTTACAACGCCATAAAAGGGGACATCTGTATGGTCATGTGGAAGGTCGTGTTATAGCAATACTCGCACAAATGAATCCACTTGACCCATGCCTTTTGCTGCTCAACAATGTAGTTCCTGAGGTAACCTTCCACCCATTTATTCACTATCTCTATGTCCATCGGTCTGTGGGTGGTAGCTGGTGCTCGGTGTAAGCTCGGTCCCATAGAGTCTGAACACCTCCTGCTAGAAGTGACTCAAGAACTGACTATCCCTATCGCTCACTATGCTCCGAGGCAACCCATGCAGTCTAAATACCTCTCGGAAGAAGACCTCTACTACCTGTGTAGCTGTGTAAGTAGTGGTAATCAGAAAGAAGTGGGCATATTTCGTTAACCGATACACGACTACATATATGCAATCTTGTCCTTGGGCTTTAGGCAAGCCCGTAATGAAATCCATCGATAGGCATTCCCACTTCTTATCAGGAATCAAAAGTGGCTGCAACAATCCTATCGGGTACGTGTTCTACTTGTTTTGCTAACAAACAGGGCACTCACGCACATACTGAAGAACATCTGCCTTAAGTCCTTTCCATGTGAATCTCTCCTAAATCTTTCTATAGGTCTTGAAATACATGGGATGTCCTACAGTAGGTACATCATGAAAGGCTTGCATGATAATGTTCTTCATCTCTGATCCTGGGATCAAATAAACCTTATTCTTCTAAATGATCAAGTCATTCACAAGCGTATATCTGGTATCAATCATCGATCCCTCAATAATGTTGGATGCCCATGAATCCTTGGCATACTCTGCCAAAATCATATGTCTCCAATCCTCTGTAATGTGAACCATAGTACTCAAATAAGGCCTGTGTGAGAGAGCTTCGGCTACTACAATCTGGGTGCCCTTGATGAAAGAAATGTCAAAGTCATGTGCCTATAATTTGCTCACCCACTTCTGATGATGATCATTGAGATCTTGCTGCCCCAAGATATGCCTCAAGTTGTTGTGGTCTGTTTTGATGTAAAATTTGCTGCCAACAAGATATTGCCTAAATTTTGCCAAGGCATGCATTATAGCGAGCATCTCCTTATCATAAATGTTGTAGAGTCTCTCTGGCCCCCTGAGCTTACGACTCTCATACACTATAGGGTGCTTGTCCTGCATAAGCACCGCTCTAATGCCCTCCCCTGAAACATCACACTAAAGCTCAAAAGGCTTTGAAAAATTTGGTAGTGCCAATACGGGGCACGTAGTCATTAACTCCTTAAACCTCTCATGTGCCTCAAGTGTCCAACAAAACGCACCTTTTTTCATCAAATCTGTCATAGGGGCTACATGTCGTGAATAACCATTCATGAATCTACGATAAAATCCACACAAACTTTGAAATCCCCACAACTGTGTAAGATTCACCAAAATAGGCCAGTCAATAATAGCGCAAATCTTCTCAGGATCCATCTGCACTCCCTCTGCACTGATAATATGACCTAAGTATAATAATTCATTCATCCCCAAATCACATTTGGAATCCTTGGCATACAAGGACTCCCTCTCCAAAATACTGAGCACAGTCTCCAAATGGGCCAAATGCTCCTGCCAAGTCCTGCTGTATATAAGAATGTCATCGAAGAAAACAAGTACAAATCTCCTCAACAGTGAATGGAAGACTCTGTTCATGGTGGACTAAAATGTTGTTGGCACATGGGTGAGCCCATATGGCATCACCACAAACTCATAGTGTCCACAATGACTACAGAAAGCAGTCTTCTCAATGTCCTACTCATGAACCCTGATCTGATGATATCCTGACCTTAATTCTATCTTCGTGAAGTAGCATGCACCATGGAGCTCATCAATAAGCTCATCGATATGAGGTATTGGATATCTATTTTTAATAGTCCTCTTATTTAGGACTCTGTATTCAACGCACATGCATAGGGTGCCATCCTTCTTCTTCACCATAACAATTGAAGAAGCGAATGGTGATTTGCTAGGTCGAATGTGACCCATAGTAAGTAACTCCTTGATTGTTTTCTCGATCTCATATTTCAACCACTTAAGATGCCGATAAGGAGTAATCATAATAGGATTAGCTCCCTCCTCAAGCTCAATAATGTGCTCAATGCCCCTATCTGGAGGTCTCCCTGGTGGAATATCACTGAATACCTTATCATGCTTAACTCTCAACTGCTGAATGTCAGGATGATACTCAGTCTTCTGCTATCCCTCCTGTATTGGTGCCAATGTGCACTTGACAGCCCACTCTACCATGTCGTGTCTCATGAGCCTCTCCATCCGATGAAAAGAAATAGTTTTGATGTTGTTGTCCCGTATTGCCTTAAGAATATGTGTCTTCCCATCAACATCAAAACGAATCTCCATGTCCTTGAGATGAAGAGTGACTTCCTCAAGGGAATGAAGCCACTCCATGCCCAAGACTAAATCTCTATCCCCCATGTTCACCACATAATAATCAGCCTTGAACTCATAGTTGTTCAAGCGCAATGGGAGATCTCTAATCATCCGCTCACACCTAAGAGTGTAACCATCGGCCACCTTAACTCTAATGCACTTGAAATCCTTGGTAGTGAGTTCACGCTTCTCCACAAATCTAGCATCAATAAAATTATGTGTGGCTCTTGTGTCAAGAAGGGTGATGACCCTCTGTCCTGCTAAAACTCCATGGAGTCTGAATGAACCATCCTGCTGAATGCTAGATAGGCGTGCCTCCTGAACCTGAAGCTCTGAATCTGCCTTTGCCTTAGGTTCTGAAGCCTCTACCTCTGACTCCTCAGAACTCTCTTATTATTTGGAATCTTCTGATTATGAATCCTCATAATAAGCCCACATCACTTGATTTGCCTTGCCCTTAGGCCTCAAAGGACAATCATGATTGGCATCATAAGGACCTTTGTAGTAGAAGCAAAGCTTCTTCTTGTATAGATCGTTAAGAGCCTCACGATCCAAAGGTGGTGCTGCTGGATTGGCCTTTGAATCATTCTTAAAAATTGATTTATCTTTGTTAAAATCTGATCTTTCTCTATTTTTGTTGAAGCCCTTATTGTCCCTGAATGAAGAAGTACCTCTGGAGTTAAATTTACTGGATGGGGCTGCCATCTCCATACTATGTGCCTTCTTCATAGCTTCCTGTAACGAAGGAAGATCAAAGCCTTTGATCCAAGCTCTCAATGGTTCTATCAATCCCTCCATGAAGAGCACTATAAGTCACCTCTCTGAAATATAAGGAACCATAACTGATAACTTTTGGAAGTCACTAATGTAAGACTCTAGACTGCCACTTTGGCATAACTGAGCCAACTCCCTGAAATAGGATTTTAGATCCTTTCTATCAAATCGTTCCACCAGCCTATCAACAAACTCCTAATAAGATGTGATCCGAGCATGTTGGAGTGTCACCATCCTGTGGTGCCACCAATCATGAGCTACCCCCTCAAGATGCAGTGTTGCATATTTGATAGCATATCTCTCAGCCATCGGATGCAACGTGAGAAATGTGTCTAGCTTACTAATCCAAGCCTGCGTTGTGACCTTGCCACTACCGTCAAACATCGCTAATGTGAGCCTGCTCGTAGCATGCTTCAGATCATTATTTTGGTGTCTAGGTCTTCAATCTTGTCGACCTTAGTTATGCTCTCTCCTCTGTGTGATGAATCAGTCAAAAGTAATCCTCTCTCTGACCTCAGGTGATAATAACTCCCACTCCTCATTCACTGCCATATGTGTGTTTGCAAACAACTCCTCATGCTCCTCACCTACCATCACCTCATCAGCCTCCTGCCTCACAAAAGTAGGCCTAGTAGTCCTATTTGCTATCTGGGAAGCAGTTCTAAGTGCTCTCTGTGACCCTACATCACTCCTTTCATCGTCATGATGTGGTGATGGTCTCCTCAGAGTACCCAATCTCTACAGTGCTTCTGTCAACTGCTGTAATACTTCGTTAGACTGCCTTTGCCCTACTCATAGATCTCTGAGAGCAAGTAAAACCTCTACATCGCCCTGATCCCTAAGATTATGAGGAATATCAGTCCTGTCAGACATGTTTTCCGGCTGCCCGCTCAAACCCTGTTGCATGTCAACCAAGGCTCTCTTGCGAGTATAATACCTGGGTGACCCAAACTCTTGTGGCTGCATAAGATTGTTAAACCCTCAAGATGGCAGGATTTAGTTTTGATACCACTGTAGAAACCCTTGTTTCCCCTGAACTCTGGTACTGAATATTTTTTTGACTGTTTTTGTGTATTTTGATTTTTTTTTGTGTTTTTGCATGAATTAAAGAAGAATGTGAATTTACAAGATAAATTCGTATAAATTCAAATAAATAAATATTGAAGTAGTAAACTCTTCTTCTAGCTAAACTATATTATTATTATTCTTCCTAGATGATTACAATATCATTTCTCTAACATGCATATAAAAATAATATCAATTATTGTTCAAAACCTAATTTATTTCCTGCAAACCCTAGATCTAGTACAACTGGTATGACTACAATAAATACCCTTTTCTCCGTGCTTCTGATGATCTAAATAAATGCTAAATAAATAGGTGCCCAAAAGAGTATCAATGGTTTTGTCAAAAAGGAAGTGATTTGCCCCAATAAAAAAACACCCCTTTGCTGGAACTATACGACCTGCTACAGATCCGTACGAATTTTGTATAATAGCAGTAAAATAGTACGGCCTGGTATGGCTGTACTCCAAAACCCTAAAAAATTGTGCCACTATTGGGAATCTTGTTCTGGATGATTTCTGGATCAAACCCTGATGAAATTAATACCTACGAATCTCTGTGATAACCTCTGTGTGAAGTTATCTCTCTGCTCGACAATACATCAGCTGATATTTCACAACCTCTGAATTACACACACTAAAGATTACACGTTCTCCAATGCAAATAGAATATTGGAAACCCTTGGCTCAGTCTTCTCAAAAAATATTTAGCAAAAATTTTTGTCTTCAACATGAGTATGGCACACTCCCCAATGAGAAACCCTTATATCCTCTAAAAGGTGTGATTTCCCTAATTAGGGTTTCATAATTAAAAATTAGGGTTTCCTTCTCTTTTTATTTTTCCATAGTTTTAAGACACAATTTTAATTATAAAATATAATTAAAACGGCCCCCTTCATAATGAGTGCCCCCTTGGGTCAAAACACCTAAGTCATAAAATTACGCCAAATAATTAATATTTTATTAGATTAATTAAATATTAATATCTCCCTCAAAAAGTATCCGATTCTCGATCCGTTTGAAGCTGGTGAATAAGGGAGTGATTCCGCACATGACCAGACCATAACAGGGGTGCTCCGTTGAGTGTCAAATATCCCTAAAAAATAGGAACTCAGGCAAACGGTGTCTGAAAGAGCCCGAACGAAAGCCAACTAGAAAAATTATGATAGTCGAAGCCAAGCCAAGCTCCATCAAGACCCTCTATCCATCCTATCAGCCTATGAGGGTCGCATAATAGGTTAATCCTCGACTCTGAGAGATGTCAACTAGAAGGGGACATGACACTATGAATAAGCAAAAAGGTATCATAAAAGGTCATGAGAACATGCAAGAGGGACATATAGGTTGGGTGTCACGAGCCTCACTCAAGCTACCAATTTTCACATTTTATATGACAACATCAATCAAAACCTATTGAATGCCAAGGGGGTTTTGGGGAATTGCAGGAGGGTCAAGTGGAGGGATAGGAGGAACAACAAGGTTTTGTGGAGGGTTAGGAGGAGGAGCAACCAGAGGGTTTTATGGAGGGTTAGGAGGGTTAGTAGTATGGGTTGTAAGGAAAAAATAGATTACAATTTAAAATGTGAGTTAAAGAATGAAAATTATGAAAAATTAGGGTTAATTAGGGAAGATTTTGATCACTTTCCTCTCCAAGACGGTGGCATCATCGATTAGCAGGTCTATGGGGTGAATCTAGCAGCATTCTGACACTCTTTGGAGTATTTTGAGCAAAACACGATCATGAAATAAGGGTAGAGCTAGGAAATGTGAACGCAAAATGAATAATGTTATGTTTAGGTTTCCTTTTTTTATTTTTTTGGCACACAAGGAACATGATCATGTTATTGTTATGTCTATAAAATGATCGCGTTAATAACGTGATCATGTTATTATTATGTCAATAATGTGATCATGTTATTTTTAATATAACACAATCATGTTATTACATAACATGATCACATTATAGACCAATAATCCTGATCCTAGATTTAAGTAATGTGACCACATTAATTAAATAATGTGATTGTGTTATTAATTAGTGCAATCACGTTACGCATAATGTCCATGGAATTATCCCCCAACTCTGTGCACTTACCCACTTCAAAGGATTTGATGATGTGCCATGATAAGCTTTGGGTTCTATTACATTAGATATTACAGTGGGACCCAAAACTCTTTTGACATAGTTCTAAGTAACGCTTGATAATTTTCATTACAATTTATTATTGTGTAGGCCATGAATACATGATATGAAGTCCGTACCTTGTATTTACATAGGTTTTTTGAGTTTCTACATGATGGATATTTATATAATTACACAGCCAATGATCAACCATTCAGATATTGTAAAGTTACAAAATATACTACTCAGAGACCATCATAGTTAGGGGCACTCAAATCTACTATAATACTGCCACAATATATCATTCCTATAGAATATATGCATGCATATGAGGTTGGTGAGTCCAGTATAATTGATTAGATGCCACAATCCAAAAACAACTTATAACCACAAAATTAACCTCACATGGTAGGCCATGACGAACAAATAAAATAATTACCTTTATTGGTCAATTTAGAAGATCCAAATTTCATATCCATAAAAGGTATTGCCAATGATTCTGATGTTACTTCTAATGATGAATGTAATGAAGCACCAATGAACATTGATGAGTATTTATGTAGATTAAATTTCACACCATTTGGTGTATGGGAATATATAGATGATTATAAGGCAATCATACTCACCCATAATTCTAGACATGGATAAATGAAAGAATATTTATTGTCAAATATACACTATTCCATATACAGCTCTATCAGGGGTCCCATATATAAACACCTTTGTAAAATCCAACATTTATAAAGCACAAGAAGTATAATATATTAATCAATGCACTACAAATACTAATAGGTCACTATTCATAGATGCAATAATAATGCTAAATTCATGGACACTGCACCAATTATTCAAAAACAAGTAATCAATGTACATGATATACCCCATGTAATGTTACAAATGTTAATTGACATGGAATTAATCACTTTACCAATAATACATTGTAGATTCACTAGCCATCAAGTTCAAAGGGAAAGCCATTTTGTCATTTTCATAGAATCATAAAACATGATACAAATAATTGTTCTACATTACATTAAAAACTATATAAATATAAGCTAAAGGCACTACTCATATCATACAAATTACTAAGGCTCTACAAAAGGGTCACGTACATAGGAACTACAAACATTATATAAATAATCCTTTGACTATTCAGGTTTTTATTGGGGATAAATATAGACAACGTGTGGAAATAGATGAGGACACATAGCCAAATATATGGACACTTACATTCCTTCAACATATGGGGGATGATGAAAGTGAATTACATCAAATTATATATTGCCAATATTTCATAGGACACATCATAGTACCAATTACATGTGGTACCAAAGTGGTGAATACACTACTCTTTGTTATGGACACAAAAAATTAGATACAAGCCATTTTTGTCCACACATGGTTACATGAAATAGAAGCTCCAGTGGACTGGTAACAATAATGTATTATATTCAAATTTGAGGATAACATAATTCGTTTCCTCCATGATGGTATATATGATAAATGCAAATTCAAAAATGAGAAAAATAACTCAAATTTGGTTTATCCCAAAACTACACATGAGGCCTCCAACATAGTAGAGCAACATGCCCTACAAATGCACAAGATTAAAAACAACACCAAACATAAGGCTTCAATTATAGAGAAAGAATCGTATGATGAGCACAATGATGATGATCTATGGGAATTTGACAATATCAACTATCTAACACTCAATGATCTTCCACAAGATCCACTTTTTGATTATTTGCATCCCTTGGATGTGTTACTTGATTTCTAGATTATCATATTCTTTACACATATGAAAAACACAAAAAAATAATATATTAAAAAAAATACAAAAGTAATACCTATGCATGTTTATGTTTAGTTCATTTACATCAGTTAATTTGTGCACAATACTCAATATATATTTCTATTCAATTGTCATATCATAAATGCTTCACAAGTGAACATGAGTAATTACAAAGCATAGAAGTTTCCATTTCCAAACTCTGATGTAGGTTTCTTACAATCAGACACAAAAACCTACATTCAGAAAATAATACCCTATTAAACAAGAGCACACCACTCTGTTGTCCATTTCCCCAGTGTTGCCCTAGTGAGCACAAACAATGATTTCTCATTTCCAAAACATGCATAGGCCTTCTACAACTTGTACACACATCAACAATCTCAATTGAGGCATCTAATACACAAGTTTCATCCTTCTATGGCTTTCCCTTATTGCTCACATCTTAGTTCTTTTATTGCATTACTTCTATCAATATGGAACATATGCTAACACATTGTTATACTATTGTTTATCTAAATGTGAAATTTACAATATCTTAGTCAAATGAATGTTATTATTTGTGAATAAATATAAGTGAAAAATCAAATTCACTCTATTTCAGAGTAACTTTGATGAATCTTCATGCTTTGTTAATTTATTAACAATAAATAAAAGTGGATTATACATAATTAATTATACACACACACACATGATGAAATATATTTTATTATATAAATTAATATAATAAATGTATAAGACTATTCATAAAAAAGAAGGCAGTATGAGAGCATGCTACATAGTCATCAATCTAGGTAGAGCCTAGGACCAACACAACACACACACACACACACACACACACACACACACACACAAAACATAAGTAGTCATAACAAAAAGACCAACATATGGGGGGCCTTTATCATTGGGATTACCCTAACTAGAGACTGATAGGTCATCCCCCTCAAGAACAGGGTCTCAACGAAAACTGGTAGTGGTATGATCTCCTTCTTCCTTAGCATATTCATTATGATCAGAGCACTGGGAGGATATTGCTAGCACAAGCCTTGGAAATTAATTGTCATGTGGTGGGTGCCAACCACTTGGAGGGCTCTCTAGTGGAGAGTTCCATCTGTGTTTCCCCATAGGAGACAGAGAGACCCAACATTGTGTGTGTGGAGGTAGAGAGCCCCACCCATCAACAAAAAAAATAGAAAAAGCTGAAATTTGTTCTTTCCATGTCTAAAACAAAATTTCCACTCTGAAACTATGTCAAACTTGGGTGTACTTTAGTGGCATCCTAGGCTTATCATCAAGGAGGAAGTGACGCCATCTAAATGGCTCTAGATGAAAAGGGCTATTCAATAAATCATGAATCTGACTCCACGCATTTTGGGCCTTAGGGAAAAATCAAAATAAGTGCATAATAATATCCAAATGCTTGCATAATGAGCATGATGGATGAACCACCCCTAATTGCACCAGACACCTCCCAAGCGGTAGCCCTTGATCGAGTAAATCTCAAGCAAAGTGAGCTAGCTTAGGTTGAACACAAAAAGTGCAAAGAGTTTGGAAACATCTACCCCAAGTAGATAGGGAGGATCAAACATCCCATTTGGCATTAAGCTTATCGACCATCCAAAAATGAGGGGGCAATCATTCATAGCCCTAATAAGAGGTATAATTCTGGAAAGGGGTATCAACATACCATTTCCAGTCCTTCCACCAAGGGCGAGAAGAGGTCACATTGATTTTGTGTCACATATCTACAGGGATGGAAACAATGATATCCAAGTAAGATTCCTTGTTCATAGAGGACAATTTAATTTTAGACTTCACTTCGACCTAAGGGATTCAAAACTAGGTTTATTTACACAATAAATATTACACAATTTGAATTCCTCTTTTAAAAATATTTAGGGGATGAATCCAAGGAACTTCTACAAGAGGAATAATATGGAAATTGATAATAAGGGACCACCACAAGGAGTGGTGGTTCATAAAAAGACCATCTCTAAATCCATTGCCATTCCATGATAGAAATACCATCTCTAAATATAATGTCATTCCGTAATAAGGAGTTAATATTCTCCCAAGCTTCTAAATTATTTTAACCACTTAGGACCCAACAATTTTCATCGGGACAAAGAGAGTGAGAATGTTAGCAAATCCTAACCCTCTCCAAGTGAAATTTTCATGTGGAGTACCCTTAGAGATATAATGTCAAAGTAAAACTTTCCATGCCTCATTACCCTCAATGGCACAAATAATATATTTAGTATAGAGTCGAGCCTTGGCAAGAAGTGCCAATCAACTCCATCCCTCCAACGTCTTTAGGGAAACAATAATACTCTCTAAAAACCTTGTGAAAACCTTTAGCAATTGAAGAATTGACCTATAGAAATTAATAATATTAATATAAATGGTATGTATTGACCATTTCTATATCTTCTACTTAATATAATATTTCAATATAATAACCATATATATGTGAAATACAATAGTGCAATGTAATGAAACATATAAATTATGTATAAAAGTAAATTCATAAGATATTTGTGCACTAAAAATTATAAAACATAGATTAAAAAAAATCTACACTTTAAATTATTTTAACTTTAATAAAAATATATATATAAACATAATTTGAAATATAATTTAACATATACACATAGTAATGTTAATCAAATTAATTATAATTTAAAAAAATAAAAATCTAATAGAAATTTTAGATGAAAAAGGATAATACTACACTTTATATTGTAATGCATTATTTTACATCTATAATTAGTCCCAAATTGATTCATAAGAATGGAATTGTTTGTTAACTTCTTATAAATAAGCATTGAAAATTAAATATTATTATGAAAATCCATCAAGTCTATTTCATTAAGCATTATCACGAATATTATGAATAATTTTTTTAAGTTAATAATATATTATATTCAAAATAAAATGTGAAAGAAAAAATAAATAATTATTGAGTAATTTATAGAAATAATTATAAAATATTAAATCAGTAAATTATATTGTATCGGTTTGTTTATGCACTCTTATGATATAATTATAAATATAAATTTTAAGTACATATGAAAAACTAATAAGAACCAATATTTATAGGTCTATCAACATATCCTTTACGTCATAATAAATAAATGCAGAGGAATTATGCTAATTCGTATATAACTATTGATGTTATTTGCATCTTTTTATAGATATAATTATTGTCTCTAATGTTTTTTGGTTACATAAAGGAATCTAAAACGTTACCATTTTTATTTCGTCATTGGTTAAAGGTTCGATTTTATCAATCTATCGTTAAAGTGTACCTCTTCTTGATAAACTTGCCCCAAAGAGATGGAGACCCTGGGGCACAGTTTGAACCACTAATATTATTAACAACTTTGATAAAACAAGTTAAATACTACTTTGAAACACCATTTTAAAATTGAGAATAAGAAACTTTAATGTTTATGAAATATATTATTGGAATGCTTGAGGTTGACTTATTAATAATAAAACTAATGAAGTATAAAAGGTTGCATAGTAAGGTCGCTGGTTGATATTCATGGCTCAGACTTACCAGAGGAAAACCCCATTTCAAAACAAACCACAACCCTCACAACTCCCTTTTTGTTTGGGTAAAGCCAAGCAAGTGAAAGACAAACAACATACCCTCAGAACAATTGTGTTGGTCAGGGGAAATCGAACATGAGAAACTATAATGAATTATTAGGGATAAACCCTAGAATAGAAAGAAAAACACAAATGGAAAACAAAATTGTAGAGAAACATTGGAATGCCAACAAAGGTCGGAGGTCCCTAAAACTCCAACACAATGCATCTGAGCAAATCCTCGTTGACAAGGACTGTCGCAACAGACCAACACCAAACATGGATAAAATGCAATCAAAACTGCTACCAATAAAAAGGCAAAATCCAAAAATCACCATCACGACCCCTAACCACAACATCCAAAATACAATCCCCAATTTAAAAATGCACAAAACAACACATACAAACACAAAACATTAACTAGAATAAAACCACACAAAATAACTATTACTACAAACTTTTACTATAAAATAATAAAAATACAAAATATAAAAAACAAAAAATATACCAAAAAGGTCTTAAATTCCATCATCTGCTTCCCTAATTAGCGGCACTCTTTGAGCCACACTCCATCAAAATAAACCCTAAACTTAAAGTTTCATGGTGAAGAGAGAGGACGCCCAAGAGTGCCTCTCTCTTCTCTTTCTCCATCCCCACAAGTCAATGTCCATTAAATATCAAAAATAAAAGGAGGTAAAAAATGGAATGGGGTGGTAAACCTGTTCAAACCGTGGTCTATTCTAGAAATAAAGACAATGCTGTCAAAATCATCAACTTCATACATTGTTTTCACAGTTTTAAGAAGTGAGAAAATAAATGTTACATTGAAAATTGTTTCTCTTAAATTTGTACTATAATTTTGTTTTAATAATTTAAATTTTAAAAAATAAATTTAATATTAAGTAATTTATTATTATAAATTTAAATTTAATTAATAAAAAAATTTTTTTAAATTTTTTATCAAAATAAAATTTAATTAAATTTAAATTAAAAAAATACTTATATTTTCTTTATTAATATAATGATTGTTAGATATATATTTATGTTTAACATATTAGAATCTATGTGGCATGTCATGTATACCGTATATATTATAATATTTTGATGATAATTCATGGTGGGAACTGATAATGACATGTTACAATTCACATGGCTTTGTTTGGTTCATTTGATTCACAAACAGGGAACACCATTAAGCAAATACTTTATATTACCAAAATAAAAGAGGTTTTTGTCAAGGTTAAGAAATAATATTGTATCATAGATGAAGAAAATGTTTTTTAAATTGTGAATGTCAAATAGAGATCTAAAATTAACATTTGATTTTAATGGATGATGACATTAGAGACAAAAAAAGATGTTAACTCTAAAGTGCTTTTTAACATTGGATGATATATGATGATACGCGAAGACGTATATATTTATATATTATATTAACAATTAATACACAGATAAAATAATTTTAATAAGATTATACCCGTCACATCTTTATGATAATATTTAGTTTAATTTAAAATTATTTTAATTATTTTATAAAATTGACATCATTTGTTATTGATTGTTACAATTAATAAGTAAATTATTTCATTTTGATTGTTACAATCGAATGCACTTATTTATTGGTGGATGTACAAAAGAAGCAAAATTGTTTCCCTAAACAAATTTGATTACACTAACAAGGACGACATCGATGTCCATAACTTTAATGGGTTCTAATGGGGTAAACGGCATGTACCTAGTCTTCCTCTCCCATAATGGCAATCAATTTTGACTTTTGTAAGATTGATAAGGGAGACAACGCACATGAGCGAGCATGGGTCTTTTGGCAAAGCGTGCTAGGTAGTTGTCTATAAGTATGGTTGTGTTGCTATATTATGGTACAAGACTTTGCTAAAGTAGTTTTAAGTTAAAGGACATTATATTACAAAACAAATTTAAATTAAATATAATTATGTCGAAGGCGTTTTATTGTAAGGGTTATTGTTGAGATTTATCGTAGTATTTTTTTATGCTAATTTTGAGTGGTAGATAGTTAGCAGTTCATAATTGGTAAATACATTCAATTGGTTTGTTATGGTTGTTAGGACAATTGACTGTGGACACCCCTTCCTCATTGCTTCAATCATTATGGCTATTGAATGGGTATGCCTAAAAAATCTTGAAAGATCACAAAACATTTGTCATTAACAGGTGGCATGTATGCAACGTTCAATTATTAAAGGTTATCATAAAACTTTATATCGCCGCCTTGCTCCATTATTCAAGCCTCTATATTAGATTTCATCTATGTCATTCTCTATTGACAATAATGAGGAATGGCAAGAAGTAGATGATGTGCAGGGGACCATCTATAAATAATATCCTCTAACAAGTGGTAATATGAGACTATGTCTGTTGGATCTCTCTTGACCTGAAAGAGATGATTTATTCCATTATTTAGTTCAAAATGTTCTCTAATTTAATACAAAAAGTTTTTAGTGTATCTATATGTATAACATTATTTCTAAGTCTAACAGAGATTCCTTATTTTCTTAATTTAAGATATGATGTGCGTACGTACTTTAGGTTGAAAGCTCTTGTTAAAACAACTATGTTCCTTCCAATTCTAGCTCATTTATGATGAAAATGCATGTCAACCCACTTACTTCATATTCTACATTGAAAAAACAAACAAAGAGTTCTTCTATCAGATTATAACATATACATGCCAATTTGACCATCTAATTATTTAACTGAGAAGTACTTGTTGACCATTTTTGGTCACCATGGGGAGGTCGTGTCCAATTCAGTTCAAGGCTTTAGATCACCCGTAAGTTCTCAAAGTTCAATCAATCGAGGGGAAATCAAATGAGTATGAGGACGGGCCTAGACAAGTTTCATTCAACACTTAGACATTTGAGGAGGTTATTGAGCATCTAGTAGTCTTCCTAGAGAGTCTCAATGCATATAAAAGGGTTTATACTTAACTTTCTGGCAAGTCCCCAAACTCAATCTCTGGAGGTGTTAGAGTTGTCATAATTGTCAGAAGATAGGAACCAATTAACGACTGCCACTTGGACCTGTCAATCCCTAAACTCAATCTCTCGAGGCATCATATTGTCAGATCTTATAGGAGAAAGAATTAACTAGAGAGTGCCACATGGTAAACATATACTCAAGAACCAATCATGACTTCCTAGTCTGACAGATGTCAGACCTTGTCATAATCTCATGTTGTTAGTAATATTAGCTCTTAAATGTAATTTGAGGCTGACATGTGGAAACCTATCAGCCTAGAATCCCACTCAGAATGACATATGTAGACTCACAATGTAGGTGCTCGACCAATGAAAATCCCCCTGGGATCTAATCTCATGTCAGACCCTAGGGAACCTAAACGCCAATGACAACCCACCACATGGGGGTGGAAAGCCCCACGTGCACAAGTCATGACCAAGTAACAAAAGATACAATGAATGAAATACTGCCACATCATTAGTCGTCAAACCTAAAATTGATAGCCCATCCAGCCATTAAGATCATCATAGGCAATATTTATAGAATCAAAATGTGGTGGTTAGAGAATTGTAGGATTGTGAGATGAATGAATTAGAAGGATGTTGTAGTTGTTACAATAGATTAGATTAATCTCAAATCTATAGAATTTAATGTTAATATAACTAATAACAATAAGGCATGAGCAAGACTAACATGATGAGATCATAACTAGGACATACAAGACAAAAATGTGTCTTAATGACAAGCATGGAGTGAAAGTCTCTAGGGAACAACATTGAAATCAGATTCAACAAAATTAGGCCAAAATATTCCAAGGTAGTAATTACAAAAGATCTATAACCACATTCCTACACATGAAACCTTTCAAATTGAGTTGTGGTCATTGGGTGATTAAAGATTGGTTGTTGTGCAACCAATGAAATTGTGTATTGAGATGACAGGTTCAAGCTCAAGGCAATCATCACCATGCCTCGAGGATGCAATCAGAGTCCCAATTACCTTTGGCCATCTCCATCTGATTTATAAATAGATTATATTCTCAATTTCTAATATTCAGTGTAATTCTCTTGGCTATATTTATTAGTATAATCAATGACATGTGGGCTTCCCATTACCTATAAAAACTTGAGTCTTACATTGTAAAATGGTTGACATTTTTTAAGCACAATAATGCTACCAAAATTTGCCCTCCTCGAGCCCTTTACCACCTAAGCCTTGTATTTTAATGAGAATTGAGTTCACCTCTTTCCTTCCTTCTTGTATTCTATGTGCATCATGTGGTTTGTTGATATTTGCCTATGGATGATCTTTATCCCTTTCATTATCATCCATTCCTAACACCTTTGTGCAGAACTTGGCTTCCTCTTACAGGTTGTACATTATGTATATATAGGTCTATATAGACACCATTTATGGATTGTTTGTCACTCCTCTTGATGGTGTATTATGTCTTGCACCTCCACGTGAAATATTCATGCAATTAGAATGCTCATTTTTGAGTCTATGTGATATTTTCTTCTCTTATGAAATTTTTAGTGTGCTCTTCAAGGCTTGTAGAGGTACTCTATTTAGTTTTGGTGCATCATCATTATTTCCCTTTTATCAATCCCCTTTCTCTCTTTCAACTCTTTTAGGCCTGCATGTTGATCCTAAATCAAATGCATTTAGATTATAAGGAAGCTGAGCTTCTTATTAAGTTTAACATGCTTGATTGTAAATCTACCACTACTCCTATTAAAGTTTGTATTAACCATGATCCTAAACTTGCATGTGAAAAAACTAACCCTACTTTGTATAAACAACTTATTGAAAGTTTGATTTATCTAACCATTACTAGGTCAAATATTTCATATGCAATTGGTGTTGCTTATATATTTATGCAAGATCCTTATTTAGATCATTGAAAATTAGCTAAATGTATTCTTCGTTATATCAAAAGAACTGTAAACTATGGTTTATTTTATTCATCCATTGATAATGCTAATTTATATGGTTATTATGATGCTAACCATTTTGGTGATACTTTAGATCATAAATCTACTTCTGGATATGTGTTTAAGTTTGGTGCAGGTGTTATCACTTAGAGTAACAAGGAGCACCCTACTCTCTCTCTCTCTCTCTCTCTCTCTCTCTCTCTCTCTCTTACATAAGTTGAGTACACAAGTGCTATGAAATCTGCTAAAGAAGCCATGTGGTTGTGAAGGCTATCGAGAGAACTTCATTTGGATGTTTCTTAAAGTACCATCCTTCATTGTGATAAGCAAAGTTATATAACTCTAGTGAAAAATCTAGTGTAGTACTAAAGAACTAAACACATAGAATTTCATGTGCATTTCATATGAAATAAAATCCTCAATGGTGATATTAATCTACAGTTCTATTCTATGGATGAACAATGAAATATATCTTCATAAACCCACTTGGTGCTACCAAGTTTTGTCAGTTTCATGAAATGTTAGGCCTCTCGAAGTTGCCATTGAGGGGGAGTGTGCATCACAATGCCACTTTCTGATGCCACTTGTTTATTCTCTTTATCTATACTTCTTCTCATTTTAAAGCATTGTAAACTTCATGTGAAACTTTTGTGATTTAAGGAAACTTCATTTGAAAGTTTTACTTTTACACCCCAATACATTAAAAATCATAATTTGTAATGGAGGTCTTTATGTTATAAAGGATCTAAATATGCTTAGTGATTATTCATGAGAAACTGTTAGATGTAGTCTCATGATCATGCTATCCTAAACTTACTTTTGAGTACTTTATGGATTATGGAACAATAATGGTCATCAGATCCTTGCCCACCACTACATGTACACATTCGTGTACCCAACATCATTGCTTGTGACAAGTGGTATAACTAGATGTCTCTCCCCAAGTGTAAAAGGAGTCAAGTTTGCTACCAAAGGGGCCGGTCTATCATTTGGCCTATGGCCAACTCTCACTATATGATGCCATAGATATGTATTTGATGACACCCCTACTCATTGCCAAACTTTTAAAAAATATGATCATATGAAAATTTATCATAAATCATGGGAAATCAATCAACCAACCACATACTGGCACAAACATAATGTAACTCTTGTGCATCCTTGACCCACCGTATGAATGTCCTATATGACTATCATATAATTTAGTTTGGTGTCAAATGATCTAATATGATCAAATACTCTATTGTGGTATGCACACTACCTTGAGGCACCACCTATCATGCTACAAATACTTGAGGGTGGGCCCATCCTACAAGGGGCCCACCAATTGACTGCACAACTAAAATTTTCTCATGAGCCCATACATGCAAGAGTGTCCCAAAACCTAACTCGCCACCTCATGTCTCCAAGTATAACTTATATAAATCTCTTTACAAATGGGCTAACATGGTGCACCCCCAAGAAAATATAACTCCCTGTTCTTTAATGTAACAAATTATGTGATATATCTAATAAGATATTGCTAACCCACCACCATCAAAAGCTATAAAAGAAGTAAGTAAACATCATATAAACTTCTATGTAGACACCTAAATTTCATCATTTAGTTAACTTTCGCATGCTAACCCTTCCCCTTCCATAATTCGAATTTAAATTAACATCACTTCCCTTAAAAATTCAAATAATTAGTTAATTATAATTATGCACATCATTTTTCTCCAAATCTAATTAAAAATATGGATTTTCCACCTCACCTAGACATCTTCCATGTTTGTTTTAACCATGTGTTGACTCATCCAACTATTCTCTGAACTTCCTTAACTACCTTATGAGTCATCTTAGAATATTTTAATTTTTAAACTGACACAACCAACTAACTTAACCCAATATTGCCGACTCACTCAACTAATTCCCCTTTCTTCTCAATCCATGGAATTTGTCGTCATCTTCATGAATGAGGACTAATTCATTATCATTTATTATTATTATAATTCAACAAATTCAAATAATCCTCAATCGTCTAATTAACCTCATAGAAGTTTATAAATTAACGTAAAATCTATCACTTTCAATCATCCACCTTCAAGCTAACAAAGTGCTATCGAATTTTCAAGGGAATCCACACAAATTAAAGCCATCAAAATCATCTTGGAAACCAAAATGCTGCTTAATTTTCTTTCTTTTGGAAAGGAGTTGAGCATCCACATTAACACCCAAGAGTGAATATTTATTTTCTCACAATGGAGAAGGTGATGAATACTTCATTATTATTTTAGACTAATTTGGATCTAATTTGTTTGATCTTTTTTTCAATTTAATTTATTATTTTCATTTTCTCAAATTTAATTTAGTTTTTTATTTTGTAAAAAAATCACGACTGTTAAAATAGATTTTTTTATAATCTATATATTTTTTAAAAATTTTATAGGGTTGTTCATATTTACACTAAAAATATACTATCAATTTTTTATGAAAACCCAAATCGTATTTTATGAGATATTGACAAAATAGTGGTTGTTATTTTTTATTTGTTATATTCAAACATTTTTGACTAACTTGTTAAGTTGTGGAGCTAAAAGCTTCACTGTTATGTAAATGGTGGAGGTTGCTGAGTTATAGAGTAACTGACATCGGTCAGGCCAATCGACGTCGGTCATCTTTAGCTACATAGTAACCGGCATCGGTTATGGGTCAACCGGCATCGGTCAGACAGGAACTGACATCGGTCACCTGTGTATTTCCAGAACTAGTCTAATTTTATACGGATAATTAGTTTGCATGTAAAGACTAATTTTAGTCTTGAGTCTATGTTTATAATTATTGTTTGGTTTGGGATCTATTTAAGAAACCCATGGGGTTGTATTGTAATGTAGGACTAAGAAGGATTAGATCCTCAACTTGAAGGCAAGAACAACAAATGGGTTGGTTGTCTCAAGGGGTGTAAGATCAGTTGATCTGCAGGTAGCAAGATTAAAGAGATCTACATGGTCAGTAAGATCAGTTAGATCTGCAAAGTGCAAGATCAAGGAGATCTACTTGGTGGACTGACAGTAGGCAACAACAACCATTGGGTTGATTGTCACTGACTGGTGGAGGGAACAACTCTGTGTTTGAGTTGGTTGTAATGGATTCAGAGAGATAACTCTTGAAAGAGAATTACTGTACACCAAAGAGGTGTGGGAAGAGTGAGATTTCTTCATTGTATTCCGAAAGAGTTTAATGCAATATTGGTTGTTTCTTGTATCTCCTATTATTTGTTGTTTCTGAATTCTAGTTACTTATTAGGTTTAATTTCGTGTTTAGTTGCTTATACAAAAGTAATCAATTATACTCCAAGTTCCTAACAGCTGGTATCAGAGCTTTGTTCTAGATCCTAACAAGTGGTATCAGAGCTTGGTTCGGAGCAGGTTAGTGTTTGTTGATTACAAGTCACTCATAGGGGTTTCTGTTTGAGTGGGAGTAAAGTAATGGCAGAAAAAATTACACGAAGAATGGAGAAATTCAATGGCAATAATTATCAATTATGGAGGATGCAGATATAAGATTATCTATATCAGAAAGATTTGTACTTACCGTTGGGTGGGGTTTCAAGAAAGCCCACAGATATGAAAGATGAAGAATGGAATGTTCTTGATCAAAAGGCTCTTGGATCTATAAGGTTAAGCCTGGCATCGTCTGTGATCTCCAGCTTATCACAGGCAAAGACAACGATAGAGTTAATGGAATCTTTGGCAAATTTATATGAAAAACCCTCAGCTTTGAATAAGGTATTTCTTATGAAGTAATTATTTAATTTGCAAATGCAGGAAGGTGGATCAGTATATAGTCATCTCAGTGATTTCCATGGTTTAATAAACCAGTTAAATTCAGTCAAAATAGTTTTTGATGATGAAATTAAGGCTCTCTTAATCTTATGCTCTTTACCTAAAAGTTAGAATAGTTTGGTAATGGCAGTTATTAATACTGCATCTGCTTCAAATATCTTGAAAGTTGATGATATTGTTAGTGTAATCTTGAATGAAGAAATTCACAAGAAAAGCATAGGGGAAACATCAGGTAATGCTTTAAGTGTTGAAAGCAGGGGAAAGCAAAGAGAGAAGGTCGAGCAAGAGAAATCAAGGTCAAAGATAGGCAGTAGATCTAAATCTAGAAATGGAGGTATAACCTGCTGGAATTATGGAAAGAAAGGGCATGTAAAAAAAGATTGTTGGTTGGTAGAAAATCAGCATGAAAGAAATAAAGAAGCAAAAGATGCAGGTATTGTTGCACAGAATGCTCTTATATGTTCCTTGGATAAAGTAAAATCTTGGGTTTTAGATTTTAGTGCCTCTTTCCATGCAACCCCAAATAGAGAATTTTTTCATGATTATGTCCATGGAGACTTTGGAAAAGTTTATTCAGCGGATGGTGAGCCTTGTCAAATTGTTGGCAAAGGGAAAGTGCAGCTGAAATTACAGACTGGTAACATATGGGTGTTGAAGGATGTCATGCATGTTTCCAACCTGAAGAGGAGTCTAATTTCTGCAGAAAAGTTAGGTGATGAGGGTTGCACAGTAACTCTCACAGCGGAATCTTGAAAAATTTCCAAGGGTGCACTTATATTAGCAAGAGGTAATAAAGTAGGTACACTTTATCTATCTACTTGTATTACTGATTCTCTTTCTATTTTATCTACTTTAGATGTAGATGCAAAAATGTGGCTCTGTAGGCTTGGTCACATAAGTGAGAAGGGAATGCATGTTCTTAAGTCAAATGTTAAGAACTGGAAAGCCTTGGTTTTCAATGAGAAGATGATAGACAGAGATCAGCTCAAGAGGCTGAATAATTCTGAGTAAGGCAATGTTGATTTGGACAAGGTTATGATCCAAAATGAGCTCATGAGTAAAAATCATCACTCACAGGAAAACATAGACACTGACGTCAGTCAAGCAGAGACCGACGTCGGTCAGGCAGAGACCGACGTCGATCAGGCAGGAACCGACATCGATCAGGCAGGAACCGACATCGATCTGGTGGAGACCAAAGTCGATGATGTTGGGTAGGTGGAAACTGATGTTGATCAGGTGAGAATCAATGTCAGTCAGGTCAGTAAGGAGGAACCGACGTCGGTCAGGTGCAGACCGAGAGATGACTGAGATCGATCACTGTTAAAATAAAATTTGGATGGACAGCAAGTTGTTAATGAGTCTCAAATGCCCATGAGGAGGTCCAAAAGGGTAAGTAAGCCTCAAATTTGTAATTCCCCTTCTTTATACTACTTATTGCTCACTGATGGTTGAGAACTAGAAAGTTTTGAAGAGGCAATGCAGGTAGAATCTAGGAAACAGTGAGAGCATGGCATGAATGAAGAAATTAATTCCTTGGAAGAGAACCAAATGTGGGATTTGGTAGAGTTTCCAGCTGAAAAGAAAGCACTGAAAGACGAATGGATTTACAGGTTAAAGAAAAGAGAGAATGGACAGGTGAGATAGAAAGCCAAGTTATATGGTCTTGAGCAAGCTCTAGGACAGTGGTATTTGAGGTTTGATAGGTTTATGACAAAGCATGGCTTTAGTCAATGTCAATGTGACCATTGTGTTTATTTTACCAGGTTGGATAATATTAGCTACATTATCTTGTTATTGTATGTAGTGTATATGCTTATTACAGGGTCACACATGCAGGGAATTACTGAGCTAAAGGTAAAATTAGCTCAAATGTTTGCCATGAGGGATTTAGGAGTGAAGATCCTTGGCATGAGTATTTCTAGAGATAGAGAAAATCACAAGTTGATTTTGTCTCAAGAGGATTATGTGAATAAGGTAGTGGAGAGGTTTATTTTGCAGGATACAAAATCGGTTAGCACACCTATGGTTGGACAGTTTAAGTTGAGTTATGAATAGTGTCTTAAATCACATGATGAGGTTAAGTACATGGTATGTACTATACCTGATATTACTCAAGCAATGAGAGTTGTTAGTAAGTTTATGGCCAATCTAGGAAAGGAGCACTGGAAAGCAGTTCAGTGGATTCTCAGATATCTAAGAGGGACCAGCAGCAGGTATTTATGTTATGCAGGGTCAAGCATTTCTCTACATGGGTATGTAGATTTAGATATGGTAGGTGACTTGGATGATAGGAGAAGCACCATAGGATATGTGTTCACTATTGGTGAAATGACGGTTAGCTGGATTTCAGAGTTACAGAAGGTTGTTGCAGTCACGGTGGCTAGCAAGGATAAGAACCCTACAAAAATGTTAACAAAGCCGGGAACAAAGGAGAAGTTGAATCTTCAGTCAACTTTTGTTGATCCTCAAGATTGAACTTGAAGATGGAGATACAAGCCAAAAACAAATTAAAATATGTACAGGTACAGGTACAAGTGCAGCTGTTTATCTCCAAGTGAGAGATTGTTAAGTTGTGGAGCTAAAAGTTTTACAGTTATGCAAATGGTGGAGGTTGTTGAGTTATAGAGTAACTAACATCAGTCAAGCCAACTAACATCGGTCATCTTCAGCTACACAGTAATCGGCATTAGTTATGGGTCGGCTGACATCAGTCAGACAGGAACTGACGTCGATCACCTGTGTGTTTCCAAAATTGGTCTAATTTTAGACGGACAGTTAGTTAGCATGTAAAGACTAATTTTAGTCTTGAGTCTGCATTTCTAATTGTTGTTTGGTTTGGGATCTATTTAAGTGACCCATGGGGCTGTATTGTAATGTAGGACTAAGAAGGATTAGATCCTCAACTTGAAGGCAAAAATAACAATTGGGTTGGTTGTCTGAAGGGGTGTAAGATTAGTTGATCTGCAGGTAGCAAGATCAGGGAGATCTACATGGTAAGTAAGATCAGTTAGATCTGCAAGAGTGAAAGATCAAGGAGATCTACTTGGTGGACTAACAGTAGGCAACAACAACCATTGGGTTGATTGTCACTGACTGGTGGAGGGAACAACTCTGTGTTTGAGTTGGTTGTAATTGATTGAGAGAGAGAACTCTTGAGGGAGAATTACTGTACACCCAAGAGGTGTGGGAAGAGTGATATTTCTTCATTGTATTTTGAAAGAATTTAATGCAAGATTGGTTGTTTCTTGTATCTCCTATTATTTGTTGTTTCTGAATTATAGTTACTTATTACTTTTGGTTCAATTCCATGTTTAGTTGCTTATACAAAAGTAATCAATTGTACTCCAAGTTCCTAACAACTCATATCAGAGCTTTGTTCTAGATCCTGATAAGTGGTATCAGAGCCTGGTTCAGAGCAGGTTAGTGTTTGTTGATTACAGGGCACTCACAGGGGTTTCTATTTGAATGGGAGTAAAGCAATGGCAGAAGAAAGTACACTAAGAATGGAGAAATTCAATGGCAATAATTATCAATTATGGAGGATGCAAATATAAGATTATCTGTATCAGAAAGATCTATAATTATCAAGTGCTGATTTTGGCTAGATTATCACTAAATAAGGTAATGAAATTTATGGGCCAACTAACTTTGATTAGTCCATTTTGAGTCAAAATGCTAAATTTACACCTACATGCTCTGGACTGCTCTTTTATATCAAATATTTTGCACAAGGCTCATGCCTTAGTTATTTGTTGTTGGCAACATTGTAAATGGGAATACGCATCCAATGCATCTAACGTATACTTCCGATTCTAATCCAGTCAAATTTAGGACCAATAACAAGGCATTTTGATCAATTTGAGTAATTTGTGCATAACGTGCTTAAACATGCTTAAGAGTTAATTAACCCAAATCAAGGCCTAATTAATAATTCTATGAAAACTTGTTGAATAGTTTGTTTTGGAAATGACTATTGATTATCTACATCATCAAGTGACCTCATTTTTTGAAAAAACATCCCAAGGCCATAAATACCACAAATATCAAGATTCATGCCTCATCAATGCCTTCCATTTCTCTTAATTGCCCCTTCTTCCAATGCCATGATGAGGATAATTACAATCTTAATTCCAAAAATTGAATTAATCCTCAACCACATATTTCAATCTTGAGATGGATGGTTGAGGTTGATTCTAATCAAATCCAAAAATTTATAAAAAAGAGGCCTCACAAGATCATTTCTAAGATTAATTTGTGCAAAGTTATAATGCAGGATTGGTTCCAAAAAGCTTCAAGCAACTAGTGTTATAATACCAAATTGATTCCGAGCCAAGCCAATCCAAAGCCATAAGGTGCCAAGAGGAGATGAAGGTAGCCACACTCCATTGAAGAAGACCTTTTGAAGCACAAGCTGAGCAAGCCACCATTACAAAGGCATTTAGAGCATCCAAAGAAGGTGAAAGGAATTCTTGTGTTTTCATTCCCTGATTTTTAGTTGTGCTTGTCATTTGATTGTATTAACTAGGTTCTCCCTAGTGTCTACGCATAGAGATGTTATGTTATTAGTGTGTTTATTTTATTTTATTTTCATTTTCGAACTAACACCATACTAACCATCATCTCTTGAGTCAAATTTTTAGATCATATTATGGTATATCTAGTGGGACTAGATGCATCCTACACATGAAGGAGATCCTTTTGCAACCTTAAAAAACTTATTTGAGCTTTTAAAACTCTTAAAAATTGATTTTCTAACTTTATTTTGCCATTCTTGGTTGCCACAATTTTTACACAAGAATTGACGTCAACAAAAATATCGACATCAATTACTTGGCTTAACCAACATCGATCAACAGAACTAACATCGATAAGATCTCGGTTGGTCATAACCGATGTCGGTGGTATTGTCCGACATAAATCACTGTGTTTTTTTGAAAACACAGAATTGAGACCTACTTTTTCAAAGTTTATTGTTTCAAATTCAAAA